>JAWNOW010000156.1:600000-973324 GCA_035045625.1 Drosophila formosana | reverse complement strand
TAAACGTATTTGTTACAGCTATCGACAGGCCAAAGAATATCTAAATTGTCGTTGTTGTTTTCGAGATAAACACATTTTGAATTTTCGACTTCAACATTATTTCGATCCCCAAAAGTATGCAATTTTTTTCAATTTTTGGACTTGGAAATTTTTCGCTGCTGGGTCGAAAAAAAAATGTAAGAAACCGCATCAAATTGAGAAAATCGCGAATATCTCGGGAACCAAAAAGACGATCGAAATATCCTTTGGCCAGCTGATAGTCCTTGTTAGGACGAGTCGACTGCCACAGAACTCATAAGGATCAGCAAGGATACGGCCAAGATAGAGCATGTTTTCTCTCAGCAAAAAAGTCCTTCTAACTCTGTTGTTTAAAGGATATTCGTCCTTCGAATAGCATTGTCGTCCTTCATGAATCCGTCCCTATATGCATGCCAAAGGACATCCTGATCGTCCTTCAAATGACGAAGTTACAAAGGATTTTTAAATTTTTGCCCAATTTTCCATGCCTACCCCTTGTAAATTTTTCAGAAAAATTCTTGTTTGTTTTTTTTATATATTCTTTATTTTTTTAATGACAATCGGCAGTTATTTTTAAACGTATTTGTTACAGCTATCGACAGGCCAAAGAATATCTAAATTGTCGTTGTTGCTTTCGAGATAAACACATTTAAAATTTTCGACTACAACATTATTTCGATCCCCAAAAGTATGCAATTTTTTTCAATTTTTGGACTTGGAAATTTTTCGCTGCTGGGTCGAAAAAAAAATGTAAGAAACCGCATCAAATTGAGAAAATCGTGAATATCTCGGGAACCAAAAGGACGATCGAAATATCCTTTGGCCAGCTGATAGTCCTTGTTAAGACGAGTCGATTGCCACAGAACTCATAAGGATCAGCAAGGATACGGCCAAGATAGAGCATGTTTTCTCTCAGCAAAAAAAGTCCTTCTAACTCTGTTGTTTAAAGGACATTCGTCCTTCGAATAACATTGTCGTTTTTCATGAATTCGTTTCTATATGCACGTCAAAGGACATCCTGATCGTCCTTCAAATGGCGAAGTTACAAAGGATTTTTGAATTTTTGCCAAATTTTCCATGCCTACCCTTTGTAAATTTTTCAGAAAACTCTTGTTTGTTTTTTTTATATATTCTTTATTTTTTTAATGACAATCGGCAGTTATTTTTAAACGTATTTGTTACAGCTATCGACAGGCCAAAGAATATCTAAATTGTCGTTGTTGCTTTCGAGATAAACACATTTAAAATTTTCGACTACAACATTATTTCGATCCCCAAAAGTATGCAATTTTTTTCAATTTTTGGACTTGGAAATTTTTCGCTGCTGGGTCGAAAAAAAAATGTAAGAAACCGCATCAAATTGAGAAAATCGTGAATATCTCGGGAACCAAAAGGACGATCGAAATATCCTTCGGCCAGCTGATAGTCCTTGTTCGGACGAGTCGATTGCCACAGAACTCATAAGGATCAGCAAGGATACGGCCAAGATAGAGCATGTTTTCTTTCAGCAAAAAAGTCCTTCTAACTCTGTTGTTTAAAGGATATTCGTCCTTCGAATAACATTGTCGTCTTTCATGAATCCGTCCCTATATGCATGCCAAAGGACATCCTGATCGTCCTTCAAATGACGAAGTTACAAAGGATTTTTGAATTTTTGCTCAATTTTCCATGCCCTTGTAAATTTTTCAGAAAAATTCTTGTTTGTTTTTTTTATATATTCTTTATTTTTTTAATGACAATCGGCAGTTATTTTTAAACGTATTTGTTACAGCTATCGACAGGCCAAAGAATATCTAAATTATCGTTGTTGTTTTCGAGATAAACACATTTAAAATTTTCGACTACAACATTATTTCGATCCCCAAAAGTATGCAGTTTTTTTCTATTTTTGGACTTGGAAATTTTTCGCTGCTGGGTCGAAAAAAAAATGTAAGAAACCGCATCAAATTGAGAAAATCGTGAATATCTCGGGAACCAAAAGGACGATCGAAATATCCTTTGGCCAGCTGATAGTCCTTGTTAAGACGAGTCGATTGCCACAGAACTCATAAGCATCAGCAAGGATACGGCCAAGATAGAGAATGTTTTCTCTCAGCAAAAAAGTCCTTCTAACTCTGTTGTTTAAAGGATATTCGTCCTTCGAATAACATTGTCGTCCTTCATGAATCCGTCCCTATATGCATGCCAAGGGACATCCTGATCGTCCTTCAAATGACGAAGTTACAAAGGATTTTTGAATTTTTGCCCAATTTTCCATGCCTACCCCTTGTAAATTTTTCAGAAAACTCTTGTTTGTTTTTCTTATATATTCTTTATTTTTTTAATGACAGTCGGCAGTTATTTTTAAACGTATTTGTTACAGCTATCGACAGGCCAAAGAATATCTAAATTATCGTTGTTGTTTTCGAGATAAACACATTTAAAATTTTCGACTACAACATTATTTCGATCCCCAAAAGTATGCAATTTTTTTCAATTTTTGGACTTGGAAATTTTTCGCTGCTGGGTCGAAAAATAATGTAAGAAATCGCATCAAATTGAGAAAATCGTGAATATCTCGGGAACCAAAAGAACGATCGAAATATCCTTTGGCCAGCTGATAGTCCTTGTTAAGACGAGTCGATCATAAGGATCAGCAAGGATACGGCCAAGATAGAGCATGTTTTCTCTCAGCAAAAAAGTCCTTCTAACTCTGTTGTTTAAAGGATATTCGTCCTTCGAATAACATTGTCGTCTTTCATGAATCCGTCCCTATATGCATGCCAAAGGACATCCTGATCGTCCTTCAAATGACGAAGTTACAAAGGATTTTTGAATTTTTGCCCAATTTTCCATGCCTTCCCCTTGTAGATTTTTTCGAAAAATTCTTGTTTGTTTTTTTTATATATTCTTTATTTTTTTAATGACAATCGGCAGTTATTTTTAAACGTATTTGTTACAGCTATCGACAGGCCAAAGAATATCTAAATTATCGTTGTTGTTTTCGAGATAAACACATTTTAAATTTTCGACTACAACATTATTTCGATCCCCAAAAGTATGCAATTTTTTTCTATTTTTGGACTTGGAAATTTTTCGCTGCTGGGTCGAAAAAAAAATGTAAGAAATCGCATCAAATTGAGAAAATCGTGAATATCTCGGGAACCAAAAGAACGATCGAAATATCCTTTGGCCAGCTGATAGTCCTTGTTAAGACGAGTCGATCACAGACCATAAGGATCAGCAAGGATACGGCCAAGATAGAGCATGTTTTCTCTCAGCAAAAAAGTCCTTCTAACTCTGTTGTTTAAAGGATATTCGTCCTTCGAATAACATTGTCGTCTTTCATGAATCCGTCCCTATATGCATGCCAAAGGACATCCTGATCGTCCTTCAAATGACGAAGTTACAAAGGATTTTTGAATTTTTGCCCAATTTTCCATGCCTACCCCTTGTAAATTTTTCAGAAAATTCTTGTTTGTTTTTTTTATATATTCTTTATTTTTTTAATGACAATCGGCAGTTATTTTTAAACGTATTTGTTACAGCTATCGACAGGCCAAAGAATATCTAAATTATCGTTGTTGTTTTCGAGATAAACACATTTTAAATTTTTGACTACAACATTATTTCGATCCCCAAAAGTATGCAATTTTTTTCTATTTTTGGACTTGGAAATTTTTCGCTGCTGGGTCGAAAAAAAAATGTAAGAAACCGCATCAAATTGAGAAAATCGTGAATATCTCGGGAACCAAAAGGACGATCGAAATATCCTTTGGCCAGCTGATAGTCCTTGTTAAGACGAGTCGATCATAAGGATCAGCAAGGATACGGCCAAGATAGAGCATGTTTTCTCTCAGCAAAAAAGTCCTTCTAACTCTGTTGTTTAAAGGATATTCGTCCTTCGAATAACATTGTCGTCTTTCATGAATCCGTCCCTATATGCATGCCAAAGGACATCCTGATCGTCCTTCAAATGACGAAGTAACAAAGGATTTTTGAATTTTTGCCCAATTTTCCATGCCTACCCCTTGTAAATTTTTCAGAAAATTCTTGTTTGTTTTTTTTATATATTCTTTATTTTTTTAATGACAATCGGCAGTTATTTTTAAACGTATTTGTTACAGCTATCGACAGGCCAAAGAATATCTAAATTATCGTTGTTGTTTTCGAGATAAACACATTTTAAATTTTCGACTACAACATTATTTCGATCCCCAAAAGTATGCAATTTTTTTCTATTTTTGGACTTGGAAATTTTTCGCTGCTGGGTCGAAAAAAAAATGTAAGAAACCGCATCAAATTGAGAAAATCGTGAATATCTCGGGAACCAAAAGGACGATCGAAATATCCTTTGGCCAGCTGATAGTCCTTGTTAAGACGAGTCGATTGCCATAGAACTCATAAGGATCAGCAAGGATACGGCCAAGATAGAGCATGTTTTCTCTCAGCAAAAAAGTCCTTCTAACTCTGTTGTTTAAAGGATATTCGTCCTTCGAATAACATTGTCGTCCTTCATGAATCCGTCCCTATATGCATGCCAAAGGACATCCTGATCGTCCTTCAAATGACGAAGTTACAAAGGATTTTTGAATTTTTGCCCAATTTTCCATGCCTACCCCTTGTAAATTTTTCAGAAAATTCTTGTTTGTTTTTTTTATATATTCTTTATTTTTTTAATGACAATCGGCAGTTATTTTTAAACGTATTTGTTACAGCTATCGACAGGCCAAAGAATATCTAAATTGTCGTTGTTGCTTTCGAGATAAACACATTTAAAATTTTCGACTACAACATTATTTCGATCCCCAAAAGTATGCAATTTTTTTCAATTTTTGGACTTGGAAATTTTTCGCTGCTGGGTCGAAAAAAAAATGTAAGAAACCGCATCAAATTGAGAAAATCGTGAATATCTCGGGAACCAAAAGGACGATCGAAATATCCTTTGGCCAGCTGATAGTCCTTGTTAAGACGAGTCGATTGCCACAGAACTCATAAGGATCAGCAAGGATACGGCCAAGATAGAGCATGTTTTCTCTCAGCAAAAAAGTCCTTCTAACTCTGTTGTTTAAAGGATATTCGTCCTTCGAATAACATTGTCGTCTTTCATGAATCCGTCCCTATATGCATGCCAAAGGACATCCTGATCGTCCTTCAAATGACGAAGTTACAAAGGATTTTTGAATTTTTGCCCAATTTTCCATGCCTTCCCCTTGTAGATTTTTTCGAAAAATTCTTGTTTGTTTTTTTTATATATTCTTTATTTTTTTAATGACAATCGGCAGTTATTTTTAAACGTATTTGTTACAGCTATCGACAGGCCAAAGAATATCTAAATTGTCGTTGTTGCTTTCGAGATAAACACATTTAAAATTTTCGACTACAACATTATTTCGATCCCCAAAAGTATGCAATTTTTTTCAATTTTTGGACTTGGAAATTTTTCGCTGCTGGGTCGAAAAAAAAATGTAAGAAACCGCATCAAATTGAGAAAATCGTGAATATCTCGGGAACCAAAAGGACGATCGAAATATCCTTTGGCCAGCTGATAGTCCTTGTTAGGACGAGTCGATTGCCACAGAACTCATAAGGATCAGCAAGGATACGGCCAAGATAGAGCATGTTTTCTCTCAGCAAAAAAGTCCTTCTAACTCTGTTGTTTAAAGGATATTCGTCCTTCGAATAACATTGTCGTCCTTCATGAATCCGTCCCTATATGCATGCCAAAGGACATCCTGATCGTCCTTCAAATGACGAAGTTACAAAGGATTTTTGAATTTTTGCCCAATTTTCCATGCCTACCCCTTGTAAATTTTTCAGAAAAATTCTTGTTTGTTTTTTTTATATATTCTTTATTTTTTTAATGACAATCGGCAGTTATTTTTAAACGTATTTGTTACAGCTATCGACAGGCCAAAGAATATCTAAATTATCGTTGTTGTTTTCGAGATAAACACATTTAAAATTTTCGACTACAACATTATTTCGATCCCCAAAAGTATGCAATTTTTTTCTATTTTTGGACTTGGAAATTTTTCGCTGCTGGGTCGAAAAAAAAATGTAAGAAACCGCATCAAATTGAGAAAATCGTGAATATCTCGGGAACCAAAAGGACGATCGAAATATCCTTTGGCCAGCTGATAGTCCTTGTTAAGACGAGTCGATTGCCACAGAACTCATAAGGATCAGCAAGGATACGGCCAAGATAGAGCATGTTTTCTCTCAGCAAAAAAGTCCTTCTAACTCTGTTGTTTAAAGGATATTCGTCCTTCGAATAACATTGTCGTCCTTCATGAATCCGTCCCTATATGCATGCCAAAGGACATCCTGATCGTCCTTCAAATGACGAAGTTACAAAGGATTTTTGAATTTTTGCCCAATTTTCCATGCCTACCCCTTGTAAATTTTTCAGAAAACTCTTGTTTGTTTTTTATATATATTCTTTATTTTTTTAATGACAATCGGCAGTTATTTTTGAACGTATTTGTTACAGCTATCGACAGGCCAAAGAATATCTAAATTGTCGTTGTTGCTTTCGAGATAAACACATTTAAAATTTTCGACTACAACATTATTTCGATCCCCAAAAGTATGCAATTTTTTTCAATTTTTGGACTTGGAAATTTTTCGCTGCTGGGTCGAAAAAAAAATGTAAGAAACCGCATCAAATTGAGAAAATCGTGAATATCTCGGGAACCAAAAGGACGATCGAAATTTCCTTTGGCCAGCTGATAGTCCTTGTTAGGACGAGTCGATTGCCACAGAACTCATAAGGATCAGCAAGGATACGGCCAAGATAGAGCATGTTTTCTCTCAGCAAAAAAGTCCTTCTAACTCTGTTGTTTAAAGGATATTCGTCCTTCGAATAACATTGTCGTCCTTCATGAATCCGTCCCTATATGCATGCCAAAGGACATCCTGATCGTCCTTCAAATGACGAAGTTACAAAGGATTTTTGAATTTTTGCCCAATTTTCCATGCCTACCCCTTGTAAATTTTTCAGAAAACTCTTGTTTGTTTTTTTTATATGTTCTTTATTTTTTTAATGACAATCGGCAGTTATTTTTAAACGTATTTGTTACAGCTATCGACAGGCCAAAGAATATCTAAATTATCGTTGTTGCTTTCGAGATAAACACATTTAAAATTTTCGACTACAACATTATTTCGATCCCCAAAAGTATGCAATTTTTTTCAATTTTTGGACTTGGAAATTTTTCGCTGCTGGGTCGAAAAAAAAATGTAAGAAACCGCATCAAATTGAGAAAATCGTGAATATCTCGGGAACCAAAAGGACGATCGAAATATCCTTTGGCCAGCTGATAGTCCTTGTTAAGACGAGTCGATTGCCACAGAACTCATAAGGATCAGCAAGGATACGGCCAAGATAGAGCATGTTTTCTCTCAGCAAAAAAGTCCTTCTAACTCTGTTGTTTAAAGGATATTCGTCCTTCGAATAACATTGTCGTCCTTCATGAATCCGTCCCTATATGCATGCCAAAGGACATCCTGATCGTCCTTCAAATGACGAAGTTACAAAGGATTTTTGAATTTTTGCCCAATTTTCCATGCCTACCCCTTGTAAATTTTTCAGAAAATTCTTGTTTGTTTTTTTTATATATTCTTTATTTTTTTAATGACAATCGGCAGTTATTTTTAAACGTATTTGTTACAGCTATCGACAGGCCAAAGAATATCTAAATTGTCGTTGTTGCTTTCGAGATAAACACATTTAAAATTTTCGACTACAACATTATTTCGATCCCCAAAAGTATGAAATTTTTTTTAATTTTTGGACTTGGAAATTTTTCGCTGCTGGGTCGAAAAAAAAATGTAAGAAACCGCATCAAATTGAGAAAATCGTGAATATCTCGGGAACCAAAAGGACGATCGAAATATCCTTTGGCCAGCTGATAGTCCTTGTTAAGACGAGTCGATTGCCACAGAACTCATAAGGATCAGCAAGGATACGGCCAAGATAGAGCATGTTTTCTCTCAGCAAAAAAGTCCTTCTAACTCTGTTGTTTAAAGGATATTCGTCCTTCGAATAACATTGTCGTCCTTCATGAATCCGTCCCTATATGCATGCCAAAGGACATCCTGATCGTCCTTCAAATGACGAAGTTACAAAGGATTTTTGAATTTTTGCCCAATTTTCCATGCCTACCCCTTGTAAATTTTTCAGAAAATTCTTGTTTGTTTTTTTATATATTCTTTATTTTTTTAATGACAATCGGCAGTTATTTTTAAACGTATTTGTTACAGCTATCGACAGGCCAAAGAATATCTAAATTATCGTTGTTGTTTTCGAGATAAACACATTTTAAATTTTCGACTACAACATTATTTCGATCCCCAAAAGTATGCAATTTTTTTCAATTTTTGGACTTGGAAATTTTTCGCTGCTGGGTCGAAAAAAAAATGTAAGAAACCGCATCAAATTGAGAAAATCGTGAATATCTCGGGAACCAAAAGGACGATCGAAATATCCTTTGGCCAGCTGATAGTCCTTGTTAAGACGAGTCGATTGCCACAGAACTCATAAGGATCAGCAAGGATACGGCCAAGATAGAGCATGTTTTCTCTCAGCAAAAAAGTCCTTCTAACTCTGTTGTTTAAAGGATATTCGTCCTTCGAATAACATTGTCGTCCTTCATGAATCCGTCCCTATATGCATGCCAAAGGACATCCTGATCGTCCTTCAAATGACGAAGTTACAAAGGATTTTTGAATTTTTGCCCAATTTTCCATGCCTACCCCTTGTAAATTTTTCAGAAAATTCTTGTTTGTTTTTTTTATATATTCTTTATTTTTTTAATGACAATCGGCAGTTATTTTTAAACGTATTTGTTACAGCTATCGACAGGCCAAAGAATATCTAAATTGTCGTTGTTGCTTTCGAGATAAACACATTTAAAATTTTCGACTACAACATTATTTCGATCCCCAAAAGTATGCAATTTTTTTCAATTTTTGGACTTGGAAATTTTTCGCTGCTGGGTCGAAAAAAAAATGTAAGAAACCGCATCAAATTGAGAAAATCGTGAATATCTCGGGAACCAAAAGGACGATCGAAATATCCTTTGGCCAGCTGATAGTCCTTGTTAAGACGAGTCGATTGCCACAGAACTCATAAGGATCAGCAAGGATACGGCCAAGATAGAGCATGTTTTCTCTCAGCAAAAAAGTCCTTCTAACTCTGTTGTTTAAAGGATATTCGTCCTTCGAATAACATTGTCGTCCTTCATGAATCCGTCCCTATATGCATGCCAAAGGACATCCTGATCGTCCTTCAAATGACGAAGTTACAAAGGATTTTTGAATTTTTGCCCAATTTTCCATGCCTACCCCTTGTAAATTTTTCAGAAAACTCTTGTTTGTTTTTTTTATATATTCTTTATTTTTTTAATGACAATCGGCAGTTATTTTTAAACGTATTTGTTACAGCTATCGACAGGCCAAAGAATATCTAAATTGTCGTTGTTGCTTTCGAGATAAACACATTTAAAATTTTCGACTACAACATTATTTCGATCCCCAAAAGTATGCAATTTTTTTCAATTTTTGGACTTGGAAATTTTTCGCTGCTGGGTCGAAAAAAAAATGTAAGAAACCGCATCAAATTGAGAAAATCGTGAATATCTCGGGAACCAAAAGGACGATCGAAATATCCTTTGGCCAGCTGATAGTCCTTGTTAGGACGAGTCGATTGCCACAGAACTCATAAGGATCAGCAAGGATACGGCCAAGATAGAGCATGTTTTCTCTCAGCAAAAAAGTCCTTCTAACTCTGTTGTTTAAAGGATATTCGTCCTTCGAATAACATTGTCGTCCTTCATGAATCCGTCCCTATATGCATGCCAAAGGACATCCTGATCGTCCTTCAAATGACGAAGTTACAAAGGATTTTTGAATTTTTGCCCAATTTTCCATGCCTACCCCTTGTAAATTTTTCAGAAAATTCTTGTTTGTTTTTTTTATATATTCTTTATTTTTTTAATGACAATCGGCAGTTATTTTTAAACGTATTTGTTACAGCTATCGACAGGCCAAAGAATATCTAAATTATCGTTGTTGTTTTCGAGATAAACACATTTTAAATTTTCGACTACAACATTATTTCGATCCCCAAAAGTATGCAATTTTTTTCAATTTTTGGACTTGGAAATTTTTCGCTGCTGGGTCGAAAAAAAAATGTAAGAAACCGCATCAAATTGAGAAAATCGTGAATATCTCGGGAACCAAAAGGACGATCGAAATATCCTTTGGCCAGCTGATAGTCCTTGTTAAGACGAGTCGATTGCCACAGAACTCATAAGGATCAGCAAGGATACGGCCAAGATAGAGCATGTTTTCTCTCAGCAAAAAAGTCCTTCTAACTCTGTTGTTTAAAGGATATTCGTCCTTCGAATAACATTGTCGTCCTTCATGAATCCGTCCCTATATGCATGCCAAAGGACATCCTGATCGTCCTTCAAATGACGAAGTTACAAAGGATTTTTGAATTTTTGCCCAATTTTCCATGCCTACCCCTTGTAAATTTTTCAGAAAATTCTTGTTTGTTTTTTTTATATATTCTTTATTTTTTTAATGACAATCGGCAGTTATTTTTAAACGTATTTGTTACAGCTATCGACAGGCCAAAGAATATCTAAATTGTCGTTGTTGCTTTCGAGATAAACACATTTAAAATTTTCGACTACAACATTATTTCGATCCCCAAAAGTATGCAATTTTTTTCAATTTTTGGACTTGGAAATTTTTCGCTGCTGGGTCGAAAAAAAAATGTAAGAAACCGCATCAAATTGAGAAAATCGTGAATATCTCGGGAACCAAAAGGACGATCGAAATATCCTTTGGCCAGCTGATAGTCCTTGTTAGGACGAGTCGATTGCCACAGAACTCATAAGGATCAGCAAGGATACGGCCAAGATAGAGCATGTTTTCTCTCAGCAAAAAAGTCCTTCTAACTCTGTTGTTTAAAGGATATTCGTCCTTCGAATAACATTGTCGTCCTTCATGAATCCGTCCCTATATGCATGCCAAAGGACATCCTGATCGTCCTTCAAATGACGAAGTTACAAAGGATTTTTGAATTTTTGCCCAATTTTCCATGCCTACCCCTTGTAAATTTTTCAGAAAAATTCTTGTTTGTTTTTTTTATATATTCTTTATTTTTTTAATGACAATCGGCAGTTATTTTTAAACGTATTTGTTACAGCTATCGACAGGCCAAAGAATATCTAAATTGTCGTTGTTGTTTTCGAGATAAACACATTTAAAATTTTCGACTACAACATTATTTCGATCCCCAAAAGTATGCAATTTTTTTCAATTTTTGGACTTGGAAATTTTTCGCTGCTGGGTCGAAAAAAAAATGTAAGAAACCGCATCAAATTGAGAAAATCGTGAATATCTCGGGAACCAAAAGGACGATCGAAATATCCTTTGGCCAGCTGATAGTCCTTGTTAAGACGAGTCGATTGCCACAGAACTCATAAGGATCAGCAAGGATACGGCCAAGATAGAGCATGTTTTCTCTCAGCAAAAAAGTCCTTCTAACTCTGTTGTTTAAAGGATATTCGTCCTTCGAATAACATTGTCGTCCTTCATGAATCCGTCCCTATATGCATGCCAAAGGACATCCTGATCGTCCTTCAAATGACGAAGTTACAAAGGATTTTTGAATTTTTGCCCAATTTTCCATGCCTACCCCTTGTAAATTTTTCAGAAAAATTCTTGTTTGTTTTTTTTATATATTCTTTATTTTTTTAATGACAATCGGCAGTTATTTTTAAACGTATTTGTTACAGCTATCGACAGGCCAAAGAATATCTAAATTGTCGTTGTTGCTTTCGAGATAAACACATTTAAAATTTTCGACTACAACATTATTTCGATCCCCAAAAGTATGCAATTTTTTTCAATTTTTGGACTTGGAAATTTTTCGCTGCTGGGTCGAAAAAAAAATGTAAGAAACCGCATCAAATTGAGAAAATCGTGAATATCTCGGGAACCAAAAGGACGATCGAAATATCCTTTGGCCAGCTGATAGTCCTTGTTAGGACGAGTCGATTGCCACAGAACTCATAAGGATCAGCAAGGATACGGCCAAGATAGAGCATGTTTTCTCTCAGCAAAAAAGTCCTTCTAACTCTGTTGTTTAAAGGATATTCGTCCTTCGAATAACATTGTCGTCCATCATGAATCCGTCCCTATATGCATGCCAAAGGACATCCTGATCGTCCTTCAAATGACGAAGTTACAAAGGATTTTTGAATTTTTGCCCAATTTTCCATGCCTACCCCTTGTAAATTTTTCAGAAAATTCTTGTTTGTTTTTTTTATATATTCTTTATTTTTTTAATGACAATCGGCAGTTATTTTTAAACGTTTTTGTTACAGCTATCGACAGGCCAAAGAATATCTAAATTGTCGTTGTTGCTTTCGAGATAAACACATTTAAAATTTTCGACTACAACATTATTTCGATCCCCAAAAGTATGCAATTTTTTTCAATTTTTGGACTTGGAAATTTTTCGCTGCTGGGTCGAAAAAAAAATGTAAGAAACCGCATCAAATTGAGAAAATCGTGAATATCTCGGGAACCAAAAGGACGATCGAAATATCCTTTGGCCAGCTGATAGTCCTTGTTAGGACGAGTCGATTGTCACAGAACTTATAAGGATCAGCAAGGATACGGCCAAGATAGAGCATGTTTTCTCTCAGCAAAAAAGTCCTTCTAACTCTGTTGTTTAAAGGATATTCGTCCTTCGAATAACATTGTCGTCCTTCATGAATCCGTCCCTATATGCATGCCAAAGGACATCCTGATCGTCCTTCAAATGACGAAGTTACAAAGGATTTTTGAATTTTTGCCCAATTTTCCATGCCTTCCCCTTGTAAATTTTTAAGAAAACTCTTGTTTGTTTTTTTTATATATTCTTTATTTTTTTAATGACAATCGGCAGTTATTTTCAAACGTATTTGTTACAGCTATCGACAGGCCAAAGAATATCTAAATTATCGTTGTTGTTTTCGAGATAAACACATTTAAAATTTTCGACTACAACATTATTTCGATCCCCAAAAGTATGCAATTTTTTTCAATTTTTGGACTTGGAAATTTTTCGCTGCTGGGTCGAAAAAAAAATGTAAGAAACCGCATCAAATTGAGAAAATCGTGAATATCTCGGGAACCAAAAGGACGATCGAAATATCCTTTGGCCAGCTGATAGTCCTTGTTAAGACGAATCGATTGCCACAGAACTCATAAGGATCAGCAAGGATACGGCCAAGATAGAGCATGTTTTCTCTCAGCAAAAAAGTCCTTCTAACTCTGTTGTTTAAAGGATATTCGTCCTTCGAATAACATTGTCGTCCTTCATGAATCCGTCCCTATATGCATGCCAAAGGACATCCTGATCGTCCTTCAAATGACGAAGTTACAAAGGATTTTTGAATTTTTGCCCAATTTTCCATGCCTACCCCTTGTAAATTTTTCAGAAAATTCTTGTTTGTTTTTTTTATATATTCTTTATTTTTTTAATGACAATCGGCAGTTATTTTTAAACGTATTTGTTACAGCTATCGACAGGCCAAAGAATATCTAAATTGTCGTTGTTGCTTTCGAGATAAACACATTTAAAATTTTCGACTACAACATTATTTCGATCCCCAAAAGTATGCAATTTTTTTCAATTTTTGGACTTGGAAATTTTTCGCTGCTGGGTCGAAAAAAAAATGTAAGAAACCGCATGAAATTGAGAAAATCGTGAATATCTCGGGAACCAAAAGGACGATCGAAATATCCTTTGGCCAGCTGATAGTCCTTGTTAGGACGAGTCGACTGCCACAGAACTCATAAGGATCAGCAAGGATACGGCGAAGATAGAGCATGTTTTCTCTCAGCAAAAAAGTCCTTCTAACTCTGTTGTTTAAAGGATATTCGTCCTTCGAATAACCGTGTCGTCCATCATGAATCCGTCCCTATATGCATGCCAATGGACATCCTGATCGTCCTTCAAATGACGAAGTTACAAAGGATTTTTGAATTTTTGCCCAATTTTCCATGCCTACCCCTTGTAAATTTTTCAGAAAATTCTTGTTTGTTTTTTTTATATATTCTTTAGTTTTTTAATGACAATCGGCAGTTATTTTTAAACGTATTTGTTACAGCTATCGACAGGCCAAAGAATATCTAAATTGTCGTTGTTGCTTTCGAGATAAACACATCTAAAATTTTCGACTACAACATTATTTCGATCACCAAAAGTATGCAATTTTTTTCAATTTTTGGACTTGGAAATTTTTCGCTGCTGGGTCGAAAAAAAAATGTAAGAAACCGCATCAAATTGAGAAAATCGTGAATATCTCGGGAACCAAAAGGACGATCGAAATATCCTTTGGCCAGCTGATAGTCCTTGTTAGCACGAGTCGATTGTCACAGAACTTATAAGGATCAGCAAGGATACGGCCAAGATAGAGCATGTTTTCTCTCAGCAAAAAAGTCCTTCTAACTCTGTTGTTTAAAGGATATTCGTCCTTCGAATAACATTGTCGTCCTTCATGAATCCGTCCCTATATGCATGCCAAAGGACATCCTGATCGTCCTTCAAATGACGAAGTTACAAAGGATTTTTGAATTTTTGCCCAATTTTCCATGCCTTCCCCTTGTAAATTTTTAAGAAAACTCTTGTTTGTTTTTTTTATATATTCTTTATTTTTTTAATGACAATCGGCAGTTATTTTCAAACGTATTTGTTACAGCTATCGACAGGCCAAAGAATATCTAAATTATCGTTGTTGTTTTCGAGATAAACACATTTAAAATTTTCGACTACAACATTATTTCGATCCCCAAAAGTATGCAATTTTTTTCAATTTTTGGACTTGGAAATTTTTCGCTGCTGGGTCGAAAAAAAAATGTAAGAAACCGCATCAAATTAAGAAAATCGTGAATATCTCGGGAACCAAAAGAACGATCGAAATATCCTTTGGCCAGCTGATAGTCCTTGTTAAGACGAGTCGATCATAAGGATCAGCAAGGATACGGCCAAGATAGAGCATGTTTTCTCTCAGCAAAAAAGTCCTTCTAACTCTGTTGTTTAAAGGATATTCGTCCTTCGAATAACATTGTCGTCTTTCATGAATCCGTCCCCATATATGCATGCCAAAGGACATCCTGATCGTCCTTCAAATGACGAAGTTACAAAGGATTTTTGAATCTTTGCCCAATTTTCCATGCCTTCCCCTTGTAAATTTTTAAGAAAACTCTTGTTTGTTTTTTTTATATATTCTTTATTTTTTTAATGACAATCGGCAGTTATTTTCAAACGTATTTGTTACAGCTATCGACAGGCCAAAGAATATCTAAATTGTCGTTGTTGCTTTCGAGATAAACACATTTAAAATTTTCGACTACAACATTATTTCGATCCCCAAAAGTATGCAATTTTTTTCAATTTTTGGACTTGGAAATTTTTCGCTGCTGGGTCGAAAAAAAAATGTAAGAAACCGCATCAAATTGAGAAAATCGTGAATATCTCTGGAACCAAAAGAACGATCGAAATATCCTTTGGCCAGCTGATAGTCCTTGTTAAGACGAGTCGATTGCCACAGAACTCATAAGGATCAGCAAAGATACGGCCAAGATAGAGCATGTTTTCTCTCAGCAAAAAAGTCCTTCTAACTCGGTTGTTTAAAGGATATTCGTCCTTCGAATAACATTGTCGTCTTTCATGAATCCGTCCCTATATGCATGCCAAAGGACATCCTGATCGTCCTTCAAATGACGAAGTTACAAAGGATTTTTGAATTTTTGCCCAATTTTCCATGCCTACCCCTTGTAAATTTTTCAGAATACTCTTGTTTGTATTTTTTATATATTCTTTATTTTTTTAATGACAATCGGCAGTTATTTTTAAACGTATTTGTTACAGCTATCGACAGGCCAAAGAATATCTAAATTGTCGTTGTTGCTTTCGAGATAAACACATTTAAAATTTTCGACTACAACATTATTTCGATCCCCAAAAGTATGCAATTTTTTTTCAATTTTTGGACTTGGAAATTTTTCGCTGCTGGGTCGAAAAAAAAATGTAAGAAACCGCATCAAATTGAGAAAATCGTGAATATCTCGGGAACCAAAAGGACGATCGAAATATCCTTTGGCCAGCTGATAGTCCTTGTTAAGACGAGTCGATTGCCACAGAACTCATAAGGATCAGCAAGGATACGACCAAGATAGAGCATGTTTTCTCTCAGCAAAAAAGTCCTTCTAACTCTGTTGTTTAAAGGATATTCGTCCTTCGAATAACATTGTCGTCCTTCATGAATCCGTCCCTATATGCATGCCAAAGGACATCTTGATCGTCCTTCAAATGACGAAGTTACGGAGGATTTTTGAATTTTTGCCCAATTTTCCATGCCTACCCCTTGTAAATTTTTCAGAAAATTCTTGTTTCTTTTTTTTATATATTCTTTATTTTTTTAATGACAATCGGCAGTTATTTTTAAACGTATTTGTTACAGCTATCGACAGGCCAAAGAATATCTAAATTGTCGTTGTTGCTTTCGAGATAAACACATTTAAAACTTTCGACTACAACACTATTTCGATCCCCAAAAGTATGCAATTTTTTTCAATTTTTGGACTTGGAAATTTTTTGCTGCTGGGTCGAAAAAAAAATGTAAGAAACCGCATCAAATTGAGAAAATCGTGAATATCTCGGAAACCAAAAGGACGATCGAAATATCCTTCAGCCAGCTGATAGTTCTTGTTAGGACGAGTCGATTGCCACAGAACTCATAAGGATCAGCAAGGATACGGTCAAGATAGAGCATGTTTTCTCTCAGCAAAAAAGTCCTTCTAACTCTGTTGTTTAAAGGATATTCGTCCTTCGAATAACATTGTCGTCCTTCATGAATCCGTCCCTATATGCATGCCAAAGGACATCTTGATCGTCCTTCAAATGACGAAGTTACGGAGGATTTTTGAATTTTTGCCCAATTTTCCATGCCTACCCCTTGTAAATTTTTCAGAAAATTCTTGTTTGTTTTTTTTATATATTCTTTATTTTTTTAATGACAATCGGCAGTTATTTTTAAACGTATTTGTTACAGCTATCGACAGGCCAAAGAATATCTAAATTGTCGTTGTTGCTTTCGAGATAAACACATCTAAAATTTTCGACTACAACATTATTTCGATCACCAAAAGTATGCAATTTTTTTCAATTTTTGGACTTGGAAATTTTTCGCTGCTGGGTCGAAAAAAAAATGTAAGAAACCGCATCAAATTGAGAAAATCGTGAATATCTCGGGAACCAAAAGGACGATCGAAATATCCTTCGGCCAGCTGATAGTCCTTGTTAGCACGAGTCGATTGTCACAGAACTCATAAGGATCAGCAAGGATACGGCCAAGATAGAGCATGTTTTCTCTCAGCAAAAAAGTCCTTCTAACTCTGTTGTTTAAAGGATATTCGTCCTTCGAATAACATTGTCGTCCTTCATGAATCCGTCCCTATATGCATGCCAAAGGACATCCTGATCGTCCTTCAAATGACGAAGTTACAAAGGATTTTTGAATTTTTGCCCAATTTTTCATGCCTACCCCTTGTAAATTTTTCAGAAAATTCTTGTTTGTTTTTTTTATATATTCTTTATTTTTTTAATGACAATCGGCAGTTATTTTTAAACGTATTTGTTACAGCTATCGACAGGCCAAAGAATATCTAAATTGTCGTTGTTGCTTTCGAGATAAACACATTTAAAATTTTCGACTACAATATTATTTCGATCCCCAAAAGTATGCAATTTTTTTCAATTTTTGGACTTGGAAATTTTTCGCTGCTGGGTCGAAAAAAAAATGTAAGAAACCGCATCAAATTGAGAAAATCGTGAATATCTCGGGAACCAAAAGGACGATCGAAATATCCTTTGGCCAGCTGATAGTCCTTGTTAGGACGAGTCGATTGCCACAGAACTCATAAGGATCAGCAAGGATACGGCCATGATAGAGCATGTTTTCTCTCAGCAAAAAAGTCCTTCTAACTCTGTTGTTTAAAGGATATTCGTCCTTCGAATAACATTGTCGTCCTTCATGAATCCGTCCCTATATGCATGCCAAAGGACATCCTGATCGTCCTTCAAATGACGAAGTTACAAAGGATTTTTGAATTTTTGCCCAATTTTTCATGCCTACCCCTTGTAAATTTTTCAGAAAATTCTTGTTTGTTTTTTTTATATATTCTTTATTTTTTTAATGACAATCGGCAGTTATTTTTAAACGTATTTGTTACAGCTATCGACAGGCCAAAGAATATCTAAATTGTCGTTGTTGCTTTCGAGATAAACACATTTAAAATTTTCGACTACAATATTATTTCGATCCCCAAAAGTATGCAATTTTTTTCAATTTTTGGACTTGGAAATTTTTCGCTGCTGGGTCGAAAAAAAAATGTAAGAAACCGCATCAAATTGAGAAAATCGTGAATATCTCGGGAACCAAAAGGACGATCGAAATATCCTTTGGCCAGCTGATAGTCCTTGTTAGGACGAGTCGACTGCCACAGAACTCATAAGGATCAGCAAGGATACGGCCATGATAGAGCATGTTTTCTCTCAGCAAAAAAGTCCTTCTAACTCTGTTGTTTAAAGGATATTCGTCCTTCGAATAACCGTGTCGTCCATCATGAATCCGTCCCTATATGCATGCCAATGGACATCCTGATCGTCCTTCAAATGACGAAGTTACAAAGGATTTTTGAATTTTTGCCCAATTTTCCAAGGGAAAGCCCTTGTAAATTTTTCAGAAAATTCTTGTTTGTTTTTTTTATATATTCTTTATTTTTTTAATGACATTCGGCAGTTATTTTTAAACGTATTTGTTACAGCTATCGACAGGCCAAAGAATATCTAAATTGTCGTTCTTGCTTTCGAGATAAACACATTTAAAATTTTCGACTACAACATTATTTCGATCCCCAAAAGTATGCAATTTTTTTCAATTTTTGGACTTGGAAATTTTTCGCTGCTGGGTCGAAAAAAAAATGTAAGAAACCGCATGAAATTGAGAAAATCGTGAATATCTCGGGAACCAAAAGGACGATCGAAATATCCTTTGGCCAGCTGATAGTCCTTGTTAGGACGAGTCGATTGCCACAGAACTCATAAGGATCAGCAAGGATACGGCCAAGATAGAGCATGTTTTCTCTCAGCAAAAAAGTCCTTCTAACTCTGTTGTTTAAAGGATATTCGTCCTTCGAATAACATTGTCGTCCTTCATGAATCCGTCCCTATATGCATGCCAAAGGACATCTTGATCGTCCTTCAAATGACGAAGTTACGGAGGATTTTTGAATTTTTGCCCAATTTTCCATGCCTACCCCTTGTAAATTTTTCAGAAAATTCTTGTTTGTTTTTTTTATATAATCTTTATTTTTTTAATGACAATCGGCAGTTATTTTTAAACGTATTTGTTACAGCTATCGACAGGCCAAAGAATATCTAAATTGTCGTTGTTGCTTTCGAGATAAACACATTTAAAACTTTCGACTACAACACTATTTCGATCCCCAAAAGTATGCAATTTTTTTCAATTTTTGGACTTGGAAATTTTTCGCTGCTGGGTCGAAAAAAAAATGTAAGAAACCGCATGAAATTGAGAAAATCGTGAATATCTCGGGAACCAAAAGGACGATCGAAATATCCTTTGGCCAGCTGATAGTCCTTGTTAGGACGAGTCGACTGCCACAGAACTCATAAGGATCAGCAAGGATACGGCGAAGATAGAGCATGTTTTCTCTCAGCAAAAAAGTCCTTCTAACTCTGTTGTTTAAAGGATATTCGTCCTTCGAATAACCGTGTCGTCCATCATGAATCCGTCCCTATATGCATGCCAATGGACATCCTGATCGTCCTTCAAATGACGAAGTTACAAAGGATTTTTGAATTTTTGCCCAATTTTCCATGCCTACCCCTTGTAAATTTTTCAGAAAATTCTTGTTTGTTTTTTTTATATATTCTTTAGTTTTTTAATGACAATCGGCAGTTATTTTTAAACGTATTTGTTACAGCTATCGACAGGCCAAAGAATATCTAAATTGTCGTTGTTGCTTTCGAGATAAACACATCTAAAATTTTCGACTACAACATTATTTCGATCACCAAAAGTATGCAATTTTTTTCAATTTTTGGACTTGGAAATTTTTCGCTGCTGGGTCGAAAAAAAAATGTAAGAAACCGCATCAAATTGAGAAAATCGTGAATATCTCGGGAACCAAAAGGACGATCGAAATATCCTTTGGCCAGCTGATAGTCCTTGTTAGCACGAGTCGATTGTCACAGAACTTATAAGGATCAGCAAGGATACGGCCAAGATAGAGCATGTTTTCTCTCAGCAAAAAAGTCCTTCTAACTCTGTTGTTTAAAGGATATTCGTCCTTCGAATAACATTGTCGTCCTTCATGAATCCGTCCCTATATGCATGCCAAAGGACATCCTGATCGTCCTTCAAATGACGAAGTTACAAAGGATTTTTGAATTTTTGCCCAATTTTCCATGCCTTCCCCTTGTAAATTTTTAAGAAAACTCTTGTTTGTTTTTTTTATATATTCTTTATTTTTTTAATGACAATCGGCAGTTATTTTCAAACGTATTTGTTACAGCTATCGACAGGCCAAAGAATATCTAAATTATCGTTGTTGTTTTCGAGATAAACACATTTAAAATTTTCGACTACAACATTATTTCGATCCCCAAAAGTATGCAATTTTTTTCAATTTTTGGACTTGGAAATTTTTCGCTGCTGGGTCGAAAAAAAAATGTAAGAAACCGCATCAAATTAAGAAAATCGTGAATATCTCGGGAACCAAAAGAACGATCGAAATATCCTTTGGCCAGCTGATAGTCCTTGTTAAGACGAGTCGATCATAAGGATCAGCAAGGATACGGCCAAGATAGAGCATGTTTTCTCTCAGCAAAAAAGTCCTTCTAACTCTGTTGTTTAAAGGATATTCGTCCTTCGAATAACATTGTCGTCTTTCATGAATCCGTCCCCATATATGCATGCCAAAGGACATCCTGATCGTCCTTCAAATGACGAAGTTACAAAGGATTTTTGAATCTTTGCCCAATTTTCCATGCCTTCCCCTTGTAAATTTTTAAGAAAACTCTTGTTTGTTTTTTTTATATATTCTTTATTTTTTTAATGACAATCGGCAGTTATTTTCAAACGTATTTGTTACAGCTATCGACAGGCCAAAGAATATCTAAATTGTCGTTGTTGCTTTCGAGATAAACACATTTAAAATTTTCGACTACAACATTATTTCGATCCCCAAAAGTATGCAATTTTTTTCAATTTTTGGACTTGGAAATTTTTCGCTGCTGGGTCGAAAAAAAAATGTAAGAAACCGCATCAAATTGAGAAAATCGTGAATATCTCTGGAACCAAAAGAACGATCGAAATATCCTTTGGCCAGCTGATAGTCCTTGTTAAGACGAGTCGATTGCCACAGAACTCATAAGGATCAGCAAAGATACGGCCAAGATAGAGCATGTTTTCTCTCAGCAAAAAAGTCCTTCTAACTCGGTTGTTTAAAGGATATTCGTCCTTCGAATAACATTGTCGTCTTTCATGAATCCGTCCCTATATGCATGCCAAAGGACATCCTGATCGTCCTTCAAATGACGAAGTTACAAAGGATTTTTGAATTTTTGCCCAATTTTCCATGCCTACCCCTTGTAAATTTTTCAGAATACTCTTGTTTGTATTTTTTATATATTCTTTATTTTTTTAATGACAATCGGCAGTTATTTTTAAACGTATTTGTTACAGCTATCGACAGGCCAAAGAATATCTAAATTGTCGTTGTTGCTTTCGAGATAAACACATTTAAAATTTTCGACTACAACATTATTTCGATCCCCAAAAGTATGCAATTTTTTTTCAATTTTTGGACTTGGAAATTTTTCGCTGCTGGGTCGAAAAAAAAATGTAAGAAACCGCATCAAATTGAGAAAATCGTGAATATCTCGGGAACCAAAAGGACGATCGAAATATCCTTTGGCCAGCTGATAGTCCTTGTTAAGACGAGTCGATTGCCACAGAACTCATAAGGATCAGCAAGGATACGACCAAGATAGAGCATGTTTTCTCTCAGCAAAAAAGTCCTTCTAACTCTGTTGTTTAAAGGATATTCGTCCTTCGAATAACATTGTCGTCCTTCATGAATCCGTCCCTATATGCATGCCAAAGGACATCTTGATCGTCCTTCAAATGACGAAGTTACGGAGGATTTTTGAATTTTTGCCCAATTTTCCATGCCTACCCCTTGTAAATTTTTCAGAAAATTCTTGTTTCTTTTTTTTATATATTCTTTATTTTTTTAATGACAATCGGCAGTTATTTTTAAACGTATTTGTTACAGCTATCGACAGGCCAAAGAATATCTAAATTGTCGTTGTTGCTTTCGAGATAAACACATTTAAAACTTTCGACTACAACACTATTTCGATCCCCAAAAGTATGCAATTTTTTTCAATTTTTGGACTTGGAAATTTTTTGCTGCTGGGTCGAAAAAAAAATGTAAGAAACCGCATCAAATTGAGAAAATCGTGAATATCTCGGAAACCAAAAGGACGATCGAAATATCCTTCAGCCAGCTGATAGTTCTTGTTAGGACGAGTCGATTGCCACAGAACTCATAAGGATCAGCAAGGATACGGTCAAGATAGAGCATGTTTTCTCTCAGCAAAAAAGTCCTTCTAACTCTGTTGTTTAAAGGATATTCGTCCTTCGAATAACATTGTCGTCCTTCATGAATCCGTCCCTATATGCATGCCAAAGGACATCTTGATCGTCCTTCAAATGACGAAGTTACGGAGGATTTTTGAATTTTTGCCCAATTTTCCATGCCTACCCCTTGTAAATTTTTCAGAAAATTCTTGTTTGTTTTTTTTATATATTCTTTATTTTTTTAATGACAATCGGCAGTTATTTTTAAACGTATTTGTTACAGCTATCGACAGGCCAAAGAATATCTAAATTGTCGTTGTTGCTTTCGAGATAAACACATCTAAAATTTTCGACTACAACATTATTTCGATCACCAAAAGTATGCAATTTTTTTCAATTTTTGGACTTGGAAATTTTTCGCTGCTGGGTCGAAAAAAAAATGTAAGAAACCGCATCAAATTGAGAAAATCGTGAATATCTCGGGAACCAAAAGGACGATCGAAATATCCTTCGGCCAGCTGATAGTCCTTGTTAGCACGAGTCGATTGTCACAGAACTCATAAGGATCAGCAAGGATACGGCCAAGATAGAGCATGTTTTCTCTCAGCAAAAAAGTCCTTCTAACTCTGTTGTTTAAAGGATATTCGTCCTTCGAATAACATTGTCGTCCTTCATGAATCCGTCCCTATATGCATGCCAAAGGACATCCTGATCGTCCTTCAAATGACGAAGTTACAAAGGATTTTTGAATTTTTGCCCAATTTTTCATGCCTACCCCTTGTAAATTTTTCAGAAAATTCTTGTTTGTTTTTTTTATATATTCTTTATTTTTTTAATGACAATCGGCAGTTATTTTTAAACGTATTTGTTACAGCTATCGACAGGCCAAAGAATATCTAAATTGTCGTTGTTGCTTTCGAGATAAACACATTTAAAATTTTCGACTACAATATTATTTCGATCCCCAAAAGTATGCAATTTTTTTCAATTTTTGGACTTGGAAATTTTTCGCTGCTGGGTCGAAAAAAAAATGTAAGAAACCGCATCAAATTGAGAAAATCGTGAATATCTCGGGAACCAAAAGGACGATCGAAATATCCTTTGGCCAGCTGATAGTCCTTGTTAGGACGAGTCGATTGCCACAGAACTCATAAGGATCAGCAAGGATACGGCCATGATAGAGCATGTTTTCTCTCAGCAAAAAAGTCCTTCTAACTCTGTTGTTTAAAGGATATTCGTCCTTCGAATAACATTGTCGTCCTTCATGAATCCGTCCCTATATGCATGCCAAAGGACATCCTGATCGTCCTTCAAATGACGAAGTTACAAAGGATTTTTGAATTTTTGCCCAATTTTTCATGCCTACCCCTTGTAAATTTTTCAGAAAATTCTTGTTTGTTTTTTTTATATATTCTTTATTTTTTTAATGACAATCGGCAGTTATTTTTAAACGTATTTGTTACAGCTATCGACAGGCCAAAGAATATCTAAATTGTCGTTGTTGCTTTCGAGATAAACACATTTAAAATTTTCGACTACAATATTATTTCGATCCCCAAAAGTATGCAATTTTTTTCAATTTTTGGACTTGGAAATTTTTCGCTGCTGGGTCGAAAAAAAAATGTAAGAAACCGCATCAAATTGAGAAAATCGTGAATATCTCGGGAACCAAAAGGACGATCGAAATATCCTTTGGCCAGCTGATAGTCCTTGTTAGGACGAGTCGACTGCCACAGAACTCATAAGGATCAGCAAGGATACGGCCATGATAGAGCATGTTTTCTCTCAGCAAAAAAGTCCTTCTAACTCTGTTGTTTAAAGGATATTCGTCCTTCGAATAACCGTGTCGTCCATCATGAATCCGTCCCTATATGCATGCCAATGGACATCCTGATCGTCCTTCAAATGACGAAGTTACAAAGGATTTTTGAATTTTTGCCCAATTTTCCAAGGGAAAGCCCTTGTAAATTTTTCAGAAAATTCTTGTTTGTTTTTTTTATATATTCTTTATTTTTTTAATGACAATCGGCAGTTATTTTTAAACGTATTTGTTACAGCTATCGACAGGCCAAAGAATATCTAAATTGTCGTTGTTGCTTTAGAGATAAACACATCTAAAATTTTCGACTACAACATTATTTCGATCACCAAAAGTATGCAATTTTTTTCAATTTTTGGACTTGGAAATTTTTCGCTGCTGGGTCGAAAAAAAAATGTAAGAAACCGCATCAAATTGAGAAAATCGTGAATATCTCGGGAACCAAAAGGACGATCGAAATATCCTTCGGCCAGCTGATAGTCCTTGTTAGCACGAGTCGATTGTCACAGAACTCATAAGGATCAGCAAGGATACGGCCAAGATAGAGCATGTTTTCTCTCAGCAAAAAAGTCCTTCTAACTCTGTTGTTTAAAGGATATTCGTCCTTCGAATAACATTGTCGTCCTTCGTGAATCCGTCCCTATATGCATGCCAAAGGACATCCTGATCGTCCTTCAAATGACGAAGTTACGGAGGATTTTTGAATTTTTGCCCAATTTTCCATGCCTACCCCTTGTAAATTTTTCAGAAAATTCTTGTTTGTTTTTTTTATATATTCTTTATTTTTTTAATGACAATCGGCAGTTATTTTTAAACGTATTTGTTACAGCTATCGACAGGCCAAAGAATATCTAAATTGTCGTTGTTGCTTTCGAGATAAACACATTTAAAACTTTCGACTACAACACTATTTCGATCCCCAAAAGTATGCAATTTTTTTCAATTTTTGGACTTGGAAATTTTTCGCTGCTGGGTCGAAAAAAAAATGTAAGAAACCGCATCAAATTGAGAAAATCGTGAATATCTCGGGAACCAAAAGGACGATCGAAATATTCTTCAGCCAGCTGATAGTTCTTGTTAGGACGAGTCGATTGCCACAGAACTCATAAGGATCAGCAAGGATACGGCCAAGATAGAGCATGTTTTCTCTCAGCAAAAAAGTCCTTCTAACTCTGTTGTTTAAAGGATATTCGTCCTTCGAATAACATTGTCGTCTTTCATGAATCCGTCCCTATATGCATGCCAAAGGACATCCTGATCGTCCTTCAAATGACGAAGTTACAAAGGATTTTTGAATTTTTGCGTAATTTTCCATGCCTACCCCTTGTAAATTTTTCAGAAAATTCTTGTTTGTTTTTTTTATATATTCTTTATTTTTTTAATGACAATCGGCAGTTATTTTTAAACGTATTTGTTACAGCTATCGACAGGCCAAAGAATATCTAAATTGTCGTTGTTGCTTTCGAGATAAACACATTTAAAATTTTCGACTACAACATTATTTCGATCCCCAAAAGTATGAAATTTTTTTTAATTTTTGGACTTGGAAATTTTTCGCTGCTGGGTCGAAAAAAAAATGTTAGAAACCGCATCAAATTGAGAAAATCGTGAATATCTCGGGAACCAAAAGGACGATCGAAATATCCTTTGGCCAGCTGATAGTCCTTGTTAGGACGAGTCGATTGCCACAGAACTCATAAGGATCAGCAAGGATACGGCCAAGATAGAGCATGTTTTCTCTCTGCAAAAAAGTCCTTCTAACTCTGTTGTTTAAAGGATATTCGTCCTTTGAATAACATTGTCGTCCTTCATGAATCCGTCCCTATATGAGAAAATCGTGAATATCTCGGGAACCAAAAGGACGATCGAAATATCCTTCAGCCAGCTGATAGTTCTTGTTAGGACGAGTCGATTGCCACAGAACTCATAAGGATCAGCAAGGATACGGCCAAGATAGAGCATGTTTTCTCTCAGCAAAAAAGTCCTTCTAACTCTGTTGTTTAAAGGATATTCGTCCTTCGAATAACATTGTCGTCCTTCATGAATCCGTCCCTATATGCATGCCAAAGGACATCTTGATCGTCCTTCAAATGACGAAGTTACGGAGGATTTTTGAATTTTTGCCCAATTTTCCATGCCTACCCCTTGTAAATTTTTCAGAAAATTCTTGTTTGTTTTTTTTATATATTCTTTATTTTTTTAATGACAATCGGCAGTTATTTTTAAACGTATTTGTTACAGCTATCGACAGGCCCTACATGCATGCCAAAGGACATCCTGATCGTCCTTCAAATGACGAAGTTACAAAGGATTTTTGAATTTTTGCCCAATTTTCCATGCCTACCCCTTGTAAATTTTTCAGAAAATTCTTGTTTGTTTTTTTTATATATTCTTTATTTTTTTAATGATAATCGGCAGTTATTTTTTAACGTATTTGTTACAGCTATCGACACGCCAAAGAATATCTAAATTGTCTTTGTTGCTTTCGAGATAAACACATCTAAAATTTTCGACTACAACATTATTTCGATCACCAAAAGTATGCAATTTTTTTCAATTTTTGGACTTGGAAATTTTTCGCTGCTGGGTCGAAAAAAAAATGTAAGAAACCGCATCAAATTGAGAAAATCGTGAATATCTCGGGAACCAAAAGGACGATCGAAATATCCTTTGGCCAGCTGATAGTCCTTGTTAGGACGAGTCGACTGCCACAGAACTCATAAGGATCAGCAAGGATACGGCCAAGATAGAGCATGTTTTCTCTCAGCAAAAAAGTCCTTCTAACTCTGTTGTTTAAAGGATATTCGTCCTTCGAATAACATTGTCGTCCTTCGTGAATCCGTCCCTATATGCATGCCAAAGGACATCCTGATCGTCCTTCAAATGACGAAGTTACGGAGGATTTTTGAATTTTTGCCCAATTTTCCATGCCTACCCCTTGTAAATTTTTCAGAAAATTCTTGTTTGTTTTTTTTATATATTCTTTATTTTTTTAATGACAATCGGCAGTTATTTTTAAACGTATTTGGTACAGCTATCGACAGGCCAAAGAATATCTAAATTGTCGTTGTTGCTTTCGAGATAAACACATTTAAAACTTTCGACTACAACACTATTTCGATCCCCAAAAGTATGCAATTTTTTTCAATTTTTGGACTTGGAAATTTTTCGCTGCTGGGTCGAAAAAAAAATGTAAGAAACCGCATCAAATTGAGAAAATCGTGAATATCTCGGGAACCAAAAGGACGATCGAAATATCCTTCAGCCAGCTGATAGTTCTTGTTAGGACGAGTCGATTGCCACAGAACTCATAAGGATCAGCAAGGATTCGGCCAAGATAGAGCATGTTTTCTCTCAGCAAAAAAGTCCTTCTAACTCTGTTGTTTAAAGGATATTCGTCCTTCGAATAACATTGTCGTCTTTCATGAATCCGTCCCTATATGCATGCCAAAGGACATCCTGATCGTCCTTCAAATGACGAAGTTACAAAGGATTTTTGAATTTTTGCGTAATTTTCCATGCCTACCCCTTGTAAATTTTTCAGAAAATTCTTGTTTGTTTTTTTTATATATTCTTTATTTTTTTAATGACAATCGGCAGTTATTTTTAAACGTATTTGTTACAGCTATCGACAGGCCAAAGAATATCTAAATTGTCGTTGTTGCTTTCGAGATAAACACATTTAAAATTTTCGACTACAACATTATTTCGATCCCCAAAAGTATGCAATTTTTTTTAATTTTTGGACTTGGAAATTTTTCGCTGCTGGGTCGAAAAAAAAATGTAAGAAACCGCATCAAATTGAGAAAATCGTGAATATCTCGGGACGATCGAAATATCCTTTGGCCAGCTGATAGTCCTTGTTAGGACGAGTCGATTGCCACAGAACTCATAAGGATCAGCAAGGATACGGCCAAGATAGAGCATGTTTTCTCTCTGCAAAAAAGTCCTTCTAACTCTGTTGTTTAAAGGATATTCGTCCTTCGAATAACATTGTCGTCTTTCATGAATCCGTCCCTATATGCATGCCAAAGGACATCCTGATCGTCCTTCAAATGACGAAGTTACAAAGGATTTTTGAATTTTTGCCCAATTTTCCATGCCTACCCCTTGTAAATTTTTCAGAAAATTCTTGTTTGTTTTTTTTATATATTCTTTATTTTTTTAATGACAATCGGCAGTTATTTTTAAACGTATTTGTCACAGCTATCGACAGGCCAAAGAATATCTAAATTGTCGTTGTTGCTTTCGAGATAAACACATCTAAAATTTTCGACTACAACATTATTTCGATCACCAAAAGTATGCAATTTTTGGACTTGGAAATTTTTCGCTGCTGGGTCGAAAAAAAAATGTAAGAAACCGCATCGAATTGAGAAAATTGTGAATATCTCGGGAACCAAAAGGACGATCGAAATATCCTTTGGCCAGCTGATAGTCCTTGTTAGGACGAGTCGACTGCCACAGAACTCATAAGGATCAGCAAGGATACGGCCAAGATAGAGCATGTTTTCTCTCAGCGAAAAAGTCCTTCTAACTCTGTTGTTTAAAGGATATTCGTCCTTCGAATAACATTGTCGTCCTTCATGAATCCGTCCCTATATGCATGCCAAAGGACATCCTGATCGTTCTTCTAATGACGAAGTTACAAAGGATTTTTGAATTTTTGCCCAATTTTCCATGGGTACCCCTTATAAATTTTTCAGAAAATTCTTGTTTGTTTTTTTTATATATTCTTTATTTTTTTAATGACAATCGGCAGTTATTTTTAAACGTATTTGTTACAGCTATCGACAGGCCAAAGAATATCTAAATTGTCGTTGTTGCTTTCGAGATAAACACATTTAAAATTTTCGACTACAACATTATTTCGATCCCCAAAAGTATGCAATTTTTTTTAATTTTTGGACTTGGAAATTTTTCGCTGCTGGGTCGAAAAAAAAATGTAAGAAACCGCATCAAATTGAGAAAATCGTGAATATCTCGGGACGATCGAAATATCCTTTGGCCAGCTGATAGTCCTTGTTAGGACGAGTCGATTGCCACAGAACTCATAAGGATCAGCAAGGATACGGCCAAGATAGAGCATGTTTTCTCTCTGCAAAAAAGTCCTTCTAACTCTGTTGTTTAAAGGATATTCGTCCTTCGAATAACATTGTCGTCTTTCATGAATCCGTCCCTATATGCATGCCAAAGGACATCCTGATCGTCCTTCAAATGACGAAGTTACAAAGGATTTTTGAATTTTTGCGTAATTTTCCATGCCTACCCCTTGTAAATTTTTCAGAAAATTCTTGTTTGTTTTCTTTATATATTCTTTATTTTTTTAATGACAATCGGCAGTTATTTTTAAACGTATTTGTTACAGCTATCGACAGGCCAAAGAATATCTAAATTGTCGTTGTTGCTTTCGAGATAAACACATCTAAAATTTTCGACTACAACATTATTTCGATCACCAAAAGTATGCAATTTTTGGACTTGGAAATTTTTCGCTGCTGGGTCGAAAAAAAAATGTAAGAAACCGCATCGAATTGAGAAAATTGTGAATATCTCGGGAACCAAAAGGACGATCGAAATATCCTTTGGCCAGCTGATAGTCCTTGTTAGGACGAGTCGACTGCCACAGAACTCATAAGGATCAGCAAGGATACGGCCAAGATAGAGCATGTTTTCTCTCAGCGAAAAAGTCCTTCTAACTCTGTTGTTTAAAGGATATTCGTCCTTCGAATAACATTGTCGTCCTTCATGAATCCGTCCCTATATGCATGCCAAAGGACATCCTGATCGTTCTTCTAATGACGAAGTTACAAAGGATTTTTGAATTTTTGCCCAATTTTCCATGGGTACCCCTTATAAATTTTTCAGAAAATTCTTGTTTCTTTTTTTTATATATTCTTTATTTTTTAATGGCAATCGGCAGTTATTTTTAAACGTATTTGTTACAGCTATCGACAGGCCAAAGAAGATCTAAATTGTCGTTGTTGCTTTCGAGATAAACACATTTTAAATTTTCGACTACAACATTATTTCGATCCCCAAAAGTATGCAATTTTTTTCAATTTTTGGACTTGGAAATTTTTCGCTGCTGGATCGAAAAAAAAATGTAAGAAACCGCATTAAATTGAGAAAATCGTGAATATCTCGGGAACCAAAAGGACGATCGAAATATCCTTTGGCCAGCTGATAGTCCTTGTTAAGACGAGTCGATTGCCACAGAACTCATAAGGATCAGCAAGGATACGACCAAGATAGAGCATGTTTTCTCTCAGCAAAAAAGTCCTTCTAACTCTGTTGTTTAAAGGATATTCGTCCTTCGAATAACATTGTCGTCTTTCATGAATCCGTCCCTATATGCATGCCAAAGGACATCCTGATCGTCCTTCAAATGACGAAGTTACAAAGGATTTTTGAATTTTTGCTCAATTTTCCATGCCCTTGAAAATTTTTCAGAAAATTCTTGTTTGTTTTTTTTATGTATTCTTTATTTTTTTAATGACAATCGGCAGTTATTTTTAAACGTATTTGTTACAGCTATCGACAGGCCAAAGAATATCTAAATTATCGTTGTTGTTTTCGAGATAAAAACACATTTTAAATTTTCGACTACAACATTATTTTGATCCCCAAAAGTATGCAATTTTTTTCAATTTTTGGACTTGGAAATTTTTCGCTGCTGGGTCGAAAAAAAAATGTAAGAAACCGCATCAAATTGAGAAAATCGTGAATATCTCGGGAACCAAAAGGACGATCGAAATATCCTTCGGCCAGCTGATAGTCCTTGTTAGGACGAGTCGATTGCCACAGAACTCATAAGGATCAGCAAGGATACGGCCAAGATAGAGCATGTTTTCTCTCAGCAAAAAAGTCCTTCTAACTCTGTTGTTTAAAGGATATTCGTCATTCGAATAACATTGTCGTCCTTCATAAATCCGTCCCTATATGCATGCCAAAGGACATCCTGATCGTCCTTCAAATGACGAAGTTACAAAGGATTTTTGAATTTTTGCCCAATTTTCCATGCCTACCCCTTGTAAATTTTTCAGAAAATTCTTGTTTGTTTTTTTTATATATTCTTTATTTTTTTAATGACAATCGGCAGTTATTTTTAAACGTATTTGTTACAGCTATCGACAGGCCAAAGAATATCTAAATTGTCGTTGTTGCTTTCGAGATAAACACATTTAAAATTTTCGACTACAACATTATTTCGATCCCCAAAAGTATGCAAATTTTTTCAATTTTTGGACTTGGAAATTTTTCGCTGCTGGGTCGAAAAAAAAATGTAAGAAACCGCATCAAATTGAGAAAATCGTGAATATCTCGGGAACCAAAAGGACGATCGAAATATCCTTTGGCCAGCTGATAGTCCTTGTTAAGACGAGTCGATTGCCACAGAACTCATAAGGATCAGCAAGGATACGGCCAAGATAGAGCATGTTTTCTCTCAGCAAAAAAGTCCTTCTAACTCTGTTGTTTAAAGGATATTCATCCTTCGAATAACATTGTCGTCCTTCATGAATCCGTCCCTATATGCATGCCAAAGGACATCCTGATCGTCCTTCTAATGACGAAGTTACAAAGGATTTTTGAATTTTTGCCCAATTTTCCATGCCTACCTCTTGTAAATTTTTCAGAAAAATTCTGGTAAAAGACAACTTTGCCAAAATAAGTATTTTCATATGTGTAAACATACAAATGGGTGTCAGTTCGGCTAGAATACAAATATTTGTTAAACAATGAAAAGTAGCAGCTATATTTTGTTACAAAAATAACTTATAATATAAACATAAATATATATAATATTAATAATATAATAATTACGTTTTTCAACCTTTATTCAAACATTTTTAAATTATTCGCATTTAAGCACGCCAAAACAGTAAAACATCTAATTTAGCTCTATTGTAACCAGTCTGATAAGAGAAAGCTTTTTGCAGAGACAGGCTTAGTTCCGTCGAGAAGATTGGTAGGGGAGTGCACAGCACTTGAGTTCCTTGCGGTACACTTCTTGAGCAGGCCGCAGAGTGCGCCAGTAGTTGGGAGCGCAGCTAATGATCCTGGCCAGGTAATCCTTGAATACGTCGTATGTGGGATAAGTGAATCGCTCGCAATGGCACTTGTGATGATGGCCACACTCGGGATCGGCAACCCAGTCGCGAGGCAAAGGACTCTCCGGGCCAGAATATGAGTTGGGATTCCGCAAATGCTTGGAACGTAGGGCCAAGGCATCGCTGTGTTATAAGTGCAGATATATATTAAAAGGAAAGAAACAAGGAAACAATTGGCAACTCACTCGAGTCCCTTGCCCAGGACAGCTTTGACGCCTGCGCAAGCGATGACCCTGGCAAAGTGTCTACAGCGATTGGTCCTGTCAAGGGTGTGGAGATACCAGGTGGGCATCAGGCCGAAGCGAACTCCACCCAGGACTCTTTCGGCACAGTTCTTGCGCTCGTACCAATTGTGTTCCAGCCAAAGGATAACTGAGAGGAATATCTGAGAAAAGGGAGGGAGAGATGCAAAGATAGAAAGCAGCGATGGAGATCAATTACCTCTATTTCGGAATTGACGCTGAGGTAGCAGTTGTTGAGCATGTGGATCAGTTCGTGCTCGCTGAAGTCGAGAAAGGATGCGGAGCTGACAATGCAGAGGTAGACACGCGATATGCGAGTCAGCATCAGTTCGCGTAGGATCTTGGCTTGGGGATGACGACGTGCCTCCAAGTAGACCTTGTAGGCAGTGTCCTCGTTGAAGAATTCCATTTTCTCCAGCGAGTCCCAGAGCTGACGCAGTAGCTCTGGCATCTGCAGCACCTCATCGGCGACCATGCGCGTCAATGCCTGCGTCTGTCTGTAGTCATTTGAGTTCTGATTGTCATTAGTGACATCTGACTGTGATAGTGACTGGCACTGCGACAGTCCCAGCATGGGCAGCTTCTCGATGAACCTCTTGGCCGCGTACAGCTTGGCATAGTTCTGCAGGACGCACTTGAAGGAGCGATGGCGCTCGTTGCCCGCGATGATGCCAGCCTCGGCGAGCGTCTGGCTGCGCAGCACGAGGAGCAGGTTCTCGGAGACGCGCTCGATCACCGAGGTAGCCCGCTCGGCCTGCTTCTTTGAGTTGAGCAGCTCCATGACTATTTGGTTGGCATCGCCGTCGCCATCGCCCTCCTCGCCCCCTCCCAGCCGCATCAGCAGCTTGACGAACTCGCTGCGCTGGGCCACAGCTACCAAGCTGCTGGGGCTCTCGTTGATGCAGTTGCCAATGGGAAAGGAGAATCTGGCCATCGGTTCCTCGCTTCGTTGGCTATCAGCGCGTAGAAATTCAAAGAGATCTTCGTCGCTGCTCAGGTCGTCGATGGATGGCATCGGTAGCACCGGCATGGGCGGCATGTGGACGAGCGTCTTTTCGTCGTCTGTGGTGGGCACCTTGCCGGGATCCTTGCTGCCGCACTCCATGTTGTCTTTTCGGGGGTACCTTCAATTGATACCAGTTGCGAGGGATGGGGGATTTCCAATTGTGAAGGCAAAGTGCGACCGTTTTGCCCTGGGCAGATGTGGCAAGGCTATAACTAATACTTACTTATTTGTGTCTGGACGAATTCGTATTTGTAAAACTTAGTTTTATAGACGTTTACTACACGAGTGCACAAGGACTACTACGTTAATATACACTACACAAAATCATTTGCTATATTTTAAATCGGTTTCCCTCTGTTCGTCTCGCTCTCGCTCGCATTCTCTGTCTCTCCTTATCCACATTATGCCCCGGCGGAGGCGAGGCTGAAGCTTATCTCGCTCATGTGGAACTGTATCAGAATGATGAGATACGTTGTGGTGGCTCCCACAATCTGCAATGAAGTGGCTATCAATTGGCACTAATTACGCCCCCGACCACGTCCACTTACCGTGTAGAGCAGCGTGCAGTCGACACTGAAGAAGCCGGCAGCGCTGAAGCAGAGCCGTTGATGCAGCAGCTGCAGCGAGAACTGTGTAATCTGCGAGAGAAACGCATTACAAAAGAACGAGACTCAGCGGAAGTTGCAGCTTACGAGTGCATTGTGGCTGTCGTTCTGCAGATCGATGCGGATGTGATGCAGACTCAGGGCCAAGCGAGTGGTCTGCAAATAGAAAAAAGCAAATGGCAAGTTGGAAGTGAAAGCCAAGGGACAGCTGCGATTGCTACTCACAAAGTACGCGGCACGTTCACACAACAGGGCCAAGGCGAGCACATTGCCCAGATGAGGCGTCGTCCACAGAGTGCTGCCCAGGATCTGCAGGAAATCGTAGGGCGAGGCGGCGAATTGGCGAAAGTTCAAGAAGATCCAGTAGCAATTGGAGGTGATGGCCAGGAAATCGTTGCCCAGATTGACCAGCATGGACAGGCCATAGCAGCGATTCAGGAGTCCCACCAGCAGCCAGAGCCGTTGATACAGCAGCCTGGCGCTGATGAGGCGTTGCATGCAGGCGGCGGCAGCCAGCTGCATTTGCAGCGCCTCCTTGATGCACATACAGCTCTGCTGCCTCGCCTCGTTCAGGTGCAGCGACTCCAGCAGCTGGTGCAGCAGCTCCAGGCGCTGATGGACAATCTGCACGGCCGTATAGATCTGAAAGTAGCGCAGACCACACACCAGCAGGGGCAGCAGATAGCAGATCCAGTAGATGGGAAACTGGTGATCGGGCGAGAACATTTTGGTCACAATAATGAAGCCCTGGCTGATGCTGTAGCCGGCCAGCATCCAGAGTCCTCGTCGCGTCATCTGCTGGCGCAGCTTGGCGTTGTCCACATCGATGTGCAGCATGCTGGCAAAGTCGCGATCGATTTCGCGCAGCTGGGCAAAGAAGCGCTGCTGCGTCTGACGCTGCCACAAGGCCTCCAGCAGCGATGTGATGTGTGCCACCCGAATGCCCATCAGCTGAATGTAGTCCACAGTGTGTCCAATGTTGCTGGTCGCGTTGCCGCCATTGACTTCACTGCTGCTGCTGCTGCTGCTGCTGCTGCGACTCTCGTCGAACAGGCCGTACAACAAGTAGCCGGCGGAGACGCAGAGAATCACCAGACTGTAGGACTCCAGCCAGCGGGAACGTTGCAGCAGCCGTGCGGCAGGATCCAAGCGCCACTGCCACAGGCTGCACAGTTGCGAGACGCGCAACAGCGGCGCCACCGCATCCAAAATATCCATGGCCAATGCGTGGCAAAGTCGCGTCACTTATTGTTTATATCAATTGAGAGCCAGATAATGCGTTAATCTAATCGGCTAATTGCCATTATATGTTCAATTTAGATACTGCAATACTAAGCTGTATTTGTTGACCGGCCAAGGTCTGAGTGCGAACTCGAATCCGCCGCTGACCAGCGACCTGTCTGCTGTCAACTGTTTGCTGTCGGCCACCTTGCAGCAACCTGCAACACATTTGCGGCAGACACATTTCATCAATCATTATCAGCTACATATGCTGATGAATTAATTCGTTTTAATGTCAACATGCTAAAATGCTGACTACGCATAAATCAAACGTTTAATGGCAGATAAAAAGGTGCGCCACGTGATAATGTTTTGTCAGCGCAGCAGAACCATAAACTGAACTCAACTATTTTTATACCCTACGATGGCGTCCATGACTATTTTAATTATAATGTGTTCGCCCACTACACGAAGAGTTCGCCATCAGTTTACAATCCATTTAGCAGCCTGCCTGCCTGTCCAGTGAACACACTCTTGTCTATCAGTCTGTCCACGTGTCCACCCACCTCATCATGTCCATCCATCCATATATGACTCGCAGTAGAAGTAAGACAGATATACAATGACAAAAAGAGAGGGCAGAAAAATGAAATAGACAGAGAAGTTATACCGAATTCATTCTTCTGCACATCAGAATATATGAGGACATAGAATATATATGGTATATGGTTAGTTACTTGATTTTATAATTTCAATTTTAATTGAGCAATAAAAACCGTGTTTCTCCACCTATCCAAAGAAATAATAATAATGCGCATTGAAGTAAAACAACGGGCGACAATTTCACATAAATACCTTTATTATAATTCATAGATTTTTATTTTTCTTTGGAAATAGTTCTTGAGATAAGCTTGATTTGACTTGTTCATAAAATGTAATACACATATGTATTTTTTTTTTGCATTTTTCTTTATCTTTTTTTAATATTTATTAATTTTTGCATTCATTTGGATGCTTGTGTGTGAGTATGTGTGTATGTGTGTGTTTTCTCATTCCTCTTTTCTATTTTGTTTGTGCCTGCTTTTCATTTGCAAGTATTTTGCAGCACTTTTGTTGCTCTCTTTGTGCACGCCTTGTAACATGTATCTTGCAACATGATTTCATGTACTCGTAAGTACATTTGCATTAAATATACCCCATTGCTTTAGCTCTTTGCTAGTATGTGTTTGTATCTGTGTGTAATTGTGTGTGTGTGTGTATTTGATTTTTCTTTTTGTATTTTTTTTTAACAATTTTTTTGCATGCACTTTGCTTTTACTAATGATTATATAGTAGTCATATATATGTGTGTATGCATATATAATTAAGTATATTTGATTTAAATCGAAGCTGCTAATAGGTAAAAGCAAATTCATATAGCAAATTCAACAAACAAATTTTTCATCGTCACTTTTTCACAATTTCATTATCTTCTTCCTGCGACTTTGTCTTTGTCATTGTCTTCCATTTTTGTTTTCTGGGTACATTCATACTTATAAGTACATATATATGTATGTAGGTATTATGTAGGTAATAAGTATATAAGTACTTTTGGATAAGGCAATGGATACATAATATATATTGGATTTCTAAGCTGACAAATAAACATAATAAACTCAATGCATTTCAATTTTTTTTTTTCGATTTCACTTCTTCGTATTCTTCTTGTTTCTTGTATTCAACTTAATGATTTGGTTTTGAAATATATGTATATGTATATGTATATTCATTTACTTAGAGTTTATAAGCAAACATTCATACATTCAAGTATATAGTGTATATAGGTTGTTATATGTTTTTTAATATTTGTGTGTATAATCTGTATTTAAAGTTTCTTTAATTCGATCTCTTTTTTTTTAGTATTTTAGCGCAAAAGTTTTTGAAAATGAATATTTAAGTTTTGCTCGATTTGGTTTCTGTGGTTAATTTTTTGTAATAACTTTAGGATTTCTCCACAACGGATTTCTGATTGATTTCATATATTTTCAGAAATCACTATACGATTTGACATGGTATACGTGTTTTTTTAAATTATACAATTAATCCAATCTCTTGGGTGGCTTTTACTTTAAGAGATTTTGTAATGTAAATGAAAAAACATTTAGGTACATTAATTCTCTTAACGTTAGTTCATAAAAGGTTTAATTCAATAGATTTGTTATTAAGCATTTATTGATCTCAACAAAAAAAATGTTTAAAGTTAATTGAATAATTTATAAAATAAGTTTTGCATGGTCTTGATACCATTTTGACTTTGTTTATAACTCTTCTTGAATGCAATTATATGTTTCATATTTAAAATTTTGTTTATAATTTGTAAATCCCTGTCTAAAGCTGTTTGCTAGTAGTCATCAAATAATTTTTTTATCACTTTATATCATATACATACATACATAAATATGTAGAGTATTTATTTTGCAGCAGCTTAAATCATATACCCTTAATTTTTCAAGCACAACTCAAAGCTAACTAACAAAAAAATAATATGGTTTTAAGAAAAAAAAAATTATTTATAAAAAAAAAACTATCACATACGCGCTTGAATTGTTTGAAAAGTATTTGCTCATTATCCATAATTTGCTTAAATGGTTTGTATATATTTTTTGTTTTTTATTTTTTAAATTTTCATCTTAATTATTTTCTTTTTGCTTGTTGCTTATCAAACGTTTTGTAGACTGGACGGTAGCCAGTTGTTTGTCGACTGTTGCGCCTGGTTGTTCTTGTTTTTGTTGTTGTATAAAAAGCAACAGAAAAATATATATTTTTATATGTATGTATTGTTTGTTTAAAATGCAAAGAATAATATTTATTGAATTTATTAATATCTCATACTTGCGCTCTATAAAAATCGGCTTTATATATGTATGTATATCCTAAAAAGTCTGTATGTCAAATATCAATTTGTAATTCAATCAAAAATTTTTATTTAAATATTTTTAAAATTTCCATTTTCTCAATATAATTATTGATTTTACTTCTTTTTGTTTTCTTCTTGGACTGTATTCGCTGTGGCATAAATTTTGTTGCTTCTCTTCTGCTGTTGAGTATATTTTTATGAATATTTATTTACTTATGTTTTTTTTTTTTCTTTTGTAATTGCGTGTGTCTTTTCCTTTATTATTTGTTTGTGTTGTCGTCGTTTAGTTTTTGTTCGTTATTTAATAGTTTGGTTTCTTTTTGGTTTTTTTTTGGTTTTTGAAAATTTGTTATTCTATGACTATGAAAAAGTAAAAAAAATATAGAAAAATAACCTTCATTCACTTTGTGTTCTTTATTTAGTTTTTGTTTCACAATATCTGGTTCAATGACACCCTACCCCAATCCCATGCTAACCCAATCAGACCCTCGTAAACCTTATATAGTAATATCAGCATTAACATCGTCGCTTCGTCATCTTCAACTTTATCACCAACAACAGCAATCTTTCACATTCAGAGCTATCCTCACCTAACACATATCCACTTAACTTCCTCACAACTTCCAGCAACCAGTACATGCCATACAGGTCTCTAGAGATCCATACAGCTCTAGCTCCTCTTCCGTTTCGAAATCCGCCAGACTTAGGTATTGTTTTCTTTGTTCTATATATGTATGGTAAGTATGTATGTCAATTTGCGTGTATGAGCTATTCGAGAGTAGTTTACTTTTGGATTATTATTAATTATTATAGTATTCAGTGAGTACTTGTATGTCACATATATCTCTGCTGTCTGCTTCAATCATATGTAAAATGTATGTGGAACTGAAGTTGAACTTATAAACCCATACATAAACTTAACGTCTTTAAATATTTATTATGTATTCATTTAGATTTGTTGTATTTGTATTTGTATTTGTATTTGATATTAAGACTTTTAGTATTGTTCACTTGTTTGTATTTTGGGGAGGCACATTTATTTAAGGTTGCATTATTATTTACTTGGTTGGTTCATTATATGTATTTGCGTTAGACTTTTGATTAAAGTACATTTTATACGATTAAGTGGTTGTTCGTATTAAATTCATTTCGTTAGCTATAGTATTTAAATAGTTTATCAATGCTTTAACAATTGCTGTGCATTTTCCATCAAGTTTAATTGCATTATTATTTGTAAACAGAAACACAAAAAGAAAACACATTAAATAAATAACAAACAAAGAAACATTTCATTTTGCGTGTCATTTAATGAGTTAGGCGTGTGTCTGTGTGTTCGTGTGTTTAATTTATAGCTAAATAAAGACTAGTAAGTAGTACTATTTGATTTAGCCTGCACTCGGCTCTGACATAAATACATACATATTTAGTTATTTACCTTTGCGTGTATATATTTTATTTAAAATTCAAATATATTTGTTGAGATTCTTCAATAGTTTTGTCATAAAAGTTTTACTAATACAATAAACATGAATAATATATTTGTAATATACTCATCGAACTTCCAATTTGCATTTTGCTTTTGGTTTTCCACATATATATTTTCTTAATATTTTATTTTTTTTCATTTCTTATTTTTTTTTTTTTATATTTTCTTCATTCAGTTTTCTTTTTTGTTTTGTTCCTTTGTATATTTTTGCTATGCGGTTTTGAAAACAATTTTGATCTTTGGATTACTATGCAAGGTAGCTTGACGTTTAATGAAAGCAACAGATACATATACGCACTATATAGCAGTACATATAGAAATACATACTTTTTTTAATTTTTCGTTTCAATCGCTTTAATTTCCTTTGTATTTGGTTTCGTTTGTGGCACGTAGCGCTTCTTTGGAATTTCTTAGTTTTGTGTTTACGATTAATGCATTTGTTAGTAATTAATTGTTTGAAATAAATATCGATTAATTACCTTGCTTGCTGCATTGTCAATTGATGGTGAAATAAGAAGTCAAAAAGCGCAAATAGACGGCATTGGCTTAACAAAATGGCGTCATCCATGTGACCCGTTACTCCGCCATATTCAGCTTTTGTTGGTTCTTTATTTCCGAGATTTCGTTTGGCGCACGGCATTTTGCGTATTGCATTTTGTTTGTCAAGCATTTGGTATTTGTTGTGTTCTAGTTTTCATTTGTTTCTATTCTTGTCGTGTGTGTTGTCGTCATCATTAAGCTCAAAACTTGGAAGTCGTCATTGTTGTTGCAGTTGTTGTTGTTGTTGTTGTTGTCAGTTGGTTGCTGTTATTAGCCCTATAAGGTTTACGAGGGCCCAATCAAATCACTGTCAGTGTGTGTATGTGTGTATGTGTTTCGTGTTGTGTCTGTGTGTTTGGTTTTCGTGTTTAGCTTTTAGTTGTCATCGTCGAATGCAATAAACAATCCCGTGGCCTAGAACTCTAAGCGATATGCGGAGCACGAGGTCTCATGGTCCTGCAAATTAATTGTGCAACGCGAAGCGGATGGCGACAAATCGATGCGGTGCTTGGCCAGCAGCTCCTCGTTCTCGGCCACCCAATAGCCCAGCACATCGGTGTCATACGTGGGTATGATGGTCACCTCTGCAAATGTAACAATTAGATAACAAATAAAATACATCATTTCATACATTGTTATATTCAACTCTTACCCAGCTCCTTGTCCTCCCAGGTTTGCTTAGCCTCCAGCAGGGCATCGTAGACCTGACGGCTGGGCTCGGTGCCGGAGAAGACATAGTAGCGGGCACGGACGCGCTTGAAGAAGTCCACATGGGCGTAGTAGGAGTTGCCGTTGTGAGGCACGTAGGTCAGGTCCACGTAGACGGGAGCTGGCTTCTTGGCCTTGTTGGGCGACTCGCTACGTTTGCGCAGATTCTTCTCGTTGTTCAGACGCGTCTTGGTGGCCACCAGGCGACGCTCCTTCTTGGGTGTGGTGCGAATATCGGCGCCCTCGACTGGCAGCGGTGCCGGCGATGGCAAACCGAGTGGCTTGCCCCACTCCTCCAGACGATCCTTGGGCAGGGCACCAGTGCTAGGTGCTGATGCGGCTGATGATGACGATGATGCTGTTGTGGTTGTTGTTGTCGTTATAGTTGTCACTGTGCCGCTGGCATCTGTTGTGGCAGCCACTGTGGTCGATGTGCTGCTGCTGCTGCCAGTTGGACCAGCAAAGCTGGCCAGCAGACTGTCGCCGCTGCGCACCTTCTGCACATCGCTGAGGGGGAAGCGTTGTCGCTCGCCAGTGCTGCTGACAATCTGTTCCACCTCCTCGGCCTTGGAGGGCGAGTACGAGTACTTGGCTGTGACGGAAGACATTACTTCGGCGCCACGCGCCTGCACGTGCTCCTCAAGTGCCTTCTGGAAGTCCTTGTCGGCCTCGTCGAGGAACTTGTGGCCCGCCCAGGTCTGGCTGCTGCTCTCCACGCTCTCCGACGACTGGCTGGCTGGCGGGGACTCGGTGTAGGTCACCAGCATGCCGCCACGAATGGGAATCGGATCTGTGCTCGGCTTCACATCGAAGCTGTCGGGCAGCGCGCCGTAGAACGAGGTGGCCATGGGATCTGTGGCCCGAGTCGGCAGTATGGAACGCGCTGTCGAATGCTCCTCGCTGCCGTACTGGGGCGGTATCATATCGTCTTGGCTATCATCGGCATCCAGATCAGAGCGTTTGCTCACGCCCGAGCTGGAGCGCTGCAGATCGTAACTGGAGCTGCGCGGTGAAGCGGGCAGCTCGTCGTCGCTCATGGCACCCGCCAGACGCTCGTCGTCGCTGCCTGGAGTGCTGGAGCGGTAGATGCCGCGCAGCATGGCCACTTCCTTGGGCAGCATCTGTTCGCGATCCCGTTCGCTCTTCTCGCTCTCGCTGGTGGTGCGTGTGGTGGTCACGACAACCTTCTCGCTGTCTGGCTCCGAGCTGTCGGTAGTGGTGACGGTCTTCTGTTCGGTGACAATCTCCTTGCCATCGGCGGATATGACCTTGGTCACTGTGGTTATGGTTGTGGTTATGATCTTTTCGGTGCTGCCGCTCAGCGCCGTGGTGCTCTCAATGCCACGCAGCTCGTGCAGCTCGGGCAGCATTTCCGCAGCATCAGCGCTCACTTCGCTGACATCGATTGGCGCTCCGACTGCGACTCCGACGCCCAGAGACTTTAGCTCGTCCTTGCTGACGCGTGGGAAGGGCGATGTGGGCTTGGGCGACGACTCGGGGGTCTCGGTGTGCGATTCACGCCCTAACGGTGTTGGTATGGATTGACTTTCAGAGGTTAAAGCACCAGGACTTGACTTACCACTTATGTCTTTGGGCGACAACGGCCCAGATGTGGATGCAATGCTGGCAGCGCTCGACTCGCTCTTGGCTTGCCCAGCTGCTGCACTGCTCGCCGTCTTCACACTGGGACTCACCGGTGCCGTTGGCGGCGTCTTGCGGTCTGTGCTCTCAGCGTCTGTCTCTGTCTCGTGCCCTGTCAGTGTCTGTGTCAGTGTAATGGACTCGACCTTTGTCTTTGTGTCTGTGGAGCTGACTTTGGTAGTTGTGCTACTGCTTTGTTCGCTCGACTCGAGCAGTGTAGTTGTCTTAGTGGTTGTGACTGTTCCGCTCTTTGTCTGCTCCTGCTCCTCATGCTCGTCGTCCTCCTCCTCCTTGAGGGCCCCAATCGTCTCCACCTCCTCGGCGGGCCTATAGATGCTGGTCATCATGATGGTGGCAATGGACTTGGAGCGTCCCTCCTTAAGGCTGGCGCGTCCATCGTCATCATCATCGCTGTCCTCGGGATCGCTGTGCGTCTGCCGTCCCTCGCTGGTGTGACTCAGCAAGGATTCGCGACGCGACTCGTCGGTGCCCACGAAGAGCGCCTTCTGCGAGGAGCTGGCCTTCTTTAGGCACTCCTCGGCCGTCTTGGTGGCTTCGGCGCTGAACGTTTCCTTGGCCGAAATGATCTTCTCTGTGGCCAAAAACTCGGCTACAGTTTCCTTAAGGCTGCTGTCCTTAGTTGTCTCGTGTATGCTGCTGCTGCTGCTTGTGGCAGTTGTTGTTGTTGTTGCCTTGCTTGTGCCTTGATCACTTGGCTTGGCCTGTGATGTCGTCGTTTGTATCTCGCTAACAATGGACTCGGAGGAGCATTCCTCGGATTGAATGAGCAGCTCTTCCAGCTGTGAAGCTGTTGACTTCTCCACAATCTTTGTGACGCTTTCGCTTGTGCTGGCTGACTTGCTGACATCCTTGTCGGTCAACAAGCTGGACAGGGATTCGCGTCGCGAGCTATCCTCGACCTTCATGCTGCTGCTCAGGGACTCGCTGATGGACTCCTCCTTGAGATGCGATTGACTTGTAATGGACTTTGAAATGGTTGTCGATTCGCTGGTTTTGACTTCCTTTTTGCTTTCGGTTGTTGAGAAAAGCAGCGAGCCACGTTGCGAGTCGGAAGTTTCCTCATCCTTGGCACTAATCTGGCTTGCGCTCGAGGCTGGACGCGACAGTTCTGCTTCGGCTTCCTTAGCAGCTGGCTTGCTATCACTCACCTGACTGGCAACAGATTCGGGGCGAGAAGTGTCCTTGGCTTCCACCTTCAAACTCTCTGCTGTCGATAGCACAGACTCGCGCCTCGAGTGTGCCTCAGCCTTGCTGCCTTCCTTCTCGCTCACATGGCTGGCAATTGACTCGGGCCTAGAGATGTCTTTTGATGGCGTTGGCGACTTTGCATCCTTGGATTCAGCTACTGAATCTTTCTCGCTTACGTGGCTGGCAATAGACTCGGGCCTTGAGATGTCTTTCGGGGACTTCACATCCTTGGATTCAGTTGTCGATAGAACAGACTCGCGTCTCGACTCCGACTCCTTCTCACTTACGTGGCTGGCAATTGACTCGGGCCTAGAGATGTCTTTTGATGGCGTTGGCGACTTTGCATCCTTGGATTCAGCTACTGAATCTTTCTCGCTTACGTGGCTGGCAATAGACTCGGGCCTTGAGATGTCTTTCGGGGACTTCACATCCTTGGATTCAGTTGTGGATAGAACAGACTCGCGTCTCGACTCCGACTCCTTCTCACTTACGTGGCTGGCAATTGACTCGGGTCTGGAGATGTCTTTTGGTGGCGTTGGCGACTTTGCATCCTTGGATTCAGCAACTAAATCTTTCTCGCTTACGTGGCTGGCAATAGACTCAGGCCCGGAGATGTCTTTCGGGTACTTCACATCCTTGGATTCAGTTGTCGATAGAACAGACTCGCGTCTCGAGTCTGCCACAACCTTGCTGTCTTCCTTCTCACTTACATGGCTGGCAATCGAATCGGGCCTGGAGATGTCTTGTGGTGGCGTAGGAGACTTCGCATCCTTGGAATCAGCTGTAGATACGACAGACTCTCGCCTCGAATCGGATTCCTTCTCACTTACATGGCTGGCAATAGACTCGGGCCTGGAGATGTCTATTGCTGGCGTAGGCGACTTTGAATCTTTGGATTCAGGTTCTGAATCTTTCTCACTTACGTGGCTGGCAATCGATTCGGGCCTGGAGATGTCTTTCAGGGACTTCGCATCCTTGGATTCAGCTGCCGATAGGACAGACTCTCGCCTCGAATCGGATTCTTTTTCGCTGACATGGCTGGCAATCGATTCGGGCCTAGAGATGTCTATTGGCGACTTTGCATCCTTGGATTCAGCTGCTGATAGTGCCAAATCTTTTTCACTGACATGGCTGGCCATCGATTCAGGTCTGGAGATGTCTTTTGGTGGCGTTGGCGACTTCTCATCCTTAGGTTGTGCATCGTCTTTCATACTGGCCACAGACGCAGGTCGGGATGTCTCCTTGGAGCTTTTTGCGGATTGTTCCAGATGTGCCTCATCTGGATGATCCGCTGCGGATTCGGGCCGCGACTCAACTTTGCCCTGTTGGCTGGCAGCTGATGCTGGCCGAGAAGTATCCTTTGTATCTGTTTGCTCGACTGCCGCTTTGGCAGCACCTTCGCGTAATTGTGATTTTTCCGATTGCTCGATTTTGTCCTTTTCCTCAATGGAAACTGGTCCAGACTTTTGATCTGGCGAAGATTTCTCGGATTCAATGTCCACCTTCATCATCTTGATTTCCAATAGTTTGTCATCTAATGCCAGATCCTTCGTGGGCGATACTTTGCCAGACAGCGATTCGGGAGTTCCAATTGGTGTGTGCACAACACCGATTTTCTGTGTGATCTCAGTTGCAGTTTCAGTTACAACGGTTGTCTTTAGTTTTTCCTCCAGTTCTTTCTCATCGAAGTCGGGAATAATGTCGGTGATGTCCTTATCAGACTTGAGCACCTTGGCTACATCGGCGACAATCTTGGCCACTTCCTCCTCACGAGGTGATAGTGGTCGCAGTGGCTGCTCTGGTGCGATGGCTCCTTTTTCGGTTGGTGGCGAGAATCTATGCTCCTCATCCTCTTCCTTAATATCATGCAAAACACTCTCGTCACGATCGCAAATGGTTACTGTGAATTCTGGTGAATCGACGGTGGTAATGTGTGTTTCACGCAGCTCTGAGAAGCCGCTCAAATCAAGGTTGGCCTTGGCAGTCGCATCTTCAGAGATCTCTGTGATCGAATCGGCTTGCGATAGTTTTTCAGATAGAACCTCCGAGGTTGACACCATCTTCTCAATGACATCCGATTGCTTCTCTGTCAATTTAGTTTCGACAGCTTCGGTAACGGATGTAATTGTCTTGGATATTTCTGTCAGCTTGGCATCCTTGACCGATTCGAGCTCTGTCAGTTGTTTTGAGCTTTCTTGGCTAATTACCATGTCCTTTGTGCTTTCCAATTTCTGTGTCACTGTTTCGACTATTGTTTCTGTTTTCTTATCCATAGATTCGCTTATAGATTGCAATTTATCGACACAAAATGAGCTGATTGCATCCGATTTTGAAGAAATACTTTCCACAATAGTTGTACTCAAGTCGACCAGGTCAGCGCTGACTTTAGAGCTTGTCTCTGGAATGATATGTTCCTCAATAGCTTCAATCGATTCCAAAAAGGTAGCCGCCTCATCCACAGGACTGGAAGCTGTTAAAGTCGCACCAACTTTACTGTGCTCAGCAGGCTTCTCAAGCTCAATCGCTCCCGACATAGTGTGAGAGAACTCACCATCAGCAACGTCGACTGGACTGGATAGAGTGGGAAAGTCGCCTTTAGATGTCAGATCTAAGACCAAGCATTCCTTTTTTTCGAAAGCGGTGTCTGACAGTTCCCTGGGTGCTTCGTCAATCGGTGAGGATGCAGTCTCAGCAACTGAAGCAGGTCGGGAAGGTTCTCTTGACTTAGGACTCTCGGCCACAGATGTTGGACGCGATGGTTCCTTCAAATCATCAGATTTAATACTTTCTGCAACCGATGCTGGGCGAGATGGAGCTTTCGTCTTATCATCCGACAACTCTTTTGACATCTGAACAGTAGATTTTTCATCTTTTACGCTTTCCGCCACAGATTCACGACGAGAAGCTTCCTTGGAAACAACTGCGCTTTCCATCTTTGTACTTTCCGTAACAGATTCACGACGGGAGGACTCTATTGATTTGTCAATTGCTACGATTTCAGGCTTTTCAGTGTCATCTTTTACACTTCCAACAATAGATGCTGGTCGGGAAGCATCCTGGGAGGCTGGTACCGATTTGACACTCTCAGCGACTGATCCAGGTCTAGAAATGTCCCTTGACATAGCGCTCTCAGGTTTTTCACCATCGTCTTTTATACTTCCAGCAATCGATTCACGCCTGGATGGTTCCAGTGACTTATCTTCCTTCACACTTTCAGCAACAGATTCCGGCCTTGAAACTTCCTTTGAGGCAGGAGCAGATGTTTCATCCTTGACACTTTCAATTTTTAATCCATCGTCCTTTACACTCTCGGCCTTCTCGGATTCTGCTTTTACACTTTCTGCAACAGATTCGGGTCTCGATACTTCCTTCGAGGCAGGCTGCGACTTATCATCTTTTAGACTCTCTGGTTTGCCACTTTCGACGACTGAGGCAGGTCTGGATGGTTCCTTTGACAGAGCATCCTTTAGACTTTCAGGTTTTTCAGCATCATCTTTTACACTCCCAGCCACAGATTCAGGACGTGATGGTTCCTTAGACGCTGCTGGTGACTTGTCGTCCTTGGGACTCTCAGGCTTTGTACTATCCGCTACAGATTCAGGTCTGGATGGCTCCTTTGACTGAGCATCTTTAATGCTTTCTGGTTTTTCACCATCATCTTTTTCACTCCCAGCGGCAGAATCGGGTCTTGACACCTCTTTGGAGGCAGGAAGAGATTTGTCATCCTTAACACTCTCAGCTTTAATACTTTCTGCAACAGATGCTCGTCGGGAAGGCTCCTTAGATACATCATCCTTCACACTTTCGGGCTTGTCAGATTCGGCTTTCACGCTTTCTGCAACCGATTCGGGACGTGATACTTCTTTAGAGGCTGGTACGGACTTATCGTCCTTAAGACTCTCCAATTTTACACTTTCTGCAATAGACTCACGACGAGATGGCTCCTTTGATAAGTCATCCTTCGCGCTTTCAGGTTTTTCAGATTCAGCTTTAATACTTTCGGCAACAGATTCAGGTCGTGATGCCTCCTTCGAAACTGGCAGAGACTTATCATCCTTAACACTTTCAGGCTTCGTGCTTTCCACAAGCGATTCTCGCCTGGAAGGTTCCTTTGACTTGTCGCCCGTCAAGCTTTCCTGCTTCTCAGATTCAGCTTTTACGCTTTCTGCTACACATTCGGGACGCGAAACTTCCTTGGAGGCAGGAACAGATTTATCGTCTAGGATACTTTCTGGCTTTATACTTTCTGCAACGGATTCTCGTCGAGAAGGCTCCTTGGACGCCTCGTCCTTAACACTCTCTGGTTTCTCAGAGTCAGCTTTTACGCTTTCTGCTACAGATTCAGGACGCGAAACTTCGTCCTTCAGACTCTCGGGCTTTTCCGAATCCTCTTTTACGCTTCCAGCAACAGATTCAGGTCTGGACACTTCCTTCGAGGCAGGAGCAGATGTCTCATCCTTGACACTTTCAGCCTTAATACTTTCCACGACAGATTCACGTCTGGACGGCTCCTTTGATACATCATCCTTTACACTCTCGGCCTTCTCGGATTCTACTTTAACGCTTTCTGCAACCGATTCGGGTCTCGCTATTTCTTTTGAGGCAGGAACAGACTTATCGTCTTTTCCACTCTCAGACTTAACACTTTCAGCGACAGATGCAGGTCTCGATGGTTCCTTTGACTGAGCATCTCTAAGACTTTCTAGTTTTTCGACATCATCTCTCACACTTCCAGCAACAGATCCAGGTCGAGAAGTTTCTTTGGACACCGGGAGAGATTTATCATCCTTAACACTTTCAGGCTTTGTGCTTTCCACAAGCGATTCTCGCCTGGAAGGTTCCTTTGACTTGTCGTCCTTCAAACTTTCTGGCTTCTCAGACTCAGCTTTTACGCTTTCTGCTACAGATTCGGGACGTGAAGCTTCCTTGGAGGCAGGAACAGATTTATCGCCTTGGACACTTTCTGGTTTAATACTTTCTGCAACGGATTCTCGGCGAGAAGGCTCCATCGACACATCGTCTTTTACACTCTCGAGCTTCTCAGACTCAGCTTTTACGCTCTCTGCTACAGATTCAGGACGTGAAGCTTCCTTGGAGGCAGGAACAGATTTATCGCTTTGGACACTTTCTGGTTTAATACTTTCTGCAACGGATTCTCGTCGAGAAGGCTCCTTCGACACATCGTCTTTTACACTCTCGGGCTTCTCAGACTCAGCTTTTACGCTCTCTGCTACTGATTCGGGCCTGGATGCTTCTCTCGAAACAGGTTGCGACTTGTCGTCCTTGATACTTTCAGCTTTGACACTGTCAGTAACGGACTCAAGGCGAGAAGGTTCGGCAACAGATCCGGGTCGCGAAGCTTCTTTCGAAGCAGGAAGACTTTCATGTTTAACACTTTCAGCAACAGATTCTCGTCGAGAAGGTTCCTTTGACTTATCGTCCACCACATTTTCTGGCTTTTGAGATTCTTCTTTAACACTTTCAGCAACAGATTCTGGCCGGGATACGTCTTTTGATGCGAGTAAAGACTTATCATCCTTAGGACTTTCAGACTTTTTACTGTCTGCGGGGGATATTTCCTTTGTACATTCCGGCTTGACAGATTCATCTTTAACGCTTTCCGCTACAGACGCAGGTCGAACCTCATCCTTAACACTTTCGGCAACAGATCCGGGCCTTGATGATTCCTTGGATGCTAAGGGAGACTTTGCACTTGGTTCCTTGGATTCTCCAGTGAAATCTTTGACGGATTCAGGCCTAGAATGGTCTTCAGCTTCGAAAGGACTGCTTGGTGCTTCATCTATAGGACTGGAAACAGTTTTAGATGCTGCAACCTCAGAACGCTCTGCTGGCTTCGTGGGGAGTGGTGCTTCGTCTGCGAAGCTTGAAATTCGTTTAACAAAGTCACCTTCAGCTACTTCAATGGGACTGGATAATGTTGGGAAACTGCCTTTTGATTCGAGATTCAAAACAAATGTTTCCTTGTTGATATGCTCTAATAATGAGAAGTCTTTTGGTGCTTCGTCAATGGGTGAAGATGCTGTTTCTGCTACAGACTCTGGCCTTGACACTTCCTTGGATGCAACTGGAGACTGCTCGTCTTTTACGCTCTCTGCTTTAAGGCTTTCAGTCACAGATGCAGGTCGAGAAGCTTCTTTGGAGACTGGTGTAGATTTCTCATCCTTGAGACTTTCTGGCTTGACACTGTCAACGATAGACTCACGGCGAGATGGGTCTTTAGACTTGTCATCCTTAACACTGTCGGGTTTCTCAGATTCAGCTACTGACCCGGGTCGTGTTACATCCTTTGAAACATGAACAGATTTGTCATCTTTGACACTCTCAACAATGGATTCGCGTCTGGAAGGCTCCTTAGAAACTTCGTCTTTTACACTTTCCGTTTTTTCAGCCAGTGATTCACGGCGAGATGGCTCTGTGGATTTGTCCTCGGCTTTTACACTGTCAGCAATCGATGTACGGTGCGAAGTTTCACTGGGACCAACGGGTGACTTGTCGTCTTTGATGCTATCGGGCTTTACACTATCAGTTTTCACAAATGATTCCCGTCGGGAAGGCTGCTTTGACTTTTCCTGTTCCGCATTATCCGCAACGGATTCAGGTCGGCTTCCATCCTGGGATTTATCTTCTTCAACATCAATTAACGACTTTACAGCCTCATCTACCGGGCTAGATGCAGTTTGCATCGCACTGACTTTTGTAAATTCTGCAGGTTTAATTTCGAATCCGGTTTCTGTAAGATCCGTTGAAACAATTTGCGAGAAGTCGCCTTCGGCAACGTCCACGGGACTTGATAGAGTGACGAAATCTCCTTTCTTTCCAACAGCGTCGATGTGAAGTTTCAAGTTTAGTTCTGCGAAATCGCTGGGTGCTTTGTCAATTGGAGAAGAAGCAGTTTCGGCGATTTCTGCTTTCAGGATTTCTTCTTTAGTGTCATCTGCAACAGATCCAGGTCGTGAGCTTTCTTTAGATGAAGGCTTTTGATCTTTTAAGCTTTCCGCCAGAGACTCGCGTCGAGACACCTCCTTTGAAATCACTTGCAAGGTTTCCACGGTCCCTTCGTCTTGGGCCTTTACATCTCTTTCGATCTCAGATCTTACAGTATCATCCTTTAAGCTATCTGTGACCGACTCTGGTCGAGACGTCTCCTTAGATCCTAAAGGCGATCTCTCATCCTTTGCACTGTCAGCCTTCTCAGTTTCATCTTTCATACTTCCGGAAACAGATGCTGGACGAGAAGCTTCTTTGGAAGCTGGTGCAGACTTATCGTCCTTAAGACTTTCTAGCTTCACACTTTCAGCGATAGATTCTCGCCGCGATGGGTCTTTCGACTTATCATCCTTTAGACTCTCCGGTTTCTCAGATTCTGCTTTTAGGCTTTCTGCAACAGATTCGGGTCTCGATACTTCCTTTGAGGCTGGCTGCGACTTATCATCTTTCACACTGTCTGGTTTAACGCTCTCAGCAACAGATGCTGGTCTGGATGGTTCCCTTGACAGACCATCCTTAACACTTGTAGGTTTCTCAGCATCATCTTTTACACTGTCAGCTACAGATCCAGGACGGGATGCTTCCTTTGATGCTGGTAGAGGTTTTTCATCCTTGACACTTTCGGCAACAGATTCACGTCTAGAGGGCTCCTTGGACAAATCGTCTTTCACACTCTCTGGCTTTTCAGATTCAGCTTTTACGCTTTCTGCTACAGATTCGGGTCTTGAAACTTCCTTAGAAGCTGGAGTAGATCTTTCATCCTTAACACTTTCAGCTTTTACGCTTCCAGCAACAGATTGAGGTCTTGATGGTTCTTTGGAATCATCATCCTTAAGAATTTCAGGTTTCTCAGCATCATCTTTTACACTGCCAGCTACAGATCCAGGACGTGATGCTTCTTTAGACGCTGGTAAAGATTTTTCATCCTTGAAACTTTCCGCTACTGATTCAGGCCTTGAAGGCTCAGTGAATTGAGCATCCTTAACACTAGCAGGTTTCACAGCATCATCTTTAACAATCTCAGATACCGATTGGGGACGTGAAGTCTCTTTAGATGCTGGTAGAGACTTTTCGTCCTTGACACTTTCAGCATGTACACTTTCGACAACAGATTCGCGTCTGGAAGGATGCTTGGACAAATCGTCTTTTACGCTCTCTTGTTGCTCAGATTCTGCTTTTACACTTTCTGCAACAGATTCGGGTCTCGATACTTCCTTCGAGGCAGGCTGCGACTTATCATCTTTTAGACTCTCTGGTTTGCCACTTTCGACGACTGAGGCAGGTCTGGATGGTTCCTTTGACAGAGCATCCTTTAGACTTTCAGGTTTTTCAGCATCATCTTTTACACTGCCAGCCACAGATTCAGGACGTGATGGTTCCTTAGACGCTGCTGGTGACTTGCCGTCCTCGGGACCTTCAGGCTTTGTACTATCCGCTACAGATTCAGGTCTGGATGGCTCCTTTGACTGAGCATCTTTAATGCTTTCTGGTTTTTCACCATCATCTTTTTCACTCCCAGCGGCAGAATCGGGTCTTGACACCTCTTTGGAGGCAGGAAGAGATTTGTCATCCTTAACACTCTCAGCTTTAATACTTTCTGCAACAGATTCTCGTCGGGAAGGCTCCTTAGATACATCATCCTTCACACTTTCGGGCTTGTCAGATTCGGCTTTCACGCTTTCTGCAACCGATTCGGGACGTGATACTTCTTTAGAGGCTGGTACGGACTTATCGTCCTTAAGACTCTCCAATTTTACACTTTCTGCAATAGACTCACGACGAGATGGCTCCTTTGATAAGTCATCCTTCGCGCTTTCAGGTTTTTCAGATTCAGCTTTAATACTTTCGGCAACAGATTCAGGTCGTGATGCCTCCTTCGAAACTGGCAGAGACTTATCATCCTTAACACTTTCAGGCTTTGTGCTTTCCACAAGCGATTCTCGCCTGGAAGGTTCCTTTGACTTGTCGCCCGTCAAGCTTTCCTGCTTCTCAGATTCAGCTTTTACGCTTTCTGCTACAGATTCGGGACGTGAAACTTCCTTGGAGGCAGGAACAGATTTATCGTCTAGGATACTTTCTGGCTTTATACTTTCTGCAACGGATTCTCGTCGAGAAGGCTCCTTGGACGCCTCGTCCTTAACACTCTCTGGTTTCTCAGAGTCAGCTTTTACGCTTTCTGCTACAGATTCGGGACGCGAAACTTCCTTGGAAGCAGGAACAGATTTATCGTCTTGGGCAGTTTCTGGTTTTATACTTTCTGCAACGGATTCTCGTCGAGAAGGCTCCTTAGACGCTTCGTCCTTAACACTCTCGGGCTTTTCCGAATCCTCTTTTACGCTTTCTGCAACAGATTCAGGTCTGGACACTTCCTTCGAGGCAGGAGCAGATTTTTCATCCTTGACACTTTCAGCCTTAATACTTTCCACGACAGATTCGCGTCTGGACGGCTCCTTTGATACATCGTCCTTTACACTCTCGGCCTTCTCGGATTCTGCTTTGACGCTTTCTGTAACAGATGCAGGCCTTGAAACCTCCTTTGAAGCAGGTTGCGACTTATCATCTTTTACACTCTCTGGTTTAGCACTTTCAGCGACAGATCCAGGTCTGGATGGTTCCTTTGACTGGGCATCCTTAAGACTTTCTGGTTTCTCAGCATCATCTTTTACACTGCCAGCCACAGATCCAGGACGTGATGGTTCTTTAGACACTGCTGGTGATTTATCGCCCTTGGGACTCTCAGGCTTTGTGCTTTCCGCCACAGACTCAGGCCTGGAAGGCTCCTTTGACTGAGGCTCCTTCACAGGTTCAGGTTTTTCACGTTCATCTTTTTCACTTCCAATAGCAGATTCGGGTCTTGACACCTCTTTGGAGGCAGGAACAGATTTATCATCCTTGACACTCTCTGCAACAGATGCTCGTCGAGAAGGCTGTTTAGATACATCATCCTTCACACTTTCGGGTGCTTCAGATTCGGCTTTGACGCTTTCTGCAACAGACTCAGGCCTCGAAACTTCCTTTGATGGAGGTTGCGACTTATCGTCTTTTACACTCTCTGGTTTAACACTCTCAGCGACAGATGCAGGTCTTGACGGCTCCTTGGACTCAATATCCTTAGGACTTTTGGGTTTTACTGCATCATCCTTTTCACTTTCAGCCACAGATTCTGGTCGTGAAACTTCTTTGGATGCTGGTAGAGACTTTTCATCTTTAACACTGTCAGGTTTAGCAATTTCAGCAAGCGATTCGCGTCTGGAAGGCTCTTGGGACAAGCCGTCCATCTCGCTCTCAGCCTTCCCGGATTCTGCTTTTAAGCTTTCCGCTACAGAAGCGGGACGCGACACTTCTTTGGAGGCAGGTATTGACTTATCATCCTTCACACTTTCGGACTTTTCAATTTCCAGAAGGGATTCGCGTCTGGAGGATTGCTTTGACAAAACATCTGGCTTCTCGGACTCGGCTTTTAGGCTTTCTGCTACAGATTCTGGTCTGCTGGCTTCTTTAGAAGCAGGAATGGATTTTTCATCTTTGGCACTGTCAGGCTTTATACTTTCGGCAACAGACTCGCGCCTAGAAGGCTCTTTAGACATTTCGTCCTTTAGACTCGCTGCTTTCTCGCTTTCTGCAACAGACTCTGGACGAGATGCGTCTTTAGATGCTGGTATCGACTTGTCATCCTTGATACTCTCTGCTACAGAAGCTCGTCGGGATGATTCTTTAGACTTATCCTTTTGCACTGATTCAGCTTGCGTATGCTCAACTTTTAGTATTTCTGCTTCAGATTCGCGTCTTGATACATCTTTAGAGGGTTCTTGGGATTTGCCCTCTTTTGGACTCTCCGGCTTTACGCTTTCTGCGACAGATTCCCGCCGTGATGTTGTTGTGCTTGTTTCATGAATTTTAGCATCTTTATCGCTTTCGGCTACAGACCCTGGACGCGATGCCTCCTTAGATGCTGATGAAGATTTCACACCTTCTGCCTTCGTACTTGCGGTTGAATCACGACGTGATGGAACTGCTGGTATTTCACTTTCTCCCACAGATTCCGGACGAGAAACGTCCTTCGATTCTGCTGGAGATGCTGCAGTTTTTAATGCAGCAGTTTCGGCTTTGCTGATCTCAGATTCGAGCTTGCATTCCAATTGTTTGTCAATTTGACTGGTTAATTTTTGGGATTCTTGTTTGGCTATCTGCATTTCGATCTCAATGGCTTCCTCAATCGTTGCGGGACTCTCGAGAGATACAGTGTCTTCACGATCCTTAACCTTTGTGGGTGCTACAGTGGGTTGAACCAAATGCACTGGCAACTCATCTTCTGAAGTGATATCGCTGGCTTCTTTCTCCTCTGGGGTACTATCCGATTTCTTCTCAGCTGTAGCAGTAGTTTTCTGCTCGTGTTTCTCACTCTCGGGAGTAGCTTTCTCAGCTAATTCGGCAGGTTGTGAGACTTCGATGATCGCATCTTCGGGTTTCTTTTCGATAGTGTCTGTGGGTGCGGCAGTGATCTTTTCTGGCACTTCCTGATCGGCTTCAGACTTATCTCGCGCCTCGGCCTCCGCTTCAGCTTCCACTTCTGGTGCCTCAGTTTCTTTAACTTCTTTCTCGTCCTCGGTCTCTTTTTCCTCCTTGGCCGTTTCCTCCTTATGGGAAATACTCTTGGCACCAGCATCATGTGCATCCTTCTCATACAGACCCAAGTCAGCCTCCTCATGAACGGGCAAGTCGGCAACTTCATCGGGTGTCTTGATCACATCTCGCATTAGATTTTGTTGTGCCTCGAATGTCATTTTCTTGGGCAGCACCCGTTCGGCCAAGTCGGGTTCGGCACTGATTTCAATTTTCGTTTCAGTGGGCGCAATGAGGGCTGAGGCAGCTGCCACTGTGGCAGCCACTGGCACGGAAACGGTTGCAATAATCATGGCCTCAACCTCCTTGGTTTCTTCTTTCACGTATTTCTCTTCGATGACCAAATCCTCTTTGATCTTGTCCAGCGGAATGCGCTCATCTTCGGGCAAAGTGGGCGCAGTTGTGGCCCCTGACTCAATGGTGGCCGAGAATTTCTCCTCTGGAAGACTTTCCTGCAGGTTGATGGGCAGCGCTTCAGGCGCCTCAATTGGCTCGTCTTTGGTGTCTGATGTTTTCTTAGCACTGCTGAGCTTCTCCTCCGGCGTGGGCGATGAGAATTCCTCCTCAGCGGTCTTGGCCTGTTGTTGCTCGTCCGTCCGCGACTTGACAATGTCCTTGGCAGTGGCAATGATGTCTTGCACCTCGGCTTTAATCTCAGTTGCTTCGTGCATTTCAGGTCTGCCGGCATCGCTGCCCTCGAAGCGGGCCTTTCGCTCCTCTGCCTCTGCCTTGGCGATGGCTGCTTCAATTTCTTCTTCGGCGCTCTTCTTGCGCTTCTTTTCGGATTCCTGTGAATCACGTTGATGCTTTTGAATTTCCTCTTCTTTTGTGATGCTGCTCTCTTGCTCATGCTCGATGATGGAGTCTTCGGTGTACTGTTCCACCTCCTCCTTCTCAATAATCAAGTACTCCTCGTCCTCCTCGGCCTCGGTTGTGCTGTCCTGCTTGGCCATCTCACGCAGCTCGGCCTTAATCAAATGCTGTCGCTTCATCTCGTCCCGGCTGAACACCGCCTCGATTTCACGCACCACCTCCTGCTCCTCCTTCAGGTCGTCCAGCTCGCGCTGCTTCTCGGCATCGAGCTCCTGCGAGGCGCTCAGCTCCAGCATCTTTTTGGCTGCTGTCGCATCATCCGCCGACGGTGTGGACACCAAGCTCGAGTCTGTGGTGCCGCCCTTGTCTAGCCGCGATTTCTTCAAATCAGGCTTTGGCTTCGCCGACTTGATGGGGCTGCCAGGTGCCGGAGCGCGCTTTGATGGCGACACGCCACGTGGGCGCCTCGAGATGGGCTTGCGCTGGGCGGCGGCCTGTGTTGTGGACTGCGTTGTGGTCTTTGACTCCGTCTGCTGCTGGGTCTTCTTCTCCAGCGTACCAACGGTGCGACGAGTACTGCTGGTGCTTTGGCGAGTAGCTGTCGCTGTCGCCTGTTGTTGCTTGGACTCGAGCACCTTGCGGTTGTTGGCCTCCTTGGCACTCTTGGCTGGCGTGCTGCTGGGACTCGACTTTGTGGTGCGGGTCATCACCTTGGGCTTCACATCACGCGTCGCTGGCGTTCTGCTGGCAGCTGGCGTTGCTGTTGGCGAACTCTTCTTGTCGTCGCGCTTCACCAGCTTGCGATCCATGGACTTGGGCGGTTTGGTGTCGATTCTGGAGCGCACCACAGGTTTCACCTCGGCACGCGGCTTGTCGGGCTTCTCTGGCTTGCCCTTGGCAGCCTTGGCGGACTTGCTGCCCACCTCTGCTGCAGGAGCATCGACTGCATCCTTGGCTGGCACACCGGCTGCCGCCTGGGGCTTGACAATTACGACCTCCACCTTCTTGTCCTCCTCGGCCTCCTTGTTGTCTTCCTGCTCAACGGGCTCAGCCGACGGAGCACTTGGCTCTGGTGCCAGCTCATCGCCGGTATCGGCAGCCGGCTCCTGCTCGGCCTCTGGCTCATCAGTGTCAATTGAGTCGGCTTTGGCGTGCACAAGCGGTGTAATTGGCTCCGCTTGTTCAGTTGAAGCTGCTGTTGCTGCAGCTGCAGCCGCTGCGGCAGCTGCTGCGGCGGCTGCTGCTTCCTTTGCTTCCTTAGCCTTGTTATCCTGCTGCACAGCAACAGCGGCTGGGGCAACTGGACCGAACTTGCTGGGCTTGTAGCTGGCACTGGGCGGAGTCGCCTCAATGGCCGACTTGAGGGTCTTGCGTGTGCTGGTCACAGTTTGTATGGCTGGTGCAATGGACTTGGCTGTGCAGGTCGAGTGCTTCATGAACTCGAGATGCTTCAGCTTCTCCAGACCCTCCTGGATCTTGAAGTCGGGTGTGCTGCCCGGAAACAGAATGCGCGTGATGGTATCATCGGGGTTAGCGGGCTGCCAGACAAGCAGCGCACAGATGGACACCAGATTTTGCAGCGGGAAATTGAATTCCTTGGAGTCGCGAGCGGCGAACAGACGCTGATCGCCTGCATTCCATTTCTGCATAAAGTCCTTAACCTCCTTGGAGTCACGGGACGGGCTTATTACATACATGTCGAGTGTTCCATGTCCCACCTTGTGGTACAGATTGATGGGCTCCTGATTGCGATAGCAGGACTGTGGCTTCAGGTCCAGTGACTTGAGATCGTTGACCAGGCCATGACCGCGCTCAAAGAGATCAACCAGCAGAGGATTGCGATCCTTGTCACCGTCGGGACTGGGCAGTCCACCCTTGCGGTCGGGCACATTGCCAAAGAAATGCCCGATCTGTGGATAGACGTGGGAGTCCCGTTTGCGCGCCACCACAGCGCCCAAGCCCTGCACATTGCTGTTGTTCAGACGCGTCATCAGCACAGCGTCCAGACGATCCAAGTGGCGAGCAAAGTCCCAGAAACAGGCCTTACGGTTGAAGCCGCCATCAACTGCAGGAAAAAAAGAAAAGATTTTAGAGGAACGTTCTGAAAGTTTCTATATTCTATATTGTACTCACCGAGCATATTGAAGCCGTTGATGCCAAAGAGCGCAGCATCACCTTGGCCGCCGGGAAAGACGTAGAGCGTGGGATGCGTGAATCGGATATTGCCAACCACATCCGATGTCTCCAGCAATTCACGCAGTGACGTCGGCACCACCATGGGAGCCAAGTAATCTTCAGAAAAACAAGAAACGAAAGATGAAATACATGTTGCCATTTATAAAGTACACTTGGTCCTGCTTAACATTATTATTTTATTTTATGATGCATTTCAATACACATATATTATATGCAATAGCTTAACAACTGTGTTTTCAACTAAAATATATAATTCTCTATGAAAGCAGTTGTAAGCAAAGACCGATTTTAAATAAATAAATCAACGACTTATAATTGAGATACGAAAAAACAAGAACTCCGCTTTAATCTTTTTTTTTTTTCATCAACGACAAAGGTTAATCTAACGCGATTTTATTTATATCATTCTACATTCATTATATTTGAGCCAAATAATATAAATCGCAAATAATGATTATCATTATGAATTTTTGACTCACTTCCAAATTACGTCTTTGGAGGATTTATAAGCACCATAGTAGCCAAAGAATTCACATAAAACAGTAATTCGAAAGTGCGTTTCAAATTGAACAAATGATAATGCTCATAAATAATCATTATGTTAGTTTAAGTTATTGCTTTTTCTCAAAATACTCATAGCAATGTAATATGTTTATGTTCGAAGAAAATCAAATAATAATAATAATAATAATAACGGTGCCTCGTTTCATGAGGTCGTGTTTTGTGAGAGCTCTGAGTACACTGGTTCGCTTACCTATAAAAGCATTGATGCACTCGCTGCTGGTATCCAGCACATCTACCGGATTAATGCGTATCTTGCACTGACGTGCAAATACCTTATCCGGCAGGGTATGCCACAGGCCTGCATCGGCGCAGTGTATGTTCATGGTAATGGTGTCCGCATAGGCGCGTATCACCCTTTGTACGTCGTGCTCTTGAAATGCCTCCGCAAAGTCGGCCACCGAAAAGGTGCCGTCCTATATAAACGAAACAATTCCACGGTAATCAATGTGAACATTATATGGGTAGTTGCAGCAATAATCGCACCTGTAGTATCCAAGAACCGTTGCCCGTAAAGGTGTAGCCAGCGTGTATAATGTGGCGATGCCTCGTAAAACTGCTCAGTAAATTGCGCATACATTGTATGAGCGTATTGTATTGCGGATGTATGAGCACCTCGGTCACAAGATTCTCGCTGGCATATTGGATGAGACGCTCGCCTGCAAGTTGCAAGAAAAGAACGAAAACAGATTTAATTAATACGGCAATTTCAAAATATTATTGCAGCAATTCACAGTGCTTCAAATTGCATTAAATAATAAATTCACAACTTTTACTTAAACGTTTTGTTGCATTCTGCGCTTTTCGCTTTGACTTGAAAGTTCGATCATTCGATATTTCGATACACTTATCGATAGAGCAAGGGCTGCATGGTCACATCTAATTTTAAAAGTCAACTATGGTTACATATTTAAACAACAGGTGGCGCCAGATGAAGTGGGAAATGCGCATTTTACATTTGCATTTTAAACTAGATTTTGAAAATATGTACATGACACACAATGCACGTGTGGAACATACAATCTGTATTATAGTTTGTGTGCTTGGGCAATGCTCGTAGATTCAAGCAGCTCGTTTGGTCTTTAGACCTCTTCACAACCCTTTTTTCCGTATTCTCATATACTCGTATCTTGCGATTCTCTTTCACTGCTAACCACGCAGAAATTTTATTATATGCGGTAAGCCAGATTCAAGCAAGCGACCAACAGTAAGGGCGTCGTTGGTGTCCCACGTGGCCCCACGGTGGCTTGGTGGTTTGGTGGCTTGGTGCCTTGGTGGGTCAACATCACACCACTGCAGCAAGCGCACTAATGAATAGCTAAAACGTCGAGTGGCAGGCGCACAAGAGGCTTGGATTACCAAACGCTTGAGTTGCCGGCAACAGAGAATCCAAGCATTAAGCACGCACACCAAATCAAGTGGCTTTAAATTGTCAGGCAGTGGGCGAGTTAACTGGGCTTTATTGTCCAACCATTTATATTGCCACCCACACACACCTCCTCCACCTCCGCCTCTATTGCCGACCCAGTCTCAGACGCAAGCCTCAAGCTGCACAGCTGACATGCAGTCGAGTGGAAATCATTTCATAAATCTTTAATTTTTATGGTTTAATTAAGTTTTGTGTGAGTGCAAACGCGTTGACCATTTGGCCAGCTCTGCAATGAGAGTCGTCCCACGAGCTGATGCGACCTTGCTGACGACCTTGCCGCCCAACTATCATAATCATCCTCCACTCCATCCATTGGCGCAGTACTTACGACGAGAGTATATTTCGAGTCGCTCCCTCGAAACTAAATGCTTTTATAGCCAGGCGCTGCTTGAATAATTTACGCATTTTCTGCACTAAATAGTAGTTGACAAAAGCCGAGCCAACGAGAAACGAGAAACAAGCGCACATGCCATGTCACTGCCTCCATCTGCACACACACACACACACACACACACACACACACACACGCACTTATTACGTATGCGCCACATTAGCCCAACGGTCAAAAACAAAGAGGAAAAAAGTAGACGAACCAACGCCCAAAGTTCGACCAAGTGTGTGGAACTACGTATGGCTTCGCTCAAGCTTGAGGCCTATCCGACTTGCTGTCCGCCCGTCCAGCTGTCCGTCTGTCCAGCTGTCCGTCTGTCCGGCTGTGCGTTTATCCGGCTCCCCGTCTTCCCATCCTGCGCTTCTTCTTACGTATGCACGTCGAGCTGTTTGCGTAGCCCTTGTGCTTTTTATAAATGATAATCTTTTCAGCGACCTGCGTGCGGCTTATATTTATCAAGCAAACGCACACCTATGCACACACACTCACACACACTCACACACACACACACACACCCACACACCTGCACACAATGTGTGTGCGCAGTGACATATTTATTGTGGTCTGGCGAGGCTTTAACAGACCTGCGTCAACCTAGGCGTATACGCAATTTATGAATTTAGGTTGACATCTCGCGCACCAGCAACAGGCGCGTGACAATTCCAGCTTAATAAATACGAAAATACGAAGGTGTTGCTGGCATTAGCGACTCATTAACCTCCAGAGGCAAACAATGTGCTACGCCCGCATAAATTGCAGCGAAATATTATATGAGGCGAAAATTCCAAACTGAAGAGCTCATATTAGAATTCTCTGCAATGCGAATCTTCCAGAAGTTTTGCTACATAAAATAATGTTTAAATGCTCTTATTTATATTCAATTAATACAAATTGTTGAGCATAAGACAATGACGACCGAATAAAACTTTGAAATACGCCCACAAAAGTGCTTGTTAATGCCAGCTTTCGGCCAGGAAATTGAATTGTATTTGTTATTGCCAGCTTAGCCATCTTATCCTTGAAAGTATTTTCAATTTTGTGTGTGTGGCGTCCAACGACAAATGTCACTTAAAAACTTGGTTTGCCAAGCGCCAAAAGCCACAATGACTATTATAGAAAAGAGATACAAGCCAATAGGCTGAGTGCCAGTTGATGGCGGAGAACTAAAAGGGGAAGGGAGCTGGGGCATCGCACTTAAAGAGCTGCAAAGTTTCAAAGCCGTTCCTGCCCACACACAATGAAAAGTTGCATCAAAGTGCGCCCGCAAAAAGTATCCCCCCCCCCTTGACGCCCCCACTGTGGCACTTTGCCACCCGAAATAATGGCAGACTGGCGACTGGCGACATAAATGCATGCAGTGAAAAGGCTTTGCCAAGAGGCGCTCCAGGTTTGTGTCAAGTGCAGTTTTTCGCATTGCGACGGCCATTGAAAAGTTTCTTTTTTCTTCTTGTTTTTTCGTCACACCGGAATGGCGAACACCTAGTGCAGATTAACCGTTAATAACTGTACTTTAATGGCCAGCATGCAAGTGGCAACTATGCCAGAAATGCTACCAAGCTGTTCAGACTTTCTACTCTCTCCCTTCTCTTCTCTATATTATTTTTTTTTTTGTTTTTTTCGAAACAAAACAAATTTGCATAACAACTGGCGGAAACTTTTTGTGTTTTATGATTCCATTTTTGTTGCTTTTCTCCAGCTGCTTTTTTTTGTGCCGGCTTGCAAAGTAATTACAGTTGGCGCCGGTCAGCAGCCTCTTCCCCATCCCCGCCCATCTCCGCTCTGCCCCGCAGCGCACCCACAAAAAAGAAGAAAAAGCGAGAGCAAAGTTTGCTGTCAAGCCGGCGTGCAAAAGGGCGCACGTGTAAAAAAAAATAGAGAAAAAAAAAAACTTTCCAATGGCCACTTTTAGGTCCCTCATCGACCCTACAGGCGCCTTCCCAAAGGCACAGCATTGAATTAAAGTTCTTAAAGTCCATCGAGCAGTAGCTACCGATAACTAGATAGCTCTTTGAATGAAATTCAATTATCTCTCGGATTTCTTGACATTTCTGGGATTAAAATCGGCATTAAGCCAAACACATTATGGAGATGCCTTCACTGTTTGTTGCTGTTCAATTTGCAATTTCGTTTTATTTTATTTACAGCGCAATGAAATTAATCCCGCCGAGCTGCACAAGTCGATCTAAAAACAAGAATAAGATTCTTGAGCTTGAAGTTTTTCGATCTTAGCAAGAAAGCATTTAAATTTGATCTTGATTTCAAAATGTAAAACGATTTTCTCTGTGTATTCTCTGCAACTATGATTTTTTTGCACTAAATATTTTGTAAATTTAGATTTTATTGCCAGCTTAAATTTTGTGGGATCTCTGAATGTGGTTGCCTTTGTGAAAAGCCAATTGAAAGCCATATGGCTTAGCACGTGGCGAGCTTAACCGCATCGTGTCCATGCTGTGTACCTGGGCCACTAATTAGACTGAGGGGAAGTTGGTTTAAAAGGCAGTTAACGGGTTGACAGCCTGGCTGCACAATTATGTGGCCAGCTTGGCCAGCAAACAGGGTTTTCGTTGGCTTAACCATTGCCCTTGCATACAGGATATTCACGCATCAGGGACACGCGCATTGATTTATGCAATTTAAATGCGCTTTTGTGCGCAGCGAAAAAACAAAAATCTCTGGCTGATATTTTAATTAGTTAGCTGCACGAAATTGAATTAAATTTAATTCGACACGTGGCACGTGGCATTTATCAATGCCATGGCACATCATTAATCACAAGTGGCCAGACAAACACACGAGGATGGCAGACGAGCGACGGGGCGATGGGCGAAAGGGGTCTCTGATTGTGACTAGTTGTTGTTGGCGTTCGTTGCATAAATTTTGTTGATGCCGCATGCGATAATGATGACGAGAGCTGCCTCTGCAGTCTTGCAGAGTCTCTGTTAAACAAACCCAATAACATGTTGTAAGCATCAAAAAGGCTTTGGCAACTCGCCCAGTTTTCCTCGTCCCGTCTCGGCTCGTCTCGTCTCGGACATTTCATCTTGCCCGGGCATCCAATCTCATACCACAGCTGTCCAGCTTGTCGTCCGTGTCCCGGTGCATAATTAAAAGCAAAGCGCGGCCAGCGAGGCCCCCACAAAAAAATGTCGCACGTCAGCTGTTCTCGTCAGACAGACTCTTGTGTCAGGCACGGCATTGATAAGCGTCGCTGATATGAATTGACGTCTGTCAGCATGTTTGTCACGCCCATCTACAGACGGACGGACGGACGAACGGACGGACGGACGGACGGACAGAGGGATTGACGGATGGATGCTGGCAGTCTGTGTTTGCTGCTTCGCTGGCTTTTCACTTTTCACTGCACTTCTTTATAGTTTTCCCCACAGTTCTTTTTTATCGCTTGATTGTTTTCTGTTGTTGCTTTCATTTGCTTATCTCTGCTGCCAGTTATGTGTTGTGTGTTGTGTATTGTGTGTTGTGTGTTGTGTGTGTCGCAGGCAAAGCCAACTCATCTGAAGCGCGTTGTAGTTCTTGGTTGCAGCTTCACGACTACCGTCGACTACGAATACATATGCAAATAAAGTCTGCCTGCCTGTCTGCGCGAGTAGAAATGTCTCTCGTTTTCTCTCTCTCTCTCTCTCTCTCTCTCTGACTGACTGGACGTCAGTCGGTCTGTTATTTGCTTAACTTTTGTCTGCGGGGGCGTTGGCGTGGCCATCTTATTGTATTTCTCCCTGCCGCCCTCTCGTCTTCTAGCTCATCCTCTCGAGCCCTCTTCCTCCATTCGTCGCTTGTGCTTGAATTATGCATGAGCTGCACACTCATTGTCAATATGGCCTTGTTCGCAGTCATGCATATGTGTGCCTCTCTCTCTCTCTCCCACTCTCCCACTCTCTTGCTGTCTTTGTCTCTTCCTTTCTGTGTGTTCGCAGGCTCTATCTATCAATTTTGCATAAGTTTTAACTCAAGAATTTGTAAGGCTTTAAAGGTTATGTGTGTGCTTCTTAATGCTGTGTGCTCATCTGCGCTTTGCTATCGGAATGTGTCTAAAGCTTGGATCATGTTCATTAACATTGGCATTACAGCCCCTGTGGTTTTCCCCAATATCTAATATGCTGAGAGTACTAATATTCTCATTACAAAATTCAAACATCTACAGCTATAGACAACTAATAAAAGATGCATAAATTTTGTCATTTTGGTGTCAGCTTCTGAGCTATTTCCTTTCTTGGTTACAAATTAAAAATAAATATTAAAACAATATTTGTTTTTCTTCAAGCAAAATTCAGTTTGTCTTTAAATTAACTGTCGAAAGCTGCTCTTTAAATCTTGAAAATCACTACAAGCCGCATTTCTATAAAGTAGCGAGTAACGAGTAGCGATTAAGAAATAACGAGTAGTTACTTGCGAGCTACGAGTAACAAGGAGAGAGTCGGGAATACGGATTTCATTGTTATGTAATGGAATCAAAGACTTTAAGCGCAGACATTTGACAAAACTTTCTGATATGAAAATGTGGCGAGTGGTGAATAACGAAGAACAATAACATGTAACGAGTAGCGATTTGAGCGAAGAGATGCATTTATGATGGTTAAATGAACTCAAACATTTTTACTGGCAAGTATCGAGTCAAATCGCAAATCACCAAAGTCTCTAGCAAGCCTTCACTTATCAAAGGAACCAAAGAGAGAAAGCCCCTGAGCTTTGTCTATGTCTCAATTCAAACGTTATCGCATCGCAGCACAGGGGAAATGGAGGAGAAGGTGTTGTCGCCTTGTGTGGGCCGCCCTTGCAAAGTTTTGCAGTGAACTTTGGCAAGTCCCACAAGGAAACTTAAGTAAACTGCATCAAATTCAATTTCGCTGCAACAAAACAGCCAAGGAGCAGCGGACATAACTTGCTCGTTGTTGCTGATGATAATGAAGGCGACGCTGGCGAGGAGTAGAAACCATAAAATATAAATTATGCGCTTGTTAACAAATGTTTGTAATTGCTGCAAAGTTGCCACCCCATAAAAACGACAACGACAACGACAACGATGGACGACATTTTGAGGCAGGTTCAAAGCTGAAAGACTTCATACAAAAACATGAAAGGCCAAACTGGCGTATAACTGACATTGACAGGAACCGTAAAGCTGAATCTCAGGCAACTGGCAGTTGATGGGATCAGCACAATGCGGTATCAGGTGGTCACTGCAGGCCAGTCCAGGTTGAGGGGGATGGCATTGCTTTTGTCAGTTGAGGTGCTGGCTTTTTATCGACTTGCCGCCGGATGGCTGAGCTCCTTAGCTCCCTAGTTCCTTTGTCAAATTAGAATTCTGTCGAGTCTCGCAAACACACACAAAGTGCCAGCCGAGGCGTGTGCATCTTAACATCTCGGCACAATTTGCAATCGCACAGGCGCGGCCTTCGATGCCTACTGCACTCGTATTCCTGTGCAACCACACAGCCAGGCCATCATTATTATTACTATATTATTGAGCCGAAAAAGAGAAGAGAAAAAAGCTGTGTGCGTGCTGCACTCTTCAGCGTTTTATGTTTGAGTAGTTTCTGCAACAGCAACAGCAGCAGCAGCGTAAACCAAATTGGAATGCGGAATTCGCTTCAGTCAAGCACTCTTGCTCTCTCCCTGGACAATGGTAAAAAGGTGGCGAGAAGAACGAAGAAAAATAACGAAAACAGAGGCATTGAGCTCAGGTGCTGTTCTCACACTTACCGCCGGACTCAAGGACAGCGCCAGCAGTGCATATCATTGACAGCGCGCTGCGCTGCAAAGTATGCTATACTTTTTATTTTCGCATTTTTCTCTCTGGTTTTTTTTGTTGTTTTTAGTTAAAAGCTGCTGGCTCTCAGGTGCAAGTTTGAAGGAGCAAACATTTTGTGCATAGCGCTCATAGCATTTCCAGTTAAGCAGCCCAGAAGGCCACTGAATATAGTTCGCATTTCTTGAATTTCGCATTGATTTTTAGCTGAGGAACTTCTCGAATTGTCTGTGCCAGTTAATCATTAGTTTGGGCTCAAGTCAAGGGTATTTGAGACAACAGGTGAATAATGCGTCTAGTTGCACTTCAAAATCATCATTTACGTAACAATTGAACTCTTTGATGGCATTTGCTCGAATAAAGCTGTTTGCGATTTGCTTTGAGAGCGACACATGCGGACTGGCAACCTGTGTGTCAAGTGCAATTTTTGCAACCAACGCAAATTGTTTGCCTTACTGCTATACAAATACAAACACAAGTAGGAATACACATGGTATTTGCACTACATCATCAGCTTGGCAATCATCATTGTCATCGCCATCGTCATCGTCATCAGCCAGGGGAGGATGAAAGCGGGGACCCAGAAAAAGAAGAAAACGCTCGCTCGATGCAGTGCAGCCACTTGAATGCATTTCAACAGCGTTTCCGACTAATCCGCAAAGACAACAAAACAGGGCCCACACAGTTCCCGACACATGGCTGGCTTTTTATACCCTGTACTTGCAATAATTCGAGACAGGGGAATAGCTGATCTAATATAAATAGTTTTAGCTGATTTTACTTAAACGATTCTTCGGCAAAAGCATTGAAACTGTCCCCGTCAAAGGACATTCTCGATATTCTACAGGGTATCGAAATAGTTGGGCATTGCGCACTTGTAAAAGCCTTCTGAATTGTCAATGCCGTTATGGCTGGTGACTGGCTGCGCTTGGGCAAATGAAAATGAAAATGAAAATGAAAATGCATCGCTCTCCGATTTGGATTTATCACACAAAAGGCAAACAAAACAAAGCAAAACATTTCGAGCTCAGCTTTGGGCTTGAATGCTGTTGAAAGACAATTGTCATAATTTGTTAGCATAACTTTGCAATTTTCCGTTTGTGTTTCGCTGAATGGCTAATTGAATAGTCACAATTTTGCAATTTGTAAGCGTCAATTTTCATTTTGTTAAATCATTATTTGGTTGACATAACCCCGCGCTCAACTTTTCAACTTTCTGCGCTGAAAAGGCCAACGAAATTCTCGCCGACTTTCTCATTAATTTCCAGCCAAATTAATTTGTACATTATTTATATTTTTATGTTGTCCCTTTAGTGTTTCTCTTTTTTTTTTTTTTTGGTCGTTATTTCGTTCGCTAATGAGCTGACAGTTGGGCAACAGTTCTATTTGAGCGTTGCGCTCCGTTAAGGTCCTGCTTCTGCCAATTAGACGAGGGTCTGTTTGATTGAATGTCCTGCCATTCACTTCACATTTCACATTTGACATTTGACTTACCATGACGCGCCTCCTCGCCCTCGGGTGCATGTTGTGTAATTGTATTGAGCTCCTCTTCCAAGTCAACATGACAATCGGATACGTCCCAGGAGAGGAAACCTGCAAATGACACAAAAGCAAAGATACAGAATGTTAGATAGTGAAATAGGTGAACGGCACATGATAAAGGTCACCCAAAATATGCAGGAATTCAATCGATTTATGATATGAATTGAGAGCAGAATCGTGCCCTGAATACCACTAATCAATTAACCTTAATAAAGTGACATTACATTTGTACAGATCATAAATTATTTTCATTTATCGCTGAATAGGTTGCAACTAAGTTACTTAGAGTGAATTAATCGAAGCTGAAGCTCAGCCACAGCATTAATCAAATGCTCCAAACGGCGAGAAAATTACCTGAATGTGAAAATTTGTCAACGCTTAAGCTCTTGTACTTAAGAGGCTTTTCTTTATCGTCACTAATGACTAAGGTGAAGTACGAACATTTCGTTGAGATCTTTAGTGGCGAAATGTAATTAATTTGGCTACGATGCTAATTATCGCTTGCAATTGAATGACAAGAGTGAAATGCATCCATTATACTCATATTATTAGAACAATGCATATATGTTTGTAGATACATTATCCGCGAGTATTATGTTGACCAGCTGTCGTCTTGTGACTAATTTATCAATGTTGCCCCAGCATTTGCAACATAACATACAAAAGACACTTTCATTAATTTTGTAATTACAAAATGTGGTTTACACGCAGGTTTGTTTGTCAATTTAATAAACGAGCGACATGAGGAAAGCGCACAAAGCAAAACAAAAATACGCAGAAGGGAACTCGAGACATACATATTACGCATTCGCCATGTTGTACACAGACACCTACATATATGTACATATATATATAGTACACGAGTATGTGGCTAGAGTGTTTTGTTTTGTTGCCGACGCTTTTGATATTTATTTATATACAGTTGCCATTCTGTGTGTTACCACGTTACCAGTTGGCCCTTTTGTATTATGTCATTTAGTAAACAAATTAAGTCCGACTACGAGTGTGTCTGTGTGTCTGTGTCTCTTTGTCTGTGTCTGTGTGACTGACCTAGAAGCAACTTCAACGTAAGTATTTGCAAATACAAATAGAATAATGGTTGCCACTATTTCCCTTCAGAGAACACAAGTGCATCATTAGCCATTTTTTTCTTTTGCTGTTGCTATCGAAATCTATTTGCCCAGCTTTCATGCTGCTTCGGACTACAGCATTTATTTTTTTTGGCATGTTTATTTCTGCACTGAAGCGAGTAAATATTTAACTAGAAAATCCAATTTACAGCTGTCTTAAGTTTTGCATACTCTTAATTACTGCATTATCCACATTAAATATTTACAAATTAAGTTTACTCAGCGGCAAAAAGCGAAAAAGAGATTGCAAATTATTTCTAAGCCCGCTGCTCGTGGAATTTAATGAGCAGCAGATACTTGTAAGTACGGGTAGTGTGTGTAGAGCATGTGCATGCACCTCAGCTCAACTCAGCTCAGATCGGACCCATTGCTATGAATAACTTATTATAATGATGCCTTAATGAGTGCTTAACTTTCATTTTTTATGCTCGGTGCTCGCTGCTCGCTGCTCGCTGCTCGACTGTCTCATGTTAATGTGCATAAAGCTCATGCAAATGAAGCTGTCAACTCAGGCCCAAGTGTTTGCGATATGGATACACAGATTGCCTGAGTACGCACTTTTTTCCTTCCCATTTTTTGTGTCTCCATGATGCCTACCAAAGTTTTATTACTTTGCGAACGAGCGCATAAAACTCAAAGTGTCAGCAGAGGGTTCTGTCAGGTAAAACCCACTTGCAGATCACAGGAGGATCCATTAGCTCATCATTTGTAGCTAATACAAACAATTAGTTTATGAATCTTACTAATATATATGAGTAATAATAATATTAATAAACGTATCAACCAATTCAATTTGGCTTTTACTGGGTTTCTCAAAATCCCTGCAGCGAATTGATATTGTTTAAATAATTTGCAATACAACTTAATGGCTTCCTTTTTTATCATTATAGTTCAACTATATAAATTATTTTCAATATCAAATACAGTTAATCTGCTCTCAAATGAGTAATATACAAAGATTAAGCAAGCCGAGTCTATGAATAAAAATTCTTTCTGCTGATTTGCTTTACTCAGCTCAAAAGTTGGCTCGATTGAGATTTGGATAGAACTTGTTACTGCACGCTATCCGCATTCAAAGCTTTAATGCTGAATCGTGCAAAGTTCTCTAGGGAATCCATTCGATTAGAAGAAACGCCGTGTCACTTATCGCATTCATTTCAATTACCAATTCCATCAAATTCCTGCGGCCCAAGCCAATGGCAAAGTTGGCAAACAATCTGCGATCTCTAAGCCCAGTTCAGTGTGTCAGATAAAAGGTAATACAATTTGGTTGGCTGAATACGTTTGCAGCCTCAGTCTCTCTCGGTCTCAGTCTCTCCCCTTTTGGCTTTCTCCTTTGCTGCACACTGTTGAGCAATTTGCACAAATGGCTGGCAACAGCAACAAAAGGTAATGTTGGAAAAAAATAAAAAAAAAATACTATATATGTGTGTGTGTGAGTATATAACAACAATAAAGAAGGGGAAAAAAAAGCGCAAAAACAAAAACAACAGCAACAATAGCGTGCGGCATAAAAATGTAAAATCTTAACACTTTTCAGGCGCCCACACACACAAGCACACGAAGAGACACACACACACACAGACACACACACACTTTTGTTGTGAGCTGGATCAGAATATTGTGCGGGCTAACAAAAAAGCAAAGCAACAATAAGGATAAAAGCGGAAGAGATGGCAGGACGACGAGGGTCTGGCCGGAGGGCGAGGAGTGAAAGAGCAGGTCCAAAGCGCCTACAGCGATTGCACAAAAATAATGAGGAAACGCGCAGGATATGCGACGTCACACACACACACAAATACTCGTGTGCATGTGTGTGTGTGTGTGGGCTGTGGACGCTCTCTTGAGCAATCATCGGGCGAATGAAGCCACTCAGACGCTGCTGGAACAGAGCACAGAGCTCGGAGCTCAGAACGTGGCCACCTCGCTGTCGCTGTCGCTGTCTGTAGCAGGCCAGCTACAGTCTGTGAGCGCTAGGTGGCGCCACAATGCCGTGCCCTCCTCAACTGCGTATCTCTTCATATGAATGTGAGTGTAAGAGTGTGAGAGGTATGTGTGTGTGTGTGTGTGGTATTTGCGAGGATGTTCGCACATTCATTTAGTATTTATGCGTTGATATCTGCGAGTGAGACTTCAATTTTTCATGTGCGTCTGTCTGTCCGTCTGTCCGTCTGTGTGTAGGTGAAGATGCCACTCATTTATTTATATAATTTCTTGCTCAGCCCGCGCTTCAGTTGCGCATCATTGTCAAGTGTTTAATTTGCGACCTTTGCTTTCTTCTCTCCCACTCTCTCTCTCTCACTATATTTTTCTCTTTCTCTCTTTCTCTTTGCAGAGTTAGTTGACGACCAAGGAGAGGGAGATGAATGAATGGCACATTGCTGTTCTTTATTGCTGTATTTCGCAACGAAAGGGCAAAGTGTCCTTAACAAATGTAGTTAATTTCGGGCTAAATCTCAGCAAGTTGTTGCCTTGTACAATAACATATGATCTGTTTAAAATGTTGAAAATGTTGTAAAACTACAATTCGCAATAAAATTAAAATATGGCTAAAATTAACAAATCTGTTAGGTTTAGTTGCTAAGTGTATTTTATCAGCACCAATTTCATAATGAATGCATTTTTTTTAAAAAATAAGTATCTCAAAATTTGCAAAACTAGGCGAATTATGTTTAATTTTTTTATGACTACAACTACTTTACAAATTGTGTTAATTGTATAATAAAATACGATTTTATATTGTTAAATTGTTTGTCTATTTTATGTAAGGGTTTGTAATAAGATGTCATAGAGTAGACAATATAAGACTATACGGATTACCCAAACTATTTATTTTATGTTCTTACTGTAGATTTTAGCCTATACCATACATTGAAATAACTATAAAACATAAATATATACTTTTTTTGATTGTTTTCATAGTGTTGCACCTTTTACTGAGTATAAAGAATATTTCATAATAAACCAAACCCTATAACACTTTTAAATGATTTCAGTATCACTGACGTCGAAAAGTATCTGCAAAACTCTTCCGCTTAAATCTGACAAAGCTCTTTGCTATTGGACAATCGAGCTCAAAATTGATATGATAAGATTGAAAACGCCCAAACTCAGCTCACAAAATGTTACATGGTAATGTGTGATTATTGCATTACATGGAATTGGGTTTGTATGGGGGGGGAATAGCATTTTGATTGAGTGGTCGCCTGGCTGTTGACACAATTCATGTTAATCAACGTTGGGATATTACGAAATCAGTGTATCGTGTTTTTTCTGTGCCCCAAGCGGAGGCATGTCAACTGACAAAAGCCTGTGGCGGCTTGCAGCCAACTTCCGCTGGCAGCTGACGGGTTGTCAACTGCTGATATGATCCCAAAGCCAGGTACACGACACGCCCCCCCCCCCCTCTTCGCCCCTTCACTATCAGTTCGTGGCTGGGCTACGCTGCTGATTGAGTTGCTGTCATCGTCGCTGTTGATGTTGTTAGCTGTGGAGGGGGCGGGGGCGGAGAGATGTACTACTTGTTTGCACAAATAGTTGCATAATTTTGTGCACTCGCGCTAAAAGCCACTCAACGTTTTAGCGGATAGCGGCGGGGGGTTAGGGGGAGAGGCTCAGTTTGTTTGGCGGATGCGCGTTCGGCGTGTTGATTTTGATGTAGCTAAAAAGCCACTTGTCGTTTGTTGGCTGCTGCTCTTGAAGTCTGTGCGCGTTGAACAAGTTTGCACAGCCAAATGAATGTGGCAAGCCTGCTTTGCGCTTGCCCCAGCCCCAGCCCCAGCTGCAGCTTCAGCTTCCGGTCTTTCTTGCAGCGATTCGGCTGCAACAATCTTTCGTGAAGCGAACGACACTGCAGCCAAAAGGGCCAAATGTTTTGCAATGCATAAATAAATACATTAAAAAGAAATTAAACACTCAACTGCCCCTAATTGCGTATTAAGTGCTCTGCAAATTTGCTACCCTCCAGCCTCTCCTCTCCAGCCCCTCTGCCCCCTCGCAGCAGTGGCAGTTGCATCCACAATCTTGTGGCTGAAGTGCCGCCAGCTACCTATCCGAGTAGTTGAGTAGTTGAGGAGCAGCTATTCAGCTCAGACAAGGACCGAAAAGCGAAGCAAAACCGAGAAATGGCAAGCTATATAGTATGCACACTATATGGACGAGTTTGTTTCAATCAAACTGAATATTTGACTGGGCTCCTCATAACATATGCAGGTCTGTGCCCGATTTTCGTTTAGATTGAAATCCCAGCCGAGAATGTGCAAGTAAACAACATTTTTTTTTGAGCTGGCCAAGATTTATTTTGTTGTAGTGGAATTTGATTTGGCACAAAACTAGATCAAGAGCTGGCTGAACTAATCGCACAACAGCCAGAATAATCGACTTTGGAAAGGCATAAATTATACAGCAGACAGAAACAGAAACGAACTGAAACTGAAACTGTAGCAATATTAATGGAAGGGTTTATGAAAGTTGAATAGACAGCGAAAGAACGAAGGAACGATAGAACGCAAGAACTTTGGACAGTTCTGACAGATGAAAACAGCTGACAAGCCAAACCAGAAAGTGGATACTCACGAGTGTGTGTGTGTGTGTGTGAATACTCAAGTGAGTTCATTGTGGCTGCTGATTTGCGCCCACATTGCAACTTTGAGTAACTCGCCGACTCGCTGGACGTAAACAATTCGAGTGGCTCAGCCAAAGGCCGAGATAAGAGTGGAAAGTGGAAAGTGGAAATAATAACAGCAGAAGAATTTAAAGAGTGTGTGAGGGGGGAATGAAAATGTAAATGAAAGCGAAAACAATGCTGCGCCTGATTGGACACTGCTGATAAAATAAAAGCACGATGACGATAAGCACGGATAGGCCAACTGATTGTGTGTGTGTGTGTGTGACTTGTTTTCCGCGCTGCAGACAAGGCAATTAAAAGCCCAGGCACTCAGTTCGAGACTCAAGGCCGATAGACTCTGGCGATATATAATTGCCGATAAGCAACGTAATTAATTGCTACGAAAAAAGGACAACAACAACAACAGCAAAGCTATAGAGCTTTTTGTCCCAGCCTGAGAACGTAATATTTATAATAACCATAAATTTGATTACCTGCCAAGCTTAAGTACTTGAAGCGCGACTACGCGAACAACATCGAGAATAAAAAGGTCAGCTGGGGCAACTTGTTCTGCACATTTAAAGTTGCAAATTTACTGCCACAAATGACAGCTATGCAAATAATTCAATTGCTTGCAAACTATTTTAATCAGATCCACTTGAAGTATCCTCTGCCGTCACACAGGACATGCATAGGCCAGAGATTTGAAGTTTCTTTTTTAGGTGCTGCAACGTTGCCAACATTGCTATGCTCTGAAATTGCGTCAGCCTTGCGTCATGCGTCATTCATTGTTGAGTCATTTCGATATATACATATATATATATCTGTTCTGTTTTTAATGTGGGCGGTGTTGTTCTTTGGCCAACATGACGTATGCGTAATTTCCAATTGCTAATCAATGTTAATGGTTTGGTTCACAAATTACGAGAGACCAAATCAAAGCGAAGCAAAAACTCAACAGCGAAACGCTGTAAAGTGAACTGGACCGCTTGAAGGTCTCAAGGACTCCCCCAAAAAATATTTGGAGCGTAAAAGTTTTCTGCTGTAACGCGCTGTGTAACATGAGATATGGAATACAAATGCTAAATGCGCACATTTATTAGAATTAGACACACGAGCTGAGGCAGACACTGAGGCAGAGACAGAGGCTGGGCCTGAAATACGACAACGACAGGCCACAAAATGTGTAACGCATGAAATAAAAAAAAAAAAGAGGAAAATAAAGAAGCAGAAAAAAAGATGTAATAATAAACAAGCGCTCGCAAATTTGCCTCGCACGCGTTGGCTGAGAGGGCGGCGGGGGCGCCTATAAAATATGCAGCAGCTGACAAAAGCAAATGAAAATTGTGCGGTCCAGAAACACCCACACACACACACACACACACGTACACCAACGTGCACACACACACAAGCAAGTGAGGCTCCACTACGAGTATCTGCAAATTGAAGGTTGAGCCTTTGGTCAGGTAAAGGGCAGGGGGAGGCGGAAGAGCGGGGCAGAAAAAGTCTGGGCAGTAGTGCGAATAACGCGTTGCGTTCATATAATTTATGCCAGTTTATCGATTTGCACAAAATATGAGTAAAATACTCCAAATAAAATACTAACACTTTATGGTCGCCGCATAAATTGTGCATAAATATTTCTGTTGCTTGTGCTTTTCTATGTGCCGGCCTTATTACGCATACGCCACGTGGCACGGCACTAAGCAAATGAAAATTTCACTGCAGCCCATAAAAAGTGTACAAATTTTTTAAGTTCGCAGACGCTTTTATCTACTACTCTTATATATTATTTGTTGCGGTAATAAATTGCATTTCTCATCGTCTTGCCAACACATAAACCAGCTACAACTATCTCAATCGAATACCTGCTTAAGACTCTATATTTTTCACCACTAACATTGCAGTAAGGAATAGTTGTTTTACTAAAATATACATTTTCATATTTAATCAAAAAATAAAGAAAAAAAAATTGCAAATATCAATGAACTATAAGTATAAAAATATCAGGAAGATTAAAAATATTGGGCATTTATATTTTATTTCTTTCATTGTAGCCTATTAAATCATGCATTTATTTCTCTTGAAGTACAAAGATAATTCCATATTTTTTGCATATTATTTGAATAATACTGAAGTATGAGATAAACTGCTCTCAATGCTCAGTGATTGAAATGAACTCATGGGAACATAAATTCCTATTTCCGAATTGCAACTTCTACTTCATAAAGCAACCATTTCTCAAGCCATTACAACTTGTCTGTCAGTTTGTGTTAATCAAGCATTTCGCACCTGAAGTGATGCTGAATCTGCAGTGGTTTGCTCTGTTTGCTCAACGATACGATTGTCAAGATAGACTCTCTCTTTGTCTTTATTATAGTATTTCTTGCAATCTATTTGTGCATTGATGCACACCCGTTTTCACTTGGAATCCAATTTCGAAGTAAAAACTGCTGCATTAGTCGCATTTTGCACTTGGCCCCAGGGTCGCAGTCACATTCCGAACAGCGCAGAGTTTTGACTGAACCTCACAGAACTGAAATACAATTCACACACATTCGACTACTCGTAGTTGGAATGGTGGACGAGCAGACACAAAGTACTTCACAGTCCGCATTCGATTGCGAGGCAGCTGTGCTGCTGGCAGCACATAAATCACAACACTTTGCTGAACAAACGGACAGTTTGGTTTGGTTTGGTGTATGAAATGCAACAACATACTATAGTATAGTACATACAAATCCCCTTTACTATCTCAGCCGAGGCATGTCACGTGTTCCCAACCCCCAACTCGCAACTCCTGTGTGGACACTTTGTTTATATTCGTTCGATTTTGCTGCCAACGAAACGGCAACGGGGCAAAACATTTTTCAGACATTTCTGACACAGACTTGCGCCTGTCTCTGTCACAGTAACTCTCCCCCTCTCCCTCACTCTCTTTCTCTCTCTCTTTCTCTCTCTCTCTTGCTGCAGCTCATCAAATAAAGCAGAGCCATGGCACTGCAGTGAGCTGCCCTGCCACAAAAGATACTAAAAATAAATTTGCACTGCGCGCAACTAACTTTTGGCCGGCGAATTGCAATGAGAAACTAGAAACAAAGGGCGAACCATGGCAGCAAAGGGGCGTGGCGGGGAAGTAAAGAGGGCGGAGGGGCGGAGGGGCGTGTTAACTGCACCTGCAGAGCCATGGTACACTGCCTGTCATTTTCTTATGAATTTCAGCTCACACACACACGCGAGACCCCTTCAAGTTGTGAATTTGTATCTGCATCTAAATTTAAATTTGAATATAAATTTGAATACGAACTCGAAAGCGAGATAGACTCAAACGCTGTGACACATGTTGTGTCTTGGCATTGGAATTTGAATTTCGCATTTCGCCGTCGCTATTGAAATTTGTTTATTGTGCAACACTGACAGTTAAATTTGCTTCTTTTGCCTGAACTAAACTCATCTTTGCGAGTTGTTTGTGGCCAAAAACTTTACTGTTTGTCAGCTACTTAATACACACTTGTACACACACTGAACACTAATACCAAGTTAAACACACACACAGGCAGGCAGGTAAACAATCACGAAGTTTTGTAATGAAAATGCTGGCGAAATCCTTCGACAACAGCCCAGAATGTGTGCCAAAGCCCTCTAGCATAGGTTTCTGATTTGCACTTAAGCTCATTTCAAGTTGTACTCATTATTAAGTACAGGACTTATGCAACTTTTGGTCTTCCAGCGAAAGTCTATTAAAACAAGAATTTCATTTTATACACACGTTAAAAGCGCAAACAACACGCCATTTCCATTTTTCCATTCAGCCCTCAAATGTAGCATAAAAATCGTTGACATTTTGTGGAACACTTGTAAAATAAAAACGAATGAAAAGGAGATGCGAAAAAATAACATAAAAATCATTCACATTTATAAAACAAAGAAATGAAAATTAGATACGAAAAAACGTGGCAAAATAAAATTAAGTTTATATAGTAAAAAAAGAAGAAAATCAACATTTGTTTTTGATTATTTGTTAAATTATAAAAAGAGAAATTAAACACGAAAACGTGTAAGGTCGTTTAAATTTGATATGGAATATTTAAAATAAAAAAAGGCGAAAAATAGTGGCAACCAAAAAATCGACAACATTTTTTCACAATACAAATACAAATTAAGTGAGTTACCAAAATATATATGCGCTACAAAAAAGTTTATTGGAAAAATAAAGCTCACTATATTTTTAACTTATTTCGCGCTGCTTGCATGCGATTATCCCAGGCGACATTATAGAAATGCCAAAATGTTCTTTTAAACTTTCAATTAACTAATTGAGTATGTTAATCTGGAATTTGGCTTCTCATTCAAATTAGATTGTAATTAATTGTGCTAATTGATGATCCGAATGAAGCTACAAATATTTTTATAAGCTTTTTTTTGTCACTATGTGTTTTGCCATTAGATCGATAACAGCCTATGCCTGAGGGAGGGGTAAGTAGACATCTGTGTTGCTGCAAATTGGGCATGTAATGTGGCAGGTGCTAACAGTTGGCAGCTCTCTGCTTGGCTTGTGAACAACGCGTCGTATACTTAATTAACAAATGGATGCGAGGAGAACTCAGCACTGCAGGCAATGCGAACAACGCTGCAGTGCGATGCGTGCTATTTGATTGAGAGGCTGTTAATGGCCATAATAATCATGGTCGAAATAGATGCACACAGGAAGTATCTAATGCTGCGCCTGCTCTACGTTTAATTAAATTTAATTTGCAAGTTTGCTCTGCGACACAGGCTGCCATGTTAGCTGATAATTAGTACAACACAAACATATGGAAGAGCTGCAAAATTGTCATGGCAATTTTGTTGTTGTTTGTCTCTAGTTGATAATAATTGTGTGCAAGTAATTAACGAATAACACACGCTGACGAACAACAGGTTAAATTGCAAACGTAGTTTTAATTCAATTAACTTCACTTCAATTCGAAAGCCCAACCTCTGGCATGCTTGGGGCAGCTATTTGACACCTTCGGCACCAGAGGTGTGAAGCAGCTAAAATAAATAATATATTTCATGGTTTTCCAACTGCCACGAAAAGTTTTTATTGCCTCAACAAATGCAGCATTTTCCAGTACCCATTCCCGTTCCAGCTTCGTTATTATTTTGGTTAGCCTCCGACGGCAAATGTTGTGGTCGAAATTTGAATAAAACGAATATGCCACAATGCAGAGCAATAAAAAGTGTACAATTTTAGTCTCTACCATTTGTGTGTTCTAGTTTGGAGAGCCTTAATGTGTGTAACATAGTTTGGAGTACACGAAATAGAAATTGCAGAGACTGAATTGAGAAATGTGCTAAGAGGAAATTGTTTTAGAAAAAATAATATTTATAGAGAGTCTTATTAATACTAGTTATTTACTCGCTTAAATTCACAAAGACAAACCAGGTGTTATTTAAAATAATATTTAATATCGAAATAGAAAGAATTCTAAACCAATGTTTAGTGATGAAAGTTTTAAATCCTGTCAAATTGGTTACATCAAAATGTTGTAACACAAAAGCATTTCATTTAAATTGTTTAACATTATTATCAGAATCATATCCAAAGCTAATTTATTAATAGATCACAGCAATTATGCAGCATTTTATTTAGCGTACACTTGTCTTCAAAGTGCTGCAAGCTTAAGTTGCGTGAAATTTATTGCTTGTAATCTTATCGGGAAATGCATCTGAAACCATTAGCTTGGCAGCAGGGCGACCTTTTGCCGGTCACAAACAACAAATCAAACTATTGCTGTCAGCTGGTCTCAAGTCCTAGAATTTGATACTCGACTCGACTCGACTCGACTCGAGATACACGAAGAGATAGGCATGGCAAGTGCTGGGCTTCTCCCAGCGTACAATATACTACATTGCAGTATTCAGTCTCGAGTGCAGTTCATGTTAGCTAACATTATAAATTTCAATTTCATGCCTGACTAACAGGCAGCCAAGGGGCAGGGAGGCAGGCAGAAGACGCTGAATGGTGAATGGTGAATGGTAAATGGTAAATGGTGAACGATGAACGTGGCACGGTAAACGGCTGCTAAATGTCAAGGGTTCTCGGATGGTGGCCACAATACAAAACGCCTCGGGCTGGCTGCCTGTGGCGATGGGTTAGGCGGGGGAGGGGAATTGAAGAGAGATTGGAGAGAGAGTCAAAGCCTGCTTATCTGCCACGCCCATGCACATACCACATGGGGCGTTGATGCGGCAGCGATGGCAATAAAAAGCAGTTACAACTTGCTCGGTCGCCTTTTGTGGTGATTTCAAGTCGCTATGAAATGAATTTGTATTGAATGGCTGCCAACTGATTGAGCGGCCAATAAGAAGCACACACACACACACACACAGACAGTTAGTGTCAGGTGTGTGTGTGTGTGTGTGTGTGTGGAAGGAAGGATAGATAGTGGCACTCATATGTGCAACTAATGCGGGCTCTCAGCCACTTTAGTAAAAAGCTAAAAAGTCGGCAAAAGTGCTCGCTGAAGACTGTCGGGCCCGAATGCAATTTGTCAACGATTTTTGCAATTTTCATGCAAGCCAACAAAATTGAATCACACCCACACATCAGTGCTCACCTCACACACACACACTCACACATGACTGTGGCAAGAGGCAAACAGCTGTGGCAATCGTGCTCTGCATTTCATCAGTCATTGGCTGACAGGAAATTGCAAAATTTGTCGCCCTCTTAACGCTGCGACGTAGCTGAAACTGATTTCAATTTGCTCCGCTTTGATGCTCTCCCCCCCCCATACGATACCAAAAAGCCAAGTCGAAGCCACCTTCCCTCTCCCCTGTCCCCTGTCCCCTCGTCCTCACACACTCTCAGCAACTTGGCGCCGCTTTTCCGCCGAAACTTTAATTAGATATAAATGCTTTATAATAGGCAATTTCACTTTGGCAAGCCTTATTAATTTGCAGTTCGCTAACAAAATTCAATCTAGCCAAAGTTGTAGCCGCTTTATGATAGGCGAGGCGTGGGGGGGCGGGGGGCGAGTCCATTAACATATAATACTTGCGCAATTGCCAGTTATATAAACACAATACGCATTCAACGAGAACAAACAAAAATTCCAATTTTAGCTCTGCGCAAACAATCCTTAAAAATGTTCTCAAGTCTGAAAAACAGCCGAAGAGATTTAGATGATGAAAATATTCAGTTTGATTGTTAGCTTTGTTATTTGTGTTCACTTCAATTGGCTTTGAAAGCATTTTTCTTTAACAAAATCTTTAGAAATCTGGCTCAATATTCTTGCATATTTGCAAATGGTAAATTGTGAACATAACATAAAACTGTATTGTCCCATTGAAATTAAATCTACAGTTGAATTTGTTTTAGATATAAGTTGTTTAATTTGAGTCACTCGATTGAAATGGAACGCTTTAAGGCTCTGACTGAAACATTTATCTATTAACTTTACGATATTTTCAAATCATTTCAGTTCAGTTTATACAAAAGTTATATGGCAACTGCAACAGATTAATGAATTAAATAAATAAATACTTAAATTTGATTAAAGTTAAAATATCAAATAAAAATAAATTTCGGAAAATTTCTGCTAAAATGGCTTAAATCTAAAAGATCCAAACATTTTCCTTTTATTTTCATTGCCTAATTTCAAGACTTCAAATTGCAATAAAATAAATTATGAGCTGTTACGAAATAGTACTATTTGGAAATAGATTGTGCAGAAACGGATAATAAAATGCAGCTTAAATAAATGCAATCAAGTGACTTAGCAACTATAGTGAAATTAAATGAGCCAATAGCCATTGTAATATAACAATAAACAGAAGGAGCGTTGGAAATGCACCAGACGACCACAAACTATGGACCGCTCTTTGTGTGCACCTTGAAATCAGATACTAAAATAGCGCCTGCCGACAATTTGTGCAGCATCAAGAGATTTTGTGGCATTGAATGTTGCAAGCACGTCGGTCAGCAGTTTAGTGCAGCTTTGCGACATTAAGTCGAATGCGAGTGCAGTCAATGCAGCCTGCTTTTAGGCCCAACAAACCATGTTGTGGCCATGTGTCGCATTTGGCAGACTACCAAAAAATCGAGAATGAGCAACAACAATCGGAGGCGGAATGAGAACTAGACAGAGATAGCGACAGAGAGTGAGTGGGAGAGCAGAAGGAAATAACTTGGTGATTATAGAGCAGCTTTTAATTTCGCAAATGTGCGCTGCTCACGAAAGGACGAAAGGAACGAAAGGAAGAAGCCATGAATCAAGGTTCCCCATTTGGGTGCTCTAATCAAATAAAATGCTGCTAGTCTCTGCACACGCTGTGCACTCTCTCTCTCTCTTTCTCTGTCTCTGTCTCTGTTTCTGTCGGGCGGCAGGTGCTATAAAGGCGAACATAAAATTACGAAATGTGTTGCAAATATGTAATAAAAATTGCAATACTCGTATTGCGGCCAAATGGCAAAAATGTATCTGCCAGCTACATATTATGCAAAAGCAAATTTATGGCCATTGAATTGAATTGAAATTGATTTGCCGGCGTTGCCGACGCGCTCTCTCTCGCTCTCTCTCTCTCTCTTTCTCAATACATTTTTGCGGGCAGGTAAACATGAAACATGATGTTCAGGCTGCAGCTGGCATTGTCAGAGGAGTATGCTATGGTTTTGAGTTGACACAACGCTGACAGGCGACAAAACCGCGTGGCAAACTTTGCCACTCATATTTATGAACGCGCCGTCAGCTGCCAATTAATTATGTTCGCAACACAAGCCACACAAGCCAGACGGCCACAGCAATAACAACAGCAAGTAGAGTATGATACAACTTCGTGCTGAAGAAAACCAATCGAATGAGCCGTGTTGACTTAAATAATTGAAGTGTGACATGAATTATTGCCGTCGCACAGCATCTGGTGCCTCAACGTGCCGTGGAAAAGCCCCAGGAACGGAATTGAAAAAAATCGTGACACGCCGAAGCAGCTCTACACTAAACCCAAATAATTTATATTCCTGTGCCCCAATAATACATTCTACTAGCTGGCATTAAAGAGCATCTGCCAACTAAAGCTGAATTCAAATCAATTTCACAGCACCAAACTCCACAACAAATTCAAGAGTCCGCGCTCTGCAGGGTATGGCAGCAATTTGTTCAGACAATTTGCGAGAAGCAAACGGCTGAAGCGAACGACGAAGGACGAAGAACGAAGGACATTAAGCAACACGTCCAAAGACGTCTTGGCTGTGATTGCAAATTGTTGAAAATTAATTTTAAATTGGCAGCGCTCTGGCTCAAAGTCTAAATTGAGCAGCTGATTAATATTTATTTAGCAGTCGCTCTTGCTGTTGCTGCTGCTGCTGCTGCAAAAACTACGAGAACTTGGTGGCGTATACGTAATGGGGAAATTACTGATACGTTGAGTAACATTTCTGTCAATCGAAAATTTACAAACATCTAAAATACAATTGAACAAGTTTTGAACAAAATCAAGAATACAGTAAATAAAAAAAGAAAGTTGTAGTTGTTGTCTAGTTTTGAAAATATCAACTGTATGTCAATTTCTATTTATATCGAAAACAACCCATAACAAAATAATGGTTAACATAAAAAATAATAAAAAGGAAAATAATGCTAATCAATTGTACAACAATTTGTTTTGTTTTTTAAATGTTTCTTATAAATATAAAAATAAAGAGTAACATCAACTGTTTATCAATTTCTATTTGTATCGAAACAAAATAATTGCCATAAGACAGAATTACTCATTAATAGTAACAATTGTATTTAGAAAGTTTCCTTTTAGAGATTCAAATAATGAGTAATATCAATTGCATAACAAGTTCCATTTATATCGAGAGTTTCCCAGATCTAATCCTTCACTTTACTTCGCTTTGCTCAGCTATCTGAAGGTAATCCAAGCAATTAAAGCCACAGCATCGCATCGCATCCCAAGTCGCACATAATCTCATTATCTGCAGCTCATTAATATTGGGCGTGGCCAATTGCTACTCTGAATTGTTGCCTGTTGCCTGACTGTGTGCTGAAGCGCCCTCGTCTTGGATTTACTTTGTGTGGCACTTGGCGTCGTGAGCAAATCTTTTGTGCAAATTGCTCTGATTTTAGGTAAAATCAAATACGAGAGTCCGCAACTAAAACAATTGCTGGCAGCCACTCTCCCAAAATGAATGCGAAAAATCAATCAGAAAGTCAAACAAAAATTGGGGAAACGAGTTTCAGTCCGAGAAAACCATTTGAAGAAATTAGGCAGCTTAAGTTTGCCGCAGAATTTGCATATTGGAAAGGCAGGGAGCATTATTAATGTGGAGCTGACTAAACAAAACCGAGATTAGCAATTAATTTTCATGATTATGGTAAAGAGAGAACGCAAAAACGAGAAAAAAAGACGAGCCAGGAAATTGTGTGTGGAAGATAGTCGTAAAGCGGCTTAGCCAAATTGAAGACGATGGACGGACACATCATGGAGTCGTAAAAAGCCTGCGCAGCGGTTAATCAAAAATTGTTGCCCAAAACGGTTTGTGCTCGTGAATGTGGCCCAGTTAAGGTTATGGCCCGGTCTATGGCTTTGGCTTCTACTTCGGCTGGCACGTGTGCCAATTGCATTAGTCGAATTGTATTTCACTTTAAATGCTACGAGATAAGCAACTTTTATGGCCAGCGAATTTTCAAAGTTTTGCGCTCTATCTGGGTGTGAGTGTGTGTGTGTGTGTGTGAGGGGCGTGGCAACGTTGCAAGTATCCAGCACAAGTTGCACCGTTTTACACGTAGTTGCAACCAAAATGGCTGCCGAGCGTGCAATAAGTTGCATTTCCCTCTCCGCCTTCTGTTTGCAAGACATGCAACGCGAAATATGTAAACAGGAAAAAAAAATAAGACTGCATGCATCCGATTTGAATTTGGCTTAAACATGAAGCCCGAATCATTTTTATGGCATTTCGAAAGTTGAGATGAAAAGATGTTTTTTACTTAGCCAAAAGCGATACCATAAAATACTTATGGCCTTAAATGCAGCATGTTTTCCACAGTACTTTTGTAGAGACTGTTTTCACTCGTTTCTATTTTTATGACCCTTTGCTGGGTACCCGGGGGCTCTGGATGTTGTGCCATGAATTGCCCATTAAATGGGTAAACAAACTAACGACCAGTGGCAACTAACATATGCAACGCATGTCTGCCACAGTCACGTTACGTTTCCACCAGCACCATCAGCATCATCAACCTGGAGGTCAGCATAGAAAACTGGCCGCAACTTCATGTCATTTTTAGTTCTCCCAGCTGAATGAGCGTTCAGTTTGTGCTTTTGACAGCTCGAAATCGCTTTAAAATGCTACCCAAGCTGAACTCGACTCAGCTCAGCTCATTTCACTGTCAAGTCTGGCTACTTAGAGTACATAGTATAATATTACAAAATATTTGCCAGACAGCTGGCAAGAGTAGAGATAGAAATCTATTAATTAATCCAAAGCTATCTTTGAAAGTGCTGCTTGATTTTGCAGATTTAAATTTGTCGACATTTACTGACTTTATTTTATAGAAAATCGGATGTACAAAGTAGACTACTCGACAACTAATTTCACTGTCAAGTCTAGCTACCTATAGTACATAGTAACAAAACAAAATGTCTGCTAGACAGCTGGCAAGAATAGAGGTAGAAATCTATTAATTAATCCAAAGCTATCTTTGAGATCGCTGCTGTCAGGGAAGCTAAAAGAATACTCGAAGTTTGCTGAATTTATTTGATAGAAAATCTGATGTATAAAATAGACTCCCTGACAACTTATTTCTCTGTCAAGTCTTGCTTGTAAAGTATAGAATAATATTACAATATATGTTTTAAGACTAAATAAAAGAGGCAAGCTTGGCTTAATTAACCGAAACTGAAGAATAGCAGAGCTGCTTGCTTAATCTGTTAGATTTGAGAAAGTATAGGACGAAAATCAAATGGGCTAAAGAAAATAAAAATAAATCAATTGCCGTCCCATTTTGAATGCAGACAGAACTCGAAATTGTTAAAGGATTGTTGTCGGATTGTTTGAGAGCTGCGCTTACATATCAATTTGCTGCCGATTGGCCAACTGGCCGTCGGTTTCTTCAATTTGTCAATTAGGCAGCCATCCGCAAGCAGTTAACAACTAATTAAACACAGTCAGCCAGGCACACGCACAATAAAGTTTTCTTTTATTTTGTTTTTTGTTTTTTTGGGTAATGCGATACCAAAATCAAAGTTCATTTTGGGGAAGGGAGGGTGGAAAAGTGACAGCTGAAGATATCCTTCAGGTATGTGCTGACAGCAAAGTTGCAATAAAACTTTTGCCGGAAGGCACGAGAGTAAACAGAAGGGCGCTCTTTGACCGATGTCTGCCTGTTGTGGTTGCGGTTGCGGTTGCGGTTGCGATTGCGGTTGCGCTTGCTGTGAGTCGGGCTTATGGGTCAACAGTTTTCCATTGCAAAAAGCATAATACCCCAAAGCTGAAACCGAAACCCGAAACCTGAAATCTGAAACCTGAAACTGAAATGTAGCCCTCAAATTTCAATTCCAATGCCAATTGCAGTTTCAAATTCCCATTTTGCGAATTTTGCAATTATAAATGTATTTGCATTTGGCGTTCGCTGCTAATGTAATTTGTAATGAGATGCGGGGCGGGGCGGGGCGGGGCGTTGCCTTCCACTCAGCATAATTTGAGTAATTGCAATAATTAAATTGCAAACTTAATGACACGCAAAACAGAAAATATTAAAAATGCTGGGAATGGAACCCAAACAGAACCTGCAACCGAAGCTAAAACTAATTAAAGTGCTTTTTATGCGCCCGCCGCAGACACGTAACATGAGACTGGCCAATAACCAAGTGACCACGGGCGCGTCACATGATCTACACACACTCGTTGTAAGCTGTGGGCGTGGCTCTTCACGTCAGTGTGTGTGTCCAAGTGTGTGTGTGTCCAAGTGTGTGTTTATGGGCAAACTGGCCTCAAATGCACTTCAAAGCAATTAATTTGCAATAAAAGCACTTTTAATGCGCCGCATTCCCCTCCGTCTCTATGCGGTATAGTATATATATGTATATATAAATGTGTGTGTGTGTGTGTGTGTGTGGCTTGCGTCATCAATCAGCATACACACACACTCGCACACACCCACACCCACACACAGTGGGAACCACAAACGCACTGGTAGCAACCACAGTCGACGGTTCCATTTGCCGTTCTGCAGTCGTAACTCAGCCTAACTGGGCCAGCCTAATAGATGTCGTTAACACGACGTTGCGCATACGCCGCGTTGAGCCGACCACAACGTGCACACATACATATATTTAACAAGATGGTCAGCACATAAAATGCAAATCATGTTAGTTAATCTTGTACAAGAACATAAAGTTGGCTAGCTCAAAAACCAATCAATTTCCCATACGAACTTCAAATCAGCTTTACCATCATCTAATATCTCAGGGCTTCATTTATGTGCACTGCAGACCAAAGCAAATCGAGTTTCTTCACAGTAATATATATGTATAATGCCATTTTTTTTAACAAGTATTTAAAGTCCATAGAGTTGAAAAATGAATTGTGTAAATGATTGAATCGATAGTTTGATTTTACTTCTTTTCGCATTACTAAAAATTGTACTAAAAGAACTCCCACAATAGTTCTCAAAGCATATCAAAATATAAATATCAATCTCAATTGAAAAATGTAATCACATTTTAGTCGGACAACATTTCTTATTTTCTTTGTTTTATTATCTAATATTTATAAACCATCAAAGAAATATTTTAGTAGCTCGTCCTCCAACTTATGTATATATGTAGTTATTAATTTTGTCAATTACATATTACAAAAACTTTACTAAATAAAATTTTGGAAAATGGAAATACATTTGATAACCAAAAAAAAAGAAATTCATTTCGAATAGAAACTAAAAAATTGATGAAAATGAACTACATTGCAATTTAGAGCCAATGTATTTGTAAGGTAATTCTAACTTCTGGAAAATGTTAAATAATACAAAATGTACTTTATGGCATTTAATAACGAAACTAAACTATCCAACTTATATTTTCCAACTATTTGTAGCAAACCATTCACTTCTAATTTCTGGAAGGGTCGAATTTCGGTGAATTTAAATAATGTAAATATTAAAGATATCGATTACAATTTCGTTTGAATCGCAAAAATGATTGTTGCAACGCTTATGTCACCAGGTATCCTCAGTCGATTATATCCTTCAGCAAAAGCGTTACGTAAGCAGCTGAAACATTTTGGAGCCAGCAATCTTTTGTGCATTCTATTGTGGGCATTAGGGTAATCTGTTAACTGGTTTACTCGTACTTGTTGGCTGGGCAACAGCGAAGCAAAAGGAAAAGCAAAACACTTGTCTGGCCATGTCATGTTTGCTGCTATTATGCTATCTTGTCATTGGCTTAACTCCAACGTGCAACATGCCCCCTTTTGGGGCAACACTGTGTGGATTAGCTCTAGTTACACACGAGTACTTATTGTTGTTCTGCGTTTCCCTTCTTTACAATTTTTCAGTGCTGCTAAAAACTTTGTGCGCACGTGGAATAAGCAAACAAGGATTTCAGCAGCACTTGGGCATGTGATGGGTCATTTGCTGGGTCGCAGCTTCAAGTCACGTCGTCGTCGTCGTAGCCAGGCGATGACGTGTTGGCCGCTGACCCAAGTCGGCCAGAAACTGGGGTGTGTGTGTGTGTGTGCGGCCAGCTGTCATACGAGTGTATCCACACACACACACACACACATTGTCACGCAATTGACGAGCCCCAAACCCTTTTTGTTCTTCCGGCTATAAATAGCCGCAAAATCGAAGCGAGCCACGCACTCGACGCGCTCTCTTTCCCTCCTCCAGCTGCTCTCTTGACACTTGTCGCCGCGTTGTCATTCGATCGATTTTTGCAGCGCCCCCCGAGAGAGAGACTCTCTCTGGAGGTGTCTCAGCGGGGCAGCGAACAGCGGGTGTAAGCCCGCCTGACAGTTGTCATAATAATATGTTCTGTGTGCCTGACATGTCCCTTTAATGTCACCTTCGTTTCCTTCCCAATCCCCCAGCACGCCTTGTCTTTTTCTCTTCAGTTTTCTTTAGATAGCTGTTTTTCATTTTTTCGGCGCTCTATTCGCCGCTGCTGACCTTGAAACGCTGCTGCTGCTGCTGCTCTTCATATTGATTTCTTTTTAAGTTAATTAAAAAGCGAAAAAGAAAAACGACTGGGGAAAAAAACCGCGCAGGTTGCGAAATGAAAGTCAAGCTATTAAACCAAATGAGCCAAGCGAAATGGCGCTCGGAGCGTGTCCCAAATTAGGCTAATAAAAAAAAAGCAAACGCAAGGGACGCTGCAATTGAGCAGCGTAATTGTCATAATTAAGTGCGCCCCGCAGAGCGAGCGAGACAGTTGCTATTTGCCCAACCGTTGTCCGACGCAACTTGTTCGACCGTGTCACAAAATCAATTAAAAAACTGCCGTGCTTGCTCTCTCTCTCTGTCTCTCTCTATCTGTCTCTTTTTGACCACACCCAGGCCGGCGAAATTCCCCGAGGTCCAGCAAACGAGCGATCCTCTCGTGCCTCGCCTATTTGCACAGCAAACATGGCACAAAAACGCATGAGAGCTGCAGGTAAACAGTGTCCGGAGAGCAGCCCCCCTTGCCCCGCCCCCTTCGCCCCTTCGCCCCATAGCAGCCCCTAGCAACTGGACGACAACGGTCAACTTGTTTTTGCAGTTTGTAATTTCCGGCGCAATTTCGGGGCGCGTCGCTGGTCCTGCAATTATGGCAGCACTTGTTTAGTGCTTTAGTGAAATAACTGCCGCAGGCGGGCGCAAGTGCCACGCCCCAAAAACTAGGCCGGACGAGACACAAGCGGTGTCAATGTCTGCTCATCTCTGCTCGCTGGCATATATCAAATATTTGCTAATAAGCCGACACACACACACACACACCAGGACGATTAGTTGCGCTGTGTTGGCGGCGCCACTTCCGGCAGCAACTGTTGATCTCTCGCTGCAACTGTTGTTGCAGTTGCAGTTGCAGTTGCAGTGTATTGCAATCAGCATGAAAATAATTAATACAATTGCTTTTAAAAGCAAACAAGCTCGCCCTCTGTGTGTATCTGTGTATTTGCACATGCGTCTTTTTTCTGCAGTTTTAATTAAATGGCAACGATTGCTGCATACTTTGAGGCGCAATTTGCTTAAATTGAATTACAAGCGGCTGCCTCGTGCAGCGAACAATGCGATTAACTTGCATCCAACTGCGCGGCAAATATCCTGCCACACAGCCTTCCTTGTCTGCCACACATAAGTAAAAGCTCGTGGCAAGCGATTTAAACCAGACAACAGACTGCATATTAACGCTTTAGTATCGTTCATTCGAATAGTTTAGCTCAATTGCACATATCAATTGCGTTTTAGTTGCGTCTAATTAAGTTCGCCAGCTCATCGGGTTGAATGCCTTCGAATGGCAATACTTAGCCAGCTTAGACGTCATAACAATAACCATAAGCCGCATGCTATTCATTTAAATAACAACACTATTTGCGGGTACCACGATTAACCAAATATTTCATTTTAAGCCACAATTTGCTTTAAATTTACAAGGCTTGTCTTTTAATCACGAATCATCACGAGGAATGAAATGAGTTTTATTTTTAGAGAAAGTATGAATTTAAAGTTAATCGCTTTGTTTGCAGAAAATGCTTAAAGCTCATTTTTTTTAACCAGAAGGATTGTATCTCGATTCTCATTTTTGAGTCAGTGTTTTTCGTATTAGAAACCAAGATAAATAATCTATCTTCACAGTGCCTGCTTTTACGAATTTTATTTGGAAATTATTATTTTCTTGAAACACAATTTGAAGACGCCAATCATCAAGCGATGATAAATTCCTTTAGGTTTATAATTATTAATGCAGTAGCACAACTTTTCGCATTCTGTTGTATTGTGTTATACTAATTTATGAAGCAACTCAAAGTTTTTAATTATAAATAATGCAGTAGCATTCTGTTGTATTGTCTTCCACACATTTATGCAACAACTCCAAGTTGTCTGATCAATAAATCCATTAAAACAGAAATCTCATTATTTGCCCGAGTTACCAATTTCATTACAAGTTGAACGTGTAAGAAATAATTGAAAGTTGAAAATTGGCGAAATTTAGTTAACAACATTTCCTGCAAAATGCTGCCACAAATTGCACTTGTTCCAACTTCAACTTCAACTTTATCAAAATCCAAATTTGCAACATGCCGTCGGCTGAGCTTTTGAATATTGTAATTCTCGATGATGTAACGCAACGAGAAGCGTTTGTAAAACGGAATGATTGATATGATACTGATTAATAATCTGTATACTCGTTCAGCGTCATTGGCATAATTGAACAATAAATAAGTGAATACCAAATAAACAAGTGCACACGGATTGACAATTTATTGGCATAACTAAATCCAATTAGCAGGCGAATGCGCATTAAAATGGATAATTATTGTGCAACGCGAATTGCGCGAATTCCAACGAAATGGCTGTTGTGGGGGAAAAGTGGGCGGTGGGCGGCGGGCACGCCCAGATCATATAGCAATCGCCAGCACTTAAGATAATTATGTACAAGGCGGAAAAACTGTGCCAAGTGAAAATGAGCAAGAAAACGGCCAGTTAGAAGGCAAAACGGCAAATGAAAAATGAAAAATGCAAAAACCGAAAACCGAAAACAAAAAAAAACCTCAACTGGGCATTGACTATGAAAATTAACCACTCTAGACACATGTCTAGAAGGCCAGCTAATTAGACGGCGTGTCGGCAGTCAGCAAAGTGTGAAAATGAGCAGCTCACGTCGGGTGGGTGGATTGAGTTTTAGACCTCACCAGCTGGGATCGGATGAGCAGAACGAGCAGACGGACGGACGGACGGACAGGCGGCCTGGGAGGGGAATCGAAATTAGATTGAAATTGGAATTGGATTAGATTGGCACGCGACGTCAATTGCTGAGGCGTAGCATTCGCCTTGCCGACGGCCATAAACTCCACTCCCCGTCTGCCCGCCCCCTCTGCGCCCACTCAGAGATCCAGCTCGTCATTTGCATACCACGCTCGTATGCAAACTTTCCAACAGAGCGATGCGAATAATTTATGCTGATTAGTCGACTTCGGCTTTGGATTTGGACGTGCCGCTTTTGATGTATAGTTAAATATTTGGCGTACTTACCCTTGAGCAGATGCTGCAAGATGTTGTCCTTGTGCTCCTCGGAGTGCGGCTCGCCCATCACGATGAGCAAGTAGCAGCCCGTCAACGGACTGGGCGGTCCCACCATGCCGCCGGCCAGGCTGGAGGCGCCACCGCCGTCCGAGCAGGCGGTGTCCAGTGGCGGACGGCCGCCGATTTCCGACGGCGGCAACGAGCTGGCCCCAGCATCGGTTGCTGCATCGTCGCCACCATCGGCGGCCGCCGCCTGCTGCTGGCCGACAGCCGCGTCGCCGCCATCCGCCTCAGCGGCGGTCGGCGGTGCCACGGTGGGCGTGGCAAGTGCGTCGTTCCCGTTGCCGTTCAGGTTGATTGGGGCCGCGTCGTCAGGTGCGTTGGCTGCCATGGCGGCGACTTCACTTGTCGATGTTGTAGTCGAAGTTGTTGTCGGTATAGTTGTTGAGGTTGTTGCTACTTTTGGCCGATCTCCCATCACAGTTGTTGCTGTTGTTCTCACAGTCACGGGCACAACACAAAAAAAACAAAAACAATTGCTTGCCGAATTGCACTCGAAAAAAAAACCAAATAGAACTTGTCGCTTTTGCTTGGCTGCAGAGTTTTTGAAACTCGGCTCAAACACTAGCGTTCTCTAGCTCGCACTCTTTGTTTCTCTCTCACTCGCTCTCTTGCTCTCTCACTGTCTAACTGTCTCACTGTCTCGCTCTGTCCGGCTGTGTCTCTGTCTCTCTTTCTCTGTCTTGCGCGGCGTTTGTTACACGTCAAATTTCTTGGAAATGTTGCGGTAAAACGTCCGAAGCTCAGTCTTAACTGCTGTGGCAATTGGGCGGGCGGCTGACGAAGAGGAGGGCGTGGCAGATGTTGCCACTTCACTTCACACGCTTCTCTCGTATGTTGTTGGAGTTGGAGTTATTTTGTTGTACTTTTTGTTTGCTGGCCGTGACTTTGGCGCTTTTTTACGAGTTCTTCACTTTGCGTTTTATTTTTCGTTTTTCGTTTTTCGCTTTTTTTTTGCGTTTTTTGTTATTAATTATTTATTTGTATCTCTTGTTGTTGTCTCTCACTGTCTGCTTAATTGGTTTTTCTTTATACTGGAAATTACATTAATTTTTTGCGATTTTTTTGTGTTTTGGTTTTTAATGTTGTTATTTATTGTGCACACTTTGAAGCTGTGTTAAATATTTTATTTCTTTTGTTTAAAATTAAAGTAATATTTGTTTAGCGTTTTTCGTTTGGAAATGTTTTGTTTTTTCGATTAAATTTTGCAGCAATTGGCGTGTTTGTTTTTTTGTTTAGTTTTTTTCTCAATATAATGAATTAATTGTAATTTTTAATGGTTTCTTTTTGTTTTCTCAGTAGATTTGGACTAGCTTTTTTACTTGTAGCAATGTTTTTGTTTTGTTTATCAATTTGGTTTTTTGGTTTTCAATAATTTATTTAATAATAATTGTCTTTTGTTGTTTATGTGTATGTGTGTGATTTGAATCTGCAAAATTTGCGTTTTCTTTTTTGCTAATGAGTTGCGTCTATTTGTATTAATATTTTTATAATTTAGTAATTAATCTTGTGATTTGTTCTTTTTTCTTTTAGCTTTTTTCGTTTGCTATTGGAATATCATCAAATCTGTAAAGGGAAGAAACGAAAAGCATTTTATTAGTTTTTGAAAACATTTACCGCAAGAAAATGTAACTCAAAGAATAAATAGTTTGCTATATATGCGTGTTGTTCACAAGTTCGTATTCGATTTGAAAACACTTTTGTTTATTGAATGCCAAGTGCATAAGGACTTTCTTTTCGATGCAATAATTTTGTGTACAAATAATACTGTGTGTGCAGAGTTCTTTCAGTAAGAGACTCTTTGGCTGAATATCCCCGACTAGAATGCCATCCCGAGCACTTTTATTTCGCAGTTCTGAGTTCTGAGTTGTGAGTTCTGAGTTCTCTCTGTTCTCCGCATCTGCCGGCTGTCGCTGCACTTATGACAACTCGAGAGGCCGAGAGACCATTTAGCACTGCCCAATGTAAGTTTGCAATCTGCCTCCGCCACCGCACCCTCCTCGTCCCCTCCCCTTCCCTTCCCTTCCCTTGCCAGTGGAAGTCGCATCCAGGCGAGACAAGCAGACGAGCCAGGCGAGGAGGAGCTATAAAAAGCCATAGACAGGCACCGCATATAAATGCATTGAACTTTGGCCGTGTTGCTGACAACAACAACAACAACAAATGGCACATATGTATGTGACACACACACACACACACAGACACACACACTCGCATATTGGCACACACACCCCAAAAAGATGTCGTCATCGCTCCATGGCAACGACGACAACGTCGTCGACGTCATCAGGCGCTGGCGTTGCCTGACTGAATGTGAAAACTATAAAAAGCAACGGCAGCAGCAGCAACAACAACAACAACGACAACAACAATCGAAACAACAACATCAAGAGGCAGGCGGCAAGCAACTCCTTTTGATATTTTTGTCGCAACGTTGTTAGTTGTAATCCTTCAATGTTGTTGTTGCCGTTGTTGTTGCCGTCGCTGCTTTCCTTTCGACTTGGACTTGGTCGCGTGCCTGGTCTACGTGCCCCATGCACCGCATCCCTTGCCACACGCCACACGCCGTTGCGCACCGCTGCCGCTGCCGCTGCCGCTGCAGCTCCAGTTGTTGCTGTTCTACGTTGTCTCCATAGTCGCCTCTTGTTGGTGGCGTTTGTCGGCCGATGGATGAATCACCCAAACAGTTGCCGGCAATGCATTTATCCAACACACACACACATACACACACACACACGTATGTTGGTGATGTGTTCTTAGCTCTCTGAGTTCTGCGTTCTGAGTTTTGTGACGGATGCCAAACGCAATGAAATTTGCATTACTTTAGGGCTATATCTCTTGGGGAGGCCTTGTTCTTGTTCTTGTTCTTGGTCTTGTTTCTGCTTCTGTTTCTGGTTCTTACTCATTTGCTTGCTCTTGGCCACGCCTTTGGCTCTGCGCGGGTTTTGATTGATGAGTTTTTTTTTATCGCTTTTTTTTTGTTGGTTTTTGCTATTTTTGGGCCCCAATGTAATATCTTCTGCATATGCAGCTGCTGCGTTGAACTCGCTAAAGTCAAGAGCACAACAGCGCTGAAAGTCTGCATTTTTAATGGGGAAACATTTCGAGTATAATTAAATGATGACTGCAGCCAAGAAACAGAATCGATTATTCTATTCGTTTGCTGAATTCTTTTATGGCAATTATACCAATAAATCGAGTAAATCGGAATATCATAATTTCTATGTAAAGTGTAAACTTCTGAACTTTATTTGAACTCTTTGAAACTCTAGTGATATTGAAAGCTTCTTTAAAATTGCAGCAGCATTTAATATATTACAAGAATATATTATCTGTTAAATATGTAAACAGTAGAAATTCTACAAATAGCATTTATGAAAACTTTCAAACTTCTAAAACACAAACTACTGGAAAAATTCGATTATTGTGTATGCACACATTGACGCAAGTAATATACGAAAGATGTAGCTTGCAGCTCTTGGAATCAACTCCAAAACCTGTCTTGAAATGATCTCTTTCGAAGCTTTCTTCGGTAACAAACTCATTATATTCTTTGGCTTCAGCTGGAGTCACGCAACGCTGCTGCAATTCGGCATTGATTGGCGCGATACTTGATTGCGAAGAACAGCAAAAAAATCACTCCAAGTTAAGTATGTTAGTCGACGAAGATCACACAGGAAAAAAAAGTAAAGTAAATGTTTGCGACGTACAAGAACTGCTGTGCAACTTGGATGGAAGTTGAAGCCGCAATGGAACGGAACTGAACTCAACTTTGCAGCTGCAAGAGGAAGTTGTAGAATCAATAGGTCACACACACAAGCGCACACACACACATAGTCACACATGCAGACAGCACGTGTTGTAGTTGCAAGCCATGGAGAACTGTGGCAATTCGTTATATGATATCACCGCAGGAAGCCACAAAAACCACCAACGAACCAAGGAACAAGTAGCAACAAAAACAAGAACAAAAAAAACAGAAAGAAGTTGCAGAGTAAGAGTAAGAAGAAGAAGCACCAGTTTACAGCAAGCACACACCACACACACAAACACACACACACAGACACAACAGATTTGTCACTTTAATTGCGAACGCGAAAAAAAAGATGTAAAAAAAATTGAATTGAAGTTCTAGAGTTGGTTATTTGTTGTTGTCTCTGTTTTCGTATTCGTTTTGTCTGCCATTTACTTCTTCGTGTTTTTGTGCAGTTAGTGTTTTCTTATGCTTTTTGATTAGATTTGATTTGATTTGAGTTGATTTGTTGGGTGTTGAGTAGCTGATGCTGCTGCTGCTGCTGCTGATTTACTGCGGCTGCTGCTGCTGCTGCTGCTGCTGCTGATGTTGCGACTTCTGCTTCAACTGCCTCGATGTGTTGTGTGTGTGTGTTTCTTATTTCGTTTGCTGCAAACGTTTTGAAAGCTCGACGACGACTGATTCTCTGGCCGGAACAACTCGCAGCACGAAGCGGCGTCAACGACGTCGGCATTGTCGGCGGCAGCGACGACGACGACGGCGACGAGTAGTCGCCGTTTGTTGGCTGCACACCAACTTCAGTTGTTGTTGTTTTGGTTTGTTTGCCGTTCTGCCGTTATTGGAATTTCCAGGCTGCGTCTGCGTGCGGCTCGCTGTGAAGCTTTCGCCTTTCGTCAACTGCTGTTTGTCGTCTGCGCCGAACAGCTGGGCCCCGAAAAAGGCTCGTCCCTCGTCCTTGTGTTTTTCGTCGAAGTCTGGCGACCGGCTTTGCCAGCAACGACGACAGCAGCGACGGCGACGCAGACAGCGACAGCACTCGCCGTGCTGCGTTCGCCGCACTCGCCGCTTCCAGTTCGTTTCGGTTCGTTTCCCATTCGTTTCGCATTCGTCGAGTTTCGTTCCTGTTTCGTTCGCGTCTCGCTAGTGGCGCCATCGCCATCGCCATCGCGCTGGCCCGGCTAAAAAGCAGTTCCAAGCCAGCCAGCATTTTGCCAGTCATTCTCGCTTACGTCGACGTCGACGTCGTTGATTTTTCAATATGCCGCCTTTGTAGCTCTTCTTTTTTATCGGAGTTGGCGCAATGAAAACTCGACTTCTGCTCTCCCCTCTCTCTCTCTCTTCCTCTCTCGCCCTCTCTCTCTCTGCCCCTCCCCATCGTCAGCAGTTCTTCACCCTTCTAGCCATCTGAGTTTTAGCCAGCAACTGTATAGCCTACTTTTTAGCTCCCACGAATAACATATCTTGTATGCTTGCTGCATATCCAAATCGCACTACAAAATTGATTTAACGCTCAATTTCTATTGACATAAGATTAAACTAATATTATTTGAATTGAATGGTAAAAATGTCTATGAAATATCGATAGAATTCGGTTCATTGATTAGTAAACATCTTGGATTGTTGGAAAACAGAATAAAATGTGGTAGTTGGAATATATTATCTGACTTTCTGTTACTATTAGCTGCTTAGATAGTTAAGCAGTTACTATATCGTTCTTTTTATGCTTTTGCATATAAACTTGATTTAGCTTATGCTAGTAGTCAAATAATTGGATTATTAAATTTGATTGATCTAATTTCTTGAAAATATTATCTCAGGCTCTTAATTATATACGAAATATTTCACAGCCAATGTATCAAAAATGTTATTAATCCAATGTTAAGAATCTCTTTTGCCGCTACCATCAACCAATTTGTAGTACTTGTACTGCATCGATTTTTCTAGCTATCATATTACTTTACAGCTTTAGAGCGAATTCGAAATAAGTTGTGAGCGTGATCGCCAGTTAGCCAAATGCCTCGTATACTAACTGTTTTTACGTGTTGCCGCTGTCCTTTGAGCCGGTTGAGCTGCCGTCAACGCCGCTCGTAAACTGCAGAAGACACTCGAATAGCAACTGAGTCGCTTGCCCAGACAGCTCGGCGGTTTTGGCTGGCGGACAGGCTGGAGACAGGCGCTGGATGGCGTCGCTTCGGGTCGGGCCAGGGGCGGAATAGCCGCTAAATAACGACGGCGACGGCGACGGCGACTGGAAGGCAGTCGATGCACATGATGTGCGATTGGGCAACGCTAATGAAATTACGCAATTTCCAGTAGAAAGAGACAGACGACTATTTGGCTGACGGCTGACGGCCTGCAGAAGTTGGCAAAGTTGCCAAAGTTGGACGCGAGCCGAGGATCGTCAATGGATTCAAAGGTGAATCAAACATATGTATATTAAAACATTGCCAAGGCAGATAGAACAACGACAACGACAACGAGAACAACCTGACTGGAAGGCAGACGACAACCATCTGATTTTGCCATAACAGCGGCAACCACAGCACCACAGCACCACACGGCCACAGAGCCACACAACTACAGCACAGCGCAGCAACAACAACAAAAAGAAGCAGCCAAACAGCTGCCAGCAAAGTAAATATTGATTTTGCCTGCCATTCGACTGCCGCTTTCTGCTTTGCCGGCTGTTCTCGCTGTGGCTCTGGCGCCACGAACAGCTGGCGAATCGCGCTGTCTCTGTCGCTCTCTGCACACACCACTCTGTGGCTATCTCGCTCTCTCGCTTTTCATGGCTGCTTCGCTCAGCTGTGCGAGCAATCAACCGTTGGATTTTCAAATCAAAATGCCACACAACAACAAATTGCCGTATTTATGTGCAATTATTATTATTTACCAACACTACTTCAAATTTCCAAATAATTGTCTTCGATTTAGTCAACTTTTTGTCTTCCCTTTCCACGGCGTAAATAAAATATTGTATAATTTAAAATATGCATAATTTACTCACATTTTCGCTTGATTTTTTTATAGTTGTATTGATAATATATTACTTGTATAATTTGTGTTTAACTTCACTTTGCACTATGGATGGAGCAACGTATTACTTGTTATTCAGCTGGATTATCGTTAATAATATTAAATTGCTAAAGCTTTTTCTCAAAATATTTGTTCTTTGGCGTTTATTTGTAAATTTGTTTTCGTTATTTTTGTTTTAAGCTTAGCACAAAATGGACTTCGGCTGCAGTCTAGCGTTTTGTTTTGTTTTTTTTTTTAGCAAACTTAACAGTATTTTCTTTTAATAACTTAATTACGTATACGTTTTGTTCGTTCGATTACTTGAATTAGCAAAAGCGGCTGTTGTTTTATTTTTGTTTTGGCCAATATTTCTATATGTTATTCAATAGGACTTGAACTTTGAATTCATTTATTGCGAATCTATAATGCGTGTTTTGTTGTCAATTTGAGTGAGAATAATTATCGAATTGTTCATAAATCGTAATGGACTTTAAGGCGCTCCTCCCCCAAACAAGTAAACTGCTTGTCGTTGTTGTTGTTGTTGTTGCAGCTGAGCAACTTTAGGTTTGATTTGTGTTAAAAACAGAAATAAACTTTAGACGGATATTGATTTTTATGTTTTTTGTTTTATTTTTCTGTTGCTGTTGAGGTTGTTATTGCTGTTGCTGTTGCTGTTGCTGCTGCTGTTGCTGTTGGTTTTGTTGTTCTAGTTGGCGTCGCAGACTGGACAAGTTGAGGGCTGACCCCGAACTGCGCCTCCCCGCACTTGGCAGCTGCTGAGTCTTGGTTAATTGATTGATTGCCGCAAAGTTTGTGGGGCGAACACGCGACGCACTTGGCAAATGTTTTAAACAATTTAACATTTAAACTTTGGCAGTTCCACAAATTGCTGGCTCCTCGGACTCCTGACTGACTGACTGACTGACTGACTGAATGGCTGGCTGCCTGTCACAAATTACGATACGGCTCTGACTCTGCTTGCTGCTCGGCCGCACGACTGCAGAGTCTACGGCGATGTCGTTACCATCGTGCGCAACATTTCCAATTCACGGCAGCAGCAGCGGCAGCGGCGGCATCACGGCTAAACGTATTAGTGTGAGTGTTGTTGCCGCTCTCACGTTGCTGTTGCTGTTGCTGTTGCTGTTGTCATCGCTGCTGACTTTTGTGGCACATTGGAAGCAGTACGCGATATTTCTGCCTTCGCCTTCGCCAGCCAGCCAGCCAGCAAAAAAAACATGTGACAGCATTTTAGCCGCTTCCATTGGCGCAGGCGCCGCAAATCGAACAGCAGCAGCGGCAGCAGCAACAACAGCTGCTAACAGTGCCTACTGAATTGTCAGCCGGAGCTGGCCGACAGCTGTCCGACTGTTAGCCGACAGCAGAGCCGAACAGCTGTTTTGGCCAGAGCACCGCACGAGTCTAATGCCCACCATTCAACGACTATTAACATACGCAATAATGGCCATGTTAATTTCGCCGGTTAGAGCAACGAAAAGTCGAAAAGGGAGGTAGAGAGACTTAGTATGCGCAGCAGGCTAAAGACTATCGCTACCCTGGAAATAAAGTTAAGAAACCTGCAGCGAAATGTCAGAGTTCGCTTTGAGGTAAAAGTGAAAGACCACGCCCCGGCTAATCCAATCAAAGCCGGGCCAATTTGGAGTTTCGACACTCGCCGAATACCGGATGCATGCATGGCAACAATATGCTGCTCATTGTGCTCCAGTGTTGCCACGCCCCTTCTTGGATTCGAGTCCTGTTCGAAGTCAACAACATTGCTGAAGGGCACTGAAAATGCTTACAAATGCAGCGACAGCACGCAGGCCACACACACACACACTCACGCACACACACACAGTCAGAAGAGAGCGAGAGAGCGAGAATTTCATTTAATTATGACTTAACACGAAATGGCGTTGCATACTTAGCGGCGCCGGCTATGCAAGCCAAGAAAATGCCTTTACCCTCCGACCACTACAATTACACGTCTGCCTGCCGGCCCCACTGTGCACAGTGCACTGTGCACCGCCTGCTGCCTAATTTCAAAAGTTTGCGACACGAACCACGAACAACATGCCAAATATTGAAATTTAATAAATACGAAGCGACCCCAAAAAACATTGTAAAATTACTGCAGTCAAGCGCTGCTCAACTATGCGATGCCTTTGGAGCACAGACCGATTTCGATCCATTCAATTATTGTTCGTTTTATTGTTCGTAATAATAATTATATGTTAAAATGTATATAGATATTCAATGATATACACCCATAAGGGTAACATGCTAAAGAATAAAATATTTACTATAATATTTTAAAAACTAAAAAAAGACAAATTGTAATACTTTTTCGACTGCTCAAATAATATTAAAATACATTTTATTAGTAGTCGAAAAATATAATTTGTGTCAAAATATCTTTGTTTATCGTTGAAAAATATAATTACAAGCCCCCATTTAAAAATGTAAGTTTCTATTTCAATAAATCTCTGCTTTAAATTATTATGAATTTAAAAATATACATTTTTGCAGTATTTAACTAAAGTTTGTAATATTTTGAAATATACTTAAGTAATTTCTTCTTTTATTTTTATTTCGTCATTTTTACAATGGCGACTGTTCATAATCGACTTTAAAACAAAATAAAAATAAACAAATACAATCTAGAAACTCAGTAGCTTTCAGCTTTTAGCTGGTCCACAAATTCTTCATAGAAACCACATAAAAGAATATAATGTGTATTCTTTAAATAATTGATTTGAATTTGTGCTTCAAAGAGAACATAAATACTAATGTAAATTTCTACAACGAATCCTCGTGAACTCTTAAATCAATTGGCAATCATTTCATTTGCAAATGTAGCCTGTGGATAAATCATCATCTAGTTGGACTTTAAAACTGACTGCACTTACATTAAAATTGCTTGTGTTTTCCATACCATGTACTATGGATTAGCTCAGTTCAGTGAAAATTGTTACATCCTGTGTGTATTTAGGGTATTGGCAGGGCACGAAATTAACTAAGAGCTGCCGGCTGCCGGCTGCCGGCTGTCGTCCTGTAGTCGTGTCTAGTGTGTCCTGTGCCGTGTGTCGGCTGTCTGCCAATAGTGTAGCACCTGCATCGCGTGCGCAACACACTTACAACCCGAAGCCAAGGCAACAACAACAACATCGGTAACCTGCCCTCTGGGGAGCAACCCTCAGAAAGCCTGTCGCCAGGGCCTGAGGCAGCCGGTAACTTGCATTTTATTGTGGCCATAAAAATTGTAGAAAAGAGCCAACTAAAATGCTATGGAAAATTTATTAACGACGCCAGCCAAAAAGGAAGACAGCTGCCTCACAAGACACCCAACGTTGTACATCGCTGTGCGCCTTGACTTATGCTATTGATTTTTTGCTCTTTTTTACCTGCCTTGCCCTTTTTTCCTTGCATAATTACGCTCATTATAATTATATTAAATCTGTGAACATTTTTCTGTAGCATTTTAATTATAAGCGTTCTCTGTCTCTAACTCTGCCACTCCCACTTCGCCCTTCGTCAGCTGCTGAACTCGAAGTCGCATTTGGCCTTTGACTGCAGCGCCACCTGTCGACGGCAGTAGGCAGCAAAAACTAATTACGCGGTATTAATTAGAGAGTCAGCGAAATGCTAATGATCCAACGAACAACAAATAGAAACAATCAGCTGTTGATGTGCTAACCAAATACCCTAACAATAGAGTCAGCTCTAAAGACCGATTCATGTCGAGTGAAACATTGTAGTTCTATTGAAAAACAACTTCGCCTATTTCCTTAAGCAGCAAATTTGATTGCAGGGTGTGCACAAGCAAGACATCGGCAATAAAAACTACTTGAGAGCATGGGGAACTCGATTAATTTCGTGTATTACTCCAGCACCTACGATCCGCAAACCCTTTTGTGCTGCGTGTCCTTGTTGTTGGCCATAAATTTGCACAGCTCTGGCCGAAAAATGTCAGGAGCCGCAACAAGCCGGGCAGCCATGCTAGAGACCTGCAGCCATTTGCGGCAATTTTTGGATCATTTTCGTATCGATTTTTGTTTGTGTTTGCGTTTTTTTTTTTTTTTGTTGTATTTTCGTATTTTGGCTTCTTGCAATTTTCACGGCGTCGTCGGCCGGAAACGGAAGTTGCAAGTGGCATGCGTCGCTGCTGTCTGACCGCCGATAGTCGGCTCTATTTATCTTTGTACTTGGGTGTTGGTTGCCTGTTCGTTGCTGTTGTTGCTGGTGTTTACTGTCTTGTAGAACGGAAATCGTAGTCAGCCAGCAAAATGTATGAAAAGTTCAAAGGCTTGCGGTTCTTGTTTTCATTTGGCACATTAATTAAGTACTTGTCATTTAACAAGTCGGTCGCATTGCGAGCTTAGCAACTTTTGCCCACCAGCAACAGCAAGAACTGGAAGAACATCAAGCTGCGCAAGTTCCCGCGGGGCTGCAAAAGCGTCGTACTAAAAATATTGCGCATACGCAATGTGGCCTTCAAAGACCAGCAAACAAAAGTTCGAGACTACGCCACATTTCACACACTCGTTGCTAATTCTTGACTGTGCCAAAAACTGACAGCTTACAAATGCGTGTGTGTGCGTGTGTGTGTGTGCGTGTGTGTGTCGATTTGCTAACGGCGCTTCAGCCATTTGGTCTGGCGTTTTACCGTTGGCTGGCGCCGTTTAGATTTTCATATTCCATAGCTATGTCATATGTGCGTGTGTGCGTGTGTCGGAATACTGTGTCACAACTGTGACGTCACAGTTACACCAAATTTCGCTAATGGAAAAAGCTCACCGAGACGCTAAGCATAATGAAATGCTGGAGTTCTGCTAAAACTTGAAACGTGATTTGCAGCTAAAAGTTTTGGCAGTTTAAAGATGACGAGTTCGCCATTTAATACAGTTAATGGAAACGCGCTGTTTTTCGAATGATTTCTTTTAATTTATCTAGTATTTTGAGAACTGATATCATTTTAAATTTTAACTCTCTTCTTTAGAATATTTTTTTTATTCATATGATAATTAAAATGTTATTTTAAATTTTAACTCTCTTCTTTAGAATATTTTTTTTATTCATATGATAATTAAAATGAGCATTATTGCGGAAATATGAAGAACAAATTCATTTGATGTTGAGACTTAATTTCATTTTAAATTTGCACTCTCCTCTTTAGAATATTTTTTTTATTTATTCAATACTTTATTTTAGATTAAATGTCACATAATAATTCAAATGAGCATTACTGCAGAAATATGAAGAACAAATTTATTCAATGTTGAGACTGCATTTGTTTGTTAATTTAAACTGTCTTAATTATTAAATTTATCTTTATTAATTTATCTAATATTATATTTCAAATATCTTCTTTAGAATTTTTTTATGTATTCATCTTTTATTTTATTTTACACTTTACTTTATATTATTGCACAGAGATTAATAAAATGGTTATTTTATGTATTTTTTTAGAGCCGAGACAATAAGTGAACTTACCACAATTATTCCAAATTTAAGAGATTCAGCTTTATTCAGTTAATTGAAGAGAGCATCAAGTACGTTTAATCCTTCATTTAATCCAGCAAACAGTAAAACTCTCGTTACTCTTTCTTCTGTTGCCCTCTTCAACTTCGCGTGCAATTATTTATGTATTCAAATTGATTTGTGAACTTTATGCAGTCAATTATGAAGCAAACAGAAACCTGAGCTGTTTTTTACCAACTCAGCCGTGAAATTGAACGAAAACCACAAAAATATTGTAATTCTCAATTGCGTCAAATTTAATACTCTTTCCAAGGAAAATATATATCTGAGTGGAAGCTTTAGTTATATAGACTTGAAGCGAGAGCAAATCATTTTCAAGCTCATTTAATCGGCACTTTCTGACAGACAAAGTCGTAAAACTCGTTGGGAAGAGTAACAATCAAAAAAAAAACCCAAGAAGAATAAACCAAAACAAAAGGCACAAGTTGAGTAGGCGGCTGGGCGTGGTCCAATTGATAACCATTTGCTGCTTTGATGAGGCGCTCCCTCGCTCCCTCAGTCCCTCGCTTCTTCTTGCCAACTTTCTCTGCTTTTTTTCTTGTTTCTTTCTATGCCGCTCTATGCATAAATTCAAGTCCCTTTCAAGCTATTTTCATGTATCGTGCCATGATTTTGTTGCTGTTTTTGGTTTGCTTTCTTGTTGCTTTTATTGTTATTAATATTTCATTTCCTTTTTCGGGAAACGTTGACAGTGGACATGGGGGAGGGCAGGGGAGGGAGGAGAAATGGCTGCCACAATTGCGTTGTATTTTCATATCAAAATCTTCGGTATGAGATTAGAAAATGGCTGCGTTGCGGCTGCCAGAAATGGCGTCGTTCACTTTAACATTGCATACTTTTGGGCATTTTATTATATTAAGCTATAAATTTCAAGGTCAGACGTCACATGCCATCTGCCAGTTGGCAGTTGTTCGTGTTGTTGTTGTTGTTGTTGTTGTGTGGTTTGTGGCCCATTGTTTGTTGCCGCCTTTACTTAGTATTTTTGTGGCGGCACGCAAAGGCAAAAAGGACATCTCTCAGCTGGCCCATTGCGGAACCTTTCGAGATTCCTGCCTGTCACGACTGTAATGCCAACTAATTGCCTTGTTAAATGACATTTTGCTGACCCCCCAGATGTGGCCCACAGCTGTGTATCGTTAGCTATGCACAGCTCTACATAATTGGATGTCATAAAGTGTTCACAGTACATTTTTTATCAATTAATGTTACCAGTTAGCTCAAAGTCGCCAGAGGCCACAGACCAGCAACAATGCTGTGTTCTCAGCTCAAATTGCTTGCACACGTTGTCAAGAGCGCTTTGGCTTTGAAGCCAGCTTGTAGTAGCTTGTGACTGTCAAGTTTTCCAATTAATAATAAATAATCAATGGCGCCTTTAGACACGTTTAACTTCGTTTATTTTTAAGAAATGTCTAAAATGACTTTAATGAGACGCGAAAACTTACATGTAAATGTAATTTTTAACAACCTTCAGTAATATTGTGAATACGTATCACTTTAATATTATAATTAGAAATACGAACGAGCAACTGAACCAGAATTAAATTATCGATTTTTAACACTAAACTTATTAGCTTTAAATACAATTTATAACTAAGATTCATTGAGTTTCTCCTTACAACTATTTATTTTTTTGTCTAAACGCTGAATCGATTACCACATTATTATTTTTGTATAAACGCTACTGGAATATTATTGGTTTTCTCATGATTTATTATTAACTTTAAATAATGATTTTTAGCCTAGTACTATTTATTTTATTGTCTATGCGATGAGTCGATGACATGATATTTGTTTTTCAATAAATAAATATGATCTGATCAAAAAGTACTGGGTCTCTAACTGTTGAATGTTATTTGTCTTTTCATGATTTGTTATTAGCTTTAAATAAAACTAAAAACTAAGATTCATTAAGATTTTCCGTAAAACTATTTATTTTATAGTCTAATCAACGACGTTATTATTATTTTTGTATAAATTAATATTATCGTATCAAAAAGTCCTGGGTCTCTAACTGTTGAATGTTTGTTTGTTTTTCGCATGAATTGTGTTTCCTTTTTTTTGAACTTTCTGGCTATTTTTAGCCTTACAAAAATGATGCTTTGCATATTTTTGGAAAGTGAAACTTTGCTTGTTCTGCTTTCAGTGAGTTTCATTTTTTTGGCCACGTCATTTTTCAGTTAATCTTCATTAAAATGAAACGCCTTAGAAACTTGATGATAGCAGATGTTATAAGTCAAGAGTATTTCGCGTTGGGCTTTAAAGTTTTGTGCGCTTCATGCAATGTTCGCAGCGCCTTTAAAGGCCTTTAATTAAGTTTTATATCAGTTGCACGTCGGCTGGCATTAAGGCCAAAAGGTGTCGGTGTTGCCCCTTGCTGTTGCCGTTGTTGCCGCTGTTGCCGTGGCGCCACCTGCTGGGCGTTTCTTGCGTTTTATTTGAATTGCTATATATGCGCTGTTGGGCCAGAGCCCAAAAGAGCAGATTCCATTCTGTATGTGTGTGTGTGTGTGGCAAGTTTGCCGTAAATCGATGCGGCAGCCAGCCTAAGCAGCCATAAAGTAAGAGGGCAACAAAAGGGCCGCGCTTTAAGCCCCCAATTGGAAGGGGCAAGTTCCTTCTAGATGTCCTTTGCCTTCTCTTCTCCTCTGTGTTGTTGTTGTTGTTGTTGCTCTTCCTTGTTCTTGTGCTTGAAGTGTCACTTTGGATTGTGTGCGGCGGTGACACGTGGCAACTTAAATTGAAATGCCGCCGGCATCGCTGTACATATCTATTAGGCTTTGCGAACAGTTACCGGGTATCCAGCTTTGGACAACTTCTCTCTCTCCTCTCCTCGAATCACTTAACGGCAGGCTGGGAAATATCACCTGCTGAATATCCAAAATATATATATGGATGTACTCGTGAATTCTCGTATAACTGCAGTTGGCATCAGAATGAATGCATTTCGGCTTCGCCGAGGGAGGCGACGACAAAGGTACGTAATAAATTTGGATAAATGCTGATTACGTTTTTGCTGTTTGGCGAAATGCAGGAGAATGAGATTTGCGGTCGCAAGTTTGACATTTGGCTCTTTTTTCTCTTTTTTTTCTTTTTGCATAACATGCGCGCCACACGATGCGAACAACTCGTGTGTGTGTCTGCGGTCTGTTTATTGATTTGCAATGCTTTCATTTTCATGCCATGTCCTGCCATTCACATGCAAATGCCAATAGGCGTTAGCGTGGGCGTGCCCATAAAATACTAAGCATATTGTCGGATAACCACTGCCAGAATTGCAATCATATCCACCGATGCTGGAGACCAAACCAAACCAAGAGCTAGAGCCAGAGCCACAGTCATAGACAAATTCAATAAGACCCAACGACGCAGTGCCGCAGAATGACTTGTGCTAAGGACGCGTTGCCAAGTCCGTCAGTCCGTCAGTCAGTCCGTCAGTCAGTCAGTCAGTTAGTCATTCCGTGAGTCATTCAGCCAGTCAGTCAGCCAGGCAGCCAGGCAGCCTGGCTGCCAGTTGGCCAATTAGACAGCACCCAAAGGGCTGACAATGCCAAACGAGGACGCACATTAAAGCCAGGCCGAACGATTTATGTGGTGCGGCATACACACACACACACACACGTACACTTACACACACACACACTTACACACACACGCACTGGGTCATCGCTGGGCCAACAATCATTTCTGTTTGTCTGCGCTGCGAGTGTTTGTGGGCATTTATATTCATTATTTATTGCAAAAACCATAAATAAATAAACCATAAATGCTAACTAACTAATAATATAGGGCAGCACAGCAGCAAAAATGCAATTCACATCGACTGCACTTCCAGCACAGGAAGTATTTAGACTAATTCCGAATTTGAAGTTGACAAAAGTGTCAAATTAAGCCTATTTCAAATGTTTTCAATATTCTTGGAGAGTAATTTGGAAAATGATAAAGCACAAATTTAATATAGTTTTATTTATTTGCATTTTAACATTTAGCATAAATATTTGCAATTTTTATTAAATTATTGTTTTAACTATTTGTATCCGTTTTTCTGTTTTTTTTTTTTTTGTATATATCAATAGTAGTTATTTTTTTTTTAAAGTGTTTCTCAAGCTTTAAATGGAAATATAGGTGTATTATATTTATTTTCAATTATAATTAAATTATTATTTAAACTATTTGTATCCATATTTCTGTTTTTTTGTATATATAAATTTATGGCAATTTTCTTCAAAGTGTTTTCTAAACTTAAGATACATAAGGAAGCCTGAAAAGACATCAAGTTATTCTTTGCCAAGCCTCCAGATCCTCAACTTTATTTTTTAAATTTCGTAAAGCTTTTAATACTTTTACTACTGTCAATTTTTTTAATTGAATAATCTTTCATAATGCTTAAAGTAAATCTAATTTTCATTTTTTTTTCAAGTCTTAAGGGATATCCATTCTCAGCTTCAAAATACATTTTCTTGGGCACTTTTAATAATTTCGTGTGAATTGAAAAACTATTTATCCTGTTCAAAGTAAATCTGATTTTCATCAGTATATTGCTAAGCAAAATCATACTTGAAAGGTTACGATTTAAGGTTTCACAAGCCTTTCAGCACATTCAAAATGATGTCATAATTGGATTGAATAGCTCAGCGTTCGCCGGCTTCAATTTGCTTCAACGTTGCAGATGCAAATGCTAAATGGCATAAAAGGTCAGCTGCCAAGCGGCACGTGCATCAGGTTTATGCCCCTTGATTGATGCAGCAGAGTATGTGCAGCAGATTGTAGGATGGAGCGATTGATTGATTGCTAGACTGCCAGATTGGCCGATCGATCAGTTAATTAAAGTGCAGCGAAAACAAAGTTCAGACCACTGTCCACTGTTATTGAAAGTCAATTGCAATGCAGTAAAATGCACACAAAATTGACTGCTGACTGCTTCGCCATCTAAAGGAAGAGTTGGTTTCTGTCCAAGGACTTTCGTCGAGGCTCATTAAATCAGCAAGTTCTTTGGCAATGGCTATCTAAATGATAATTCTGGGCAGTAGTTGCATTTTAAAGATCACGGTCTACCAAGAATTAAAGTGTCACACGTGTTATATATTTCTGTATATGAATTTTGTTATTTCATACATTTGTGATTCAAGTTCCACAACTTATAAATTAGAATATTCTATAGTTTTCTATTTTAATTTTCTATTTCTTTTCCCATAAATTTATTTATTATTTATTTAACTACTTATAAATTAGAAATAAACGAAACGCATTCCTCTTAATTCAGAATGTGTATTCAAATCAAAGTTAATTTTTGTTTTCATTCAAATTAAAATTCTTCTTGTTTTAAGATGGAAATCCCTTTTGATAAATAATGTACACATAGTATTATATAATATGTATTATTATAGTATTATATAATGCACCGCTCACCATTAAAAAAATGTTTGATGATGAAAGAATCGTAATAACAATCGTAAAAAGAATCTAAGCAAACGGAATGTTATAATTTCCATTAACTAACACTTTTAGTTTCAACCTAAACACTTGTTATTCTTCTGTTAGTTAACAAGGTAGAGCAGTAGCAAAATATTCTTCATATAGTTGGAGATCTGGTGTTCAATCCCTAACCGATATGAATAAAAAATACTTTGGAAAAATTAGTAAAATAAATGCAACTAAATACATGTATAATTGTTCATTAATAAATATTCAATGGAGAGATATTTTTTGTATTTATTTTCAAATAATCTAAATTCATTATATTGGTCTTGATTTAATGAAGTAAAATAAATTGAGAATATGTCTTATCCCTATATGAGCTGAAGACAATACTATTGCAAGAACAGTCAATCTAGAATGTTAATAATTATTTGGACGTTGTTTTCTGAAGTTTTTTATTTATTTTCCCTCTGTGCATAACAATTAGTTTACTTAAACCATAAAGTAGAACCGCTTATACCGCTTTTGAATGGAAGCCCTGAGCACCTTGCTGAAGGCGTAAATATGCCAGGCAACTGGCACAATGGCGTCTAGTTATTAAGTGTCTTAAGCGAAGTTTTACGCAAGTTGTGCTCAAAAAGACAGGATAAGCTAAACGGAAATATTAGCAGTAAATGCATAAAGTTATGCATAATATATGTAGTATTTGACCAAGTTTCTTGCGCTGTGTTGTTCTAACAATCAAACGCATAAAACGCAGCTAATTCGCAACTTGGCAAAAGCTTCTACAAAAGACTTCTCAACTGCAGTGGGACGATCCGAGGGGCAGTGGCAAGAAGCGGAGTGGCGATTGCAATTGTCTGGCAAAGTTCTGTGGTGGTTGTGGGGCAGCTGGAGCTGCAACTGGAACTGGGTCTGCAACTTGGGGATTTGAGTCGTTGCCAAGAAGGCCTAAAAGCCAAGCGAAAAGTAAAACGAGAAAAAAATCATGAAAATGTATACATATAGTATACTATAAAAAAAAACAACGTGGCATACGCACAGGCGTCGCAACGCAAGTTTTCCAATTGTTTGCTTAAGTTCGTGGGCCATTTATCATGGTGGCATGCCCCACAATTCAGCCCAGCCCGTCACTCCACTGGCAACCTTACATCATAATGCATCTGCAAGTTTTGCTGCGACTCATTCTCATTGCCATTATTTTTGTTGCACAATTGAACGACTGAAAGAAAGAAGTTTGGTAATGAGCAGCCCTTTGCTGCCCTTGCCACACTCTTGTGGCAATTGCAACGCTTTTGTCCACGTTTCTCTTCTTCTATTTTATTATTCATTTCGCTGCTGCTGCTGCTGCTGCTGCTGTTTTTTCTTCGCCTGCGATTTTATTTAAGCTTTTCAAATACGCACCCACACTGAGAGAAATGGCCGGGCAAGAACTACATACTTGGTTAGTTGGGGATTTTCGCTTGCGGCTCTCTGCAGCTGCCACTGAAAAGGGGCACATGGATGGCCAGAGCAGCACACGCTTAACGGCTTGTTGGCCACTTTACGCCGCTGTACGTTCACGACAACTGCAAAAAGGCAGACGGCAAAAAAACACAACATGCAACAACAACAACACATCCAGGTGTGTGTGTGTGTGAGTGTGTTTGGCAGGCACTTGAAAAAACATATATTAAAAAAAAGAGTTTATTACACTTGCTACTGGCAAAAAGCGAATGCTCTTTTTCACAGTAAAGAAATGTGAACGTATACTTAATAAATATGGTTTAAAATACTCATACCCTTCAGCTTTTTACTTTCAATGTAAATCCATAATTCAGTAAATAAATTTACGATGTTAAATCTGACCACAACATCTTAAGCATGCTTTAGGCAATATGTAAATTTCAAAAGCATACAAAACAAAGCAATTATTATTACTAAATAAGACATTTAGAATTTCTAATTTTTTGTTCAATTAAAACGACGAATCATTTGGGTACAATCGAAAAATAAAATAGAGGCTTGTGAATTACGCATTAAAGCAATTATAATTGCACTACATTTCAAGTGCAATAGTTGCTATACCCGTTAATATGACAGAGCATAACACGAACGGCAAGCGGCAAATTCTGCGGCGCGGCGACGAGAAATCAAAGCACATTAATGTAAGGTAAAATGTGTTTTGTTTGCTTTTTTACCCCACATTTACACGCGCATACCCTGGCTCATTGAAAATGCATTAAAAAGCCGGGTATGCTAGACAACAAATTTATGCTAATTTGTTGTTTATTACTTAAAGAGGTTTAACAAGATTGTACAGACATGTGAAAAACATACACATTAAATAATATGAGCAACAAATGTTTTTGGGCGAGTACAAAAATGTTGATAAAAGGAAGGATTGTCGTTAAAAAATATACATATTAAAATAATATTCAAAGGGAGCTTCTTTATACATGTACTTGTTTTAAATATTATTTATCATGCACAAACACTTTCAATTTTCAAATGCAACACAAACATCGAAGATTGCTTTAGAGGGTATCTGGCAGTTGATGCTTGGCAATTATGACTTTCTTACTTGTTTTAAATACCATGCAAGGCGAGCCATTAAAAATATATTTATATATGATTGCAATGCGCCACCAACTCGCCAAGAGCCCTACAAAACTATAAGGCAACAACGACAACAACGACAACAGCAATAGTTGTAGCAGCAAAAGCGCATAATACGAAAAATCGTTGCAGAATTTCAGGCGCCGCTGGCGAATGTGCAATTTTCAGTTGCCTCGTGGCCAAAAGCGATGCAATTAGAATGTTTACCTCTCTCTCTCTCTCTCTGTCTATCTTTCTCACTTTCTCTGGAGGGAGAACATGGAGAAGGATAATTCGTGTGGTGCGGTTTGCGTATTTAAAATGCCAATGGGCAGCAAATTCGCATGTGTCACATTAGTGTGCAGAAAGTGAAAAACTTTAAGTTAAATCGATTGGGCAATCAATCAATTCAATCGAAATTCGCCATCCATCATTCATATTGTATGCACCGCTACACAGGCGTTAGTGTTATACAATAAACAAACATAATTATATATGTATAATAAGCACTCAAGCAATTACCAAATTATAGTTGCGAGATTTGTTTATTAAAATAACTCATGCATAAGCTGTTGCCATTTAATTAATGGACAGCTAACAGCAAAATGTTCGCATAAATCTACTTTAATTTCCTACACTTCGTTGGCTTAGAGGCAGTTATTGTACGAATTATATAATTGCACATTTCCACCGGCTAACAAATTGAATTTCATATATAAGCAACCAAAAATAAGAGCATTTTATTATCATTATCAATAAATTTTAATATTCACATCAAATTTGTATTAAATAATTTGCAAAATAAAAGTTTAATCAAAATCGATTGCCAGAAAATGAATAAAGAACAATTGTTCAATCAGACTCACAATCAACGAGATGAATTGAAATCAATTTCAATTACTACTAATAAAATAGAATATATCAACAAATTTTCTATTAAATTTGATGGTCAATCAAATTCGATAAATACAAGACTGCATGCAATGAAACTATCGATGTCACAACTGATTCCCGGTCATCTATCAATCGCTTAGAGCTTCAGCGGCTGCCTGCCTGTTGTATTAGCTGTCAATCAACTGTGTTGCGCTTAATTTGCACATGTGCTTAATTCAATCAAGCCAAGGCGAATCAATCAATCAATCGATAAACTATCACACATAATTTGCTTATTTCATTCCTCTTTGGCACACAATCCGTTGAGGTTCTGTCAAAAATCATCAATCGCCACTCATCGCTTGTCAATCAATCACTGCAGCAGTCAGGCCAACGGATTGCGTAAGAAATATCCGAATGTGTGTGTGTGAGGGAGCTGCTGCTGCAGACGAATACAATTGGCAACTCGACAATGTCGCAATCCACAATCCCAGCCCCTCGAGGCGTCCTTCCGCATCCATCTTCAATTACATCTTTATCATCTGCGAGCGGCGGTTAAGCAGCTGTCATGACTCGTCGCCAGCCGCTGGCCACTGTCCTGATCTGCGACCTCATGGCATAATACAATGCCGTCATCATCATCATCATCGCCATCGCCATCATCATCGTTGTCGTTGTCGTTGTCGTTGCTGCCACCGTTGCCCCACAGCTGTTCGCCATTTGCCGTTTTGCCGGGAAAAGCTTTCGGCCATATGTTTTGTTTTTGCTTTATGGCGCAAAAGCACTTTCAACACTTCCACGCACTGGAAGCGGGCACGTGTCCAACCGTCTGGTCCTGGAACGGCAACGAAAGCTCTGGAACGAGCAGGCGACAATGTTGCAGCAAAGCTCTCAAATCAAAGCTGCGAAATGAAAGGAGAATGGAAGCCACAAGAATCCAAAGGCAGGCCGTAAAAACAAAATGCCGGCTATGCATGTGTTGGACCAAGCGAGTGCGAGGGAAATGGCAATAGAAGGAGACAGAGACAGAGACAGAGAGTGCGAGAGTGCGAGAGAGCGAGCTTAATGCGTTGTCTGCGAACAGCTCAAGTGAAACCTTTGACTCAACTTACGCCCTCGCCCCCGCCCCCGAACTCCCGACCAACTTCGCTCAGTCTGCGAAGCAGCAGCAGCTACAGAAAAACTTGCAACAATGTGACATTATGTCATAGCTGACATTCCTGTGTTATGTTTACCGTTGTTGCCGTCGCAGGATTTGCGAGTGTTTGCAGCAAATGCCGTCAAGTTATCTCATAAAATTATGAATCCACTTCACTTCACTTCACTCTCCCTTTGACAACTGCCTGTCAGACTGCCCCCTCTTCACCGCCGAATAGAAACCATCGAAAAACCTTGACATTGACAATTATACCGCCTCAGAAGGCAAATGTCTGTCACTCTTTTTTCCCAGAAAGAACAATGAATACAAGTATATTTCCAGGAAGAAATGAAAACACAAGTGCAAAAACTGAGCGCACAATGAATAAAGTGTATACAGCTTGAGTACTTGTTAAGCCAAGCTAATCCCAAAGGCACATAGATTATGCAACCTCTGTAGAATAGAATAGACTACACATCGCAGATGAGAAGCCAGCCTGGAGTACTATAAATACATTTGCAATTTATAAATGTTGCGATCTTGAAGTCAAACTGCGCGATGCTTAAGCTTTAATACATAAACTCAAATTCGAGTCATTTTAAGCTACGTATACTTAATTTTCATCAAAGACGATTATTTAATATACTTTTCACAAAACGTATACTTAATATGTAAAAAATACTACATTAAGGAACTCTTCTTAAATAAATAAATTATGAAGAGTAAAATATTACTTTTCAAGCTGTTTTTTTCTACGTATACTTAATTTTCATCAAATGACTCATTCAAAGAAGATTCTTTAATATACTTTTCACAAAACGTATACTTAATATGGAAAAAATACTACATTTCAGAACGCTTCTTGATTGCGTTTTGTACTTAAAGATTCATCAATGAGGTGGAAAGAGTTGTTCTTTAGATTTCAAGTATAGAAATAAAGAATAATAATAATTTTATATTCTGGTTGCGTCTGTTGATTTTGTTTATATTTTATTTATTGCAATTAAATCGCTTAAAATTGCATTTGCCAAATAAATTATAAAGAGTAAAATATTACTTTTCCATTAGATTTATATGTTGTTTTTTATTGATGCCTAAATTCTAAGTAATCCCAAATAGATATTCCTTTATAATTAAGAAGCTTCACTAAACGAAAAAACCATGAAAATGTTTACTCATTGAGTGGTTTTATAGAACTAAACTATATTTTTATTAAAATTTGTTTGCTCTTCAATAGAATATATAAAATACAAATTAAAATTCATCTAAATACATTTTAAATTATATGTTTGTTACTAAACTTGTTAAACTTTTAAGTAACCAAGTAATGTACATATAAACATAACAACATAGAATATTTAAAGTGCAAATTAAAATCAATCTAAATATATTTTCAAACTCTTGAGTAACCAGTAATCAACAATTCAGAATATTTCAAATACAAATTAAAATCAATCTAAATATATTTGTGTTCATATGTTTATTACTAAATTTTTCAACCTCTTGAGTAACCAGTTAATAAGTGAATTAACAGTTTAGAATATTTAAAATACAAATTAAAATCAATCTAAATATATTTTTAACTATATATTTGTTAACTCACTAAATAAACGCTGCGTTACTTGGTTTAAGTTTTGTATTAAGTAATTTATAAGCATAATGTGCTGGTTGCGGGGCGCAAGTATATTTTATTCCTGTTCTATTGGTTGAATAAATAGGTTGTGTAAGCTCAACTTTGGTGTGTTTATCGAGCAAAGAACATACTCAGTTTAGCAGGGTTTGCAGCTTGTGCAACTAATCCGAAGCTTTAATACATATTTCATATTATGAGTGCGGGCTTGAATGCGCCCCGCTGTTGCTGACACTTGGCATTCAGTCAACCCGGAGACAGACGGACCAGCCGAGCAGCCGACGGAGGCACCCTGAGGCGTTTGGTGTCCAGGACCCGGTTGACACTTTTGGCCAGCTGTGATCGCATCGGGCGCTAAGCGGTGGACGAAATCCGCTTAAATGCCACATCCGCTTGGGCTACAAAAGCAGCACAGCGGACGACACAGCAATGTAAAAAGAGTGTTGCATACTTGCCAGCGCTTTAGCCGGCCATTCAGCGCAAGTGCCCGAATCGGCCGGCAGAGGGCGCCCCAAGGCAACGCCAGCCAATGACATTCAAATGGGCTAACAAACAAGTCCACTTCACACAGCCACACAGACAGACATGCTCGCATACAAAGATGATTCTCTGCTTGGAGACATATACATACATACATATGGCTACCATATCTTTTGTTCAGCTGGTGTTAGTGTGCCGCCCCCGGGGCTTAGCTGCAATGCAGTTGGCCATATTTTCATTGCTGACCGTTGTCGAAAATATTTCGCAACTCTGTTGACCAGATTTCAATTGCAGTGTGTGTAAGGCACGGAAAAAATAAATACAGCGGGGTCTTTAATATCAGCACTTGACACTCACCCAGTTGTCCTCGTCGCCCCAATTGAAATTTTCGCTGTATTTCTTGGACATGTTAATTGGGTTGTCCGCTCTCGTGCGTCGTATTCTATGACCGTGGTTCTCAGCCAACCCTTTTAAGCACAACTATCACACAAACTGATATCTACTTGGATATGTGTGTTGCCCAAATAAAACGAGCCATCGGCTCAAATTATATGTATATGCAAATAATAAAAAAAATAGTTCCAGCAATTAAAATTGTATATATGTGATGTATCAATTTATTTATCTACATTTGCACACACTAAAATTATTTTTGGCAAATCATATTCAATATTCAATAATAACAAATTCAATTACTTTTCATTGTTATTTTACATTTGATTAAAAGTTAAGTAATAATCGAAGCAACAAAGCTATTCATGCTTACTGCTCACGTACCTGAGTAAAGTTTTGCAAAAGTTTTAGATTCTAGCACTCTTCTATTGTTGTGTCACAAGAAAACTTTGACATTAACAATTGAGAATTTTTTCTGGTCCCGAAAAGTGTTCAACTAAGAAAACTGCTTGAATTTTGCCTTAACCAAAAGATTGTAAAGCATATTGTAATTACAATTACTGTTTTTATTTTTCTAATCTATTTTTATATCCTCACTCAGAATGTACTCTTCTGTATTTTGACGCGAGAAAGTAAGAGCAGAACGCAATTGCACCGAAGACTATCTCCAGAAACAATTATAATTAAACTAGAATATGCTTGACCGCATTGAGGACATCAATTTACCTAACGCCCGGATTGCGCGCCTAATAGCAGAGGCCATACCAGATGGTTCCAACGTAAGCAAAGAAGCCGGCGCCGCAATCGCCAAAGCAGCTTCCGTCTTTGCCATATTTGTCACTTCCTCATCGACGGCATTGACGCACAAACAAAACCGCAGGAGGATTACTGCGAAGGATATACTGCAGACACTGAATGAACTGGACTTTGAGAGTTTTGTGCCGTCGCTTACTCAAGACTTGGAGGTGTATCGCAAGATGGTAAAGGAAAAGAAGGAAAAAAAAGCCAACAATAAAAAGGGCGTTAGCTCTGGAGATGCGGCGGCAAGTAGTAGTTCAGCGGCAGCTGCAACGGGTAACGGAGACGCTGAATAAATGGATATCAGTTTAGTCATATAATTTGCATACGTGTGTATTGAAAGTTAGTACTATTTTAATAAATAAAGCATTAAGGAATTCCATGCTTGGTGATATTTTGTTGCATAAGCTCATTAATGGTGAGATCGATTCATCCGAACTGATTAGCCAAATTGATTTAAAGGTTCCGATCAGAAATATAAGGAACTTTTTACCTCTTTCCCTTCCACTTTGTAGTGAAAACTATGCTTCACATAATCCTTTTCGTATTTTATGTTCTAACTATAACGAGTACTATTCTATAATAAATAATGTTTCTTCGTTTTCCACTCTTCGAAATTTGATATTAAGTCATCTGTCTAGTGTGTAATGATGAAATTTTAAAATTAATTAAAATATATTTTAGCTTTATGGCTACGGCCCGCGCGGTAACAAGCCCTTGCTTGGTGTCGTTGGGCCACTTGATGGTGCTGTTCGTTAGCACATCAACGTCCAATAATAATAATACATAGTGGCAAAATGAAACGTAACTGGCATATATGGTTGATTAGTGTCTACAGCCGAGAAGAACTATTTGTCAAGCAGACTTTTTTTTACTTGTTTCATTTGAAGTTTCGCTGCAAAGCCAAATTAAGAAAAATTATTTTTATTAAATTCAGAAATTAATTGAAAACATAACTAAAAGTTTAAACCTTGTTACATTGGATCTTATGGATCATCAATCTATCTATCTATTAACCCAACATTGATTTTTTATTTGGAAAGCATCGATCAAAAACAAAAAATAGGTAGCGTCTTTTTTTTTCTAAAATAGCTAGACACAATAGCTAGATGAGTGTCCACGAACTACTTTATACACAGTCATGAAAAAAATAAAAGAAACGCATTTTATCATTTTATTTTAGTCAGTAAATATATCAGTCTTTAATAATTAAAAATAAATGGATTAATTTTTTAATTCAGTTAACTAAAAATATTTTAAATAATTGCAATTTTTTTATTGTATATATGGATATTGCCAAGAAGGAGTTATTCTGGTAGCATAATTGTGCAGAACAAAAAGTATCTTTGCCCCGCAAGACACAGTTTTCAGATACAATCTGTGCTTTTCCTTTTGCCCCTTTCATGTTTGTATCCATGCGTGTGTGTGTTTGTTATCAAGAGTGATCGATTTCAACGCTGGTAAAGAGCGATTCTTTGTTCGGTCGAGCGCGTAACATTCGCTTTCAAGTTTCGCTTCACGAGTAGTTTTCACTTTGTAAAGTGTAATTCTCTTTGTGCCCCCATCAGCGCATTTTGTTCGGTTATGCTCTTATTGTTCTTGGTTGCTGTGGCAACCGGCGCACTACACACGATGTACCCTGCACAGCACGATGAATAATAATAAAACCAAGTGGCAACAACAACAATAACAGTAAACCAGAATTCGTTCTGTTCGCTCGCAAGTGCAAGTGCAAGATACAAAATCATATGTATAGTACATATGTATGTATGTACATACATGCAGACAATGAAGCATGCATGTGTGAGTAGATTGTATCCCAGTTTGTTGGCAGCGTCGCTTTGTGCTCCATTATGTTCGCCTGGCAAAATTGGAGCATTTATTGTACCAACAAAAAACGCATAATACGCCAGACGGACAGCAAACAAGCGAGTTGTACTTGGTGCTCTTGTTATTGTTTTTGTTACTCCTTGTCAGATACACAACAATGCGAGCACGCTGCTGTTACCCGACTGTCAGCTACCCTGCAAATTATTATAAATAAATGATGTCATCAGACTGCGTAATATTTTTGACAGCTGCATTAAAATAAATAAATCACGCTGGCAAGTAACAAATTTAATGGCACGTCGCGTATACTCTGCATTCACTTCTGCTGCTGGGTAAAACAAGAACTGAGCGAGGCTGTCTGTCAATCATCAGCACAGCTGCAGCGCTTTCACTTTGTACACAAGCTTTTTAAGCTTAGCCGAGACTGCAACCCAAAGGCGAAGCCACAGACGATGCTGTTGCCGTCCTCTTCCAACACTTCACTTGATATACATACAAATGTACATACATATGTCTGATTGCAATGGGCAATGCCAATTACCTTAGTCTTTTTTCCGCTTATGTACAGCGATTGGGGCAAAAGAGAGACAAATGCGCTACACACTATTTAGGTCGTCGCTGTGCTTGCGTTTGCTGGTCGCCTATTGATGCATCTAGGGCAAGTTCCTAGAATGTTCATTCCAATAAGCCACCATGGCCGTTGCAACATCGCAAAAATGATAAAATTGATGGCAGGCGAAATTCATAGAATTCACCCGAACTCAATAGGCGCCCAGACTTCAAAGCGAGCGTACGTTAGAGAGAGAGAGAGAGAGAGAGAGAGTGATAATAATGTTTTGTTTGGGGCGACGACAACATCGCGTCATGCGCGTCGCAAATTCATCAGGGGAGCAGCGACATATAGCGATATATAGATACATATAGATACACATGTACACACACATACATAGATACATATATATTTAGAGCAATATCGAGATACAAAACCATGGCCAGGATGCCCAATCACATATGGCCGCTCGTCGCAACGGACTCCACATACGGCCAATGCCAATGCGTCTGTCTCCACAAGCTGCAAGCGAACGCTTTTTAACACTTTCGTTTTCTTGTTCCAACCAAACGCTGGCCGCTAAATAGGCGCTCAGCGTTCAGCAGCAGCGCGTTGCCAAGCAACGGCGTCAAGCACGATAAGCGCACACCAGAGCGAGACAGACAGAGACAGAGCACTTGAATTGAGTTGACTTTGGCAGGTTGCTTGCTATGGTTGTCCCATTTGCACTTGTCGCTCTCATGCGCTATCTCGCTCATTCTGCAAGTCACCATAGTTGTTTGAACGCAAGCACATACACACGCACACATTTATGGTACACACTTGTATGAGATGTACTCTTATGTGTGTTTATGTTTGCATATGTAAATGGCATGCGATGGCAATGTCCTTGTATAAAAAACAGTTTTTGTGCACAGGCGCACAGTGAGCGACAACAGAAGATGCCCCCCAACCAGCGAATACTCATTCATTCAGTGTTGCCAGGCGATGAGCGAAAAAAAGCCAAAAAAAAAAAAGCTACAAATTAAACTTATACCCAAATCAATCAAAATCATTAGGTTTCTGAAATTTAAATTTGTTAACAAATCATCGATTTCATACATTTTTGGCACACTTCAATATTTTGTATTTTTTAAATAAGACTAACATGTTTTTTTCAAAGATCACAAATATTTTGTTGCTTTAAAACATTTTTCGATTATGATACAATTACATTCTATGGTAAGAATTAAAAAAATGTTCTCGATTTATTGCAAATTTAATGAGCTACTTCATTTTCATAATTGCTTGAAATAAGCTAAACTGGCAACACAGCTTTTATTATTGCTCATTAAATGCAAGCTCTCGTGCTCTCGCTCTCGCTCTCGCACTCTCGTTCTCTCTTTCGCTCACTCCGTTGGTGTACATACATATGTAGCTATTAGCTTTGTTGTTGGTTGCAAACCCGCTGAGGCTGAGTTGGAAGCAGCATGCAACATGTGGGGAATTGTGAGGGAGTTGAAACTTTCGATGCTGCTGCTGCTGTTGCTGCTGCTTCTGTTTCTGCTTCAGTTGCTTTCTGGGCGCCCGTTCGAAAATCGACTGACTGAAGGCCCCTGAAATCGTGTGTGCACGCGATGGACGAGCGTGGGCCGAACAAGCGAACGGCTTCGTTGCCCCCGAGTTGCGGTTGTCTGCTGAGAGCTGCCCCAATGTTGCAAGCAATGTTGCTTGCTGTGCTGCGTTGCGAGACGTACACTCATTAAATGGTATTTATACCCTTTTCGCAATCAAAATGCGGCAAAAGAGTATTATGGTGTTGTGCAAATGCATGTAACAGGCGGAAGGCAGCATCTCCGACCCTATCAAGTATATACAAACATATGTTCCTGATCAGTGTGCACAGCTGTCCGAACAAACATCTTGATCTTATACCCAACAAAATTGATTAGTTCTGCATGCCGAAATCCGAGTTTGAGACTCAGAATAATATATGAATAAATTTGCATTTGCATAAATCAAAATCGACATTCGCGAAGTAAACAATTTAAGAATTGACGAGAAAGGAGATACGGACTATCAGTCTAGCAGAAAGAGTTGCTACTAGTCTAGCAGAAGCAATTGCTATTAGTCTAACAGAAGGAGTTGCTGTTAGTCTAGCAGAAAGAGTTGCTACTAGTCTAGCAGAAGCAATTGCTATTAGTCTAGCAGAAGAAGTTGTAAGTAAAACAGAAAGCGTTGCTACTAGTCTAGCAGAAGGAGTTGCTATTAGTCTAACAGAAGAAGTTGCTACTAGTCTAACAGAAGGAGTTGCTGTTAGTCTAACAGAAGAAGTTGCTGTAAGTAAAGCAGAAAGCGTTGCTACTAGTCTAGCAGAAGGAGTTGCTGTTAGTCTAACAGAAGAAGTTGCTATGAGTAAAGCAGAAAGCGTTGCGACTAGTCTAGCAGAAGGAGTTGCTGTTAGTAAAGTAGAAGAAGCTACTCGCTAATTGAGCTAGAATATAAAAAAAAACAAACGTATTTTTTGTTTTTATTTAATTTAAGCGTTTTGTAATCACTCATACTGGGTAGCGGGTATTTCAGAGTCGAGCACTCTCGACCGTATCTTTCTTACTTGTTTTAATTAATGCTAAAGCCAAAAGCACAGACATCCCCCATTGCTTTGCCACACAATGGCACGTGGCAGCAGCCAATTAGTGAAAAATGTTGCCGCCCCTTCCAGCACAATCCGCCCCCCGCTCGTCGCCAACTTCCCCCTTTTGCCCATTGGCCACCCTCTTCATTAGCTGCACACATTTCGACCTACGCTTTTTGCAGCGCATCTTCTTCTATCCTATTACGCCAGCATCGTCTTAATTAAAAAGCCGGCAACACGCCAACCAAAACACACGTCCCCCTCCCCCATCGACGGCATATTTTTAATTGCTTAATTGGAATTGCGTAGCAATTAAACAGAGTACATATCTGTGACCATTCGCCATTGGCTCCATTGACTCCACTCCTCAGCCTATGGGCTGATTTGCCACGCCCGTTGCTGCCGCCCCCCCCAATTCAGCCAAGCATCCGGGCGGCGCTCTCTCAAGGTCATTGAGGCAGCCCAGGACAAGCAGCAGACACCACGCCTAGATACGCCTCAAACTCAGCTGGCGTAGCAGGCGCTCAGCAAGGGACAGGACGGCGTCAAGGATGCGCGCCGTGTCACGCTCTGCCCTTGGGATGCTGTCGTGCTCTCGCTCTCCCGTGTCCTTGGCACGCAGTTCAACGCGACTTTACGGTACGCTCGTGCATGTTGAATAGAGATGCGGCGAGAGCGAGAGGCCCCAAAGCGCAGCAAGTGCTGAAAGCTTTTCTCAGCCAACTTATGCGCCTCCATGCACACATACATGAGTATGGACATATATATAAATATGCAAACATATGTACATATGTATGTATGTACAAAACTAACATTTGTTTAAAGTACAGTCCAGAAATCGTTTACATCAACTTCGCCCGCGCTGTCTTTTGATATCAATATTTTTTGATTTTGAAAAATTTGTTTATTAATATTATTATTTTAACGACTAATCCAAAAAAAGAAAAAATATATATGTATGTATCAAATAATGAGTATGTGTAAAAATTGCATTCGCTGTTTGCATAAAAAATAGACTTTCCGGAAACAACTTGCAATATTTCCTGAGAACTTACATACAGTATGTCAAGAAACTGTTTACACACTAAAAAAAAACATATTGGCATGCAAAAATAACGCAATTAGTTACATTTTTTCAAAAATTTTTCAATGCAGAACTATTATATAGAATATTTGTATTAAGTAAGCTGAAAAACAAAATAAAAATAACGCAAAGAAAACTTTTTGAAAATCAAAATATAAGTTTACACATACATACATAAATACGTTAAAAATCGTATGCGAACATATTGAATCTCTAAAGATCTTCCCACTGGCAATATGTACATATGTATGTACATACATATTTATCTGGCTTTCAGTCAAGTGTGTGCTTTTACCATATTACTATGAACCGACTTTGTTAAAGAAACAAATTGGAAAGTTAAGTTATTTGCCAAATTATAATGTGCAACTTCAAGTGGGAATTTGGAACAACCCAGAATTGTTGCACGATCCAATAACAACGATTACAAAATAGTGTAAACTTATATTTTGTTTTTTGAAAATTGTCCCTAGCGTTGTTTTGTTATTTGTTTTGTACATACTGATTACAATTTTTCTTGCATTAAAAAATATTGAAATATTGAAAGTCAAAAAATATGTTTTTTTTTTCGTAATTAAAATAATATTGAAATAAAAGTACGCACACACAGTTTTATTTCTATACTTCTCATTGACGAGAAATACAGAAATGTAGTTCCCCATAATAGACAGTGTTGTCAATCCGTTTCGATTTGATTTTTTAATATTTAAAGCATTAAAGTTAGAACTATGAACAATTGGCATGTTTAAAAATGCTTCCATATTTGCCTAAAAAATCTAAACGAAATTCTTTGCATTAATTTTGCAAAACTACCAATAAGATTTCTAGTAAATACGTAACGTCTTCATAAACGAACTGTAGTAAAACGGTTTCTCATTGCTTTATCTTGTCCTGTAATTCTGCATATGTATGTATTTTAACATTTATCTAGATACATTTTTCCACGTGCTTGCCTCCCGAATGTCTTTATCCAACACTGATCAGTATTTTTGCGACTCTGCGCATAAGTTTGGAAGAATTTGGTAACCCTGATATTTCCTGTTCAAACGTCAAGCTCGTCCATTTCATTCGAATTGTGAAAAACGTCAGTTGTGTGAAAGCGATGAAATATATATATTTTCTTAAGCTGTCTCAAGACTTTTATTTGAGATAAACACCGAAGTCAATTGAGGAAATAGTTAATGTAGTTTAGATAACATCTATAAACTTGTGAATGATAAGTGCACATTAATTAAAAATGTCGGAAGACCTGAAAATTTGGAGTGACATATTGTTCACATGGGTAAGTTTTCTAGAATTTATGTAGGAGTGATGAAATGATGTATATGTATTTCAGGCGAAATGCTACTATTATATGCGAAACAATGCGGCTAACTTGGAATCTTCAGATTTGAATGGATTTGCTAAGTTTGTGGTTTCTCGGATAAATGGATCATTGCTCAATTTCCTTAAGGGTGAGAGCGATAAATGTGCTCTTAATATCCAGGGAGCATTAGCTCATAATATATTGTGTTGTTTTCAGAAAAGTATCCCAAGTATAAACCGATTGTGAATGAGAACGGCAGTATAGTAGCAAGTGAATACGTGATTGTCTACACCATTTTATTGCATTACTTGCTTGTGCGCGACCCGAGTAAATTTTTTTTTATATACAACGGTACTATCTCCAGAGACGAGCAAACTTACATAACTGAGTTCGTAAACTTATGCTTGTGCATCGAAGAATTTGTGCCGGAACGTTCTCAGGTCATCAAACTGATTGAAATATGCATGAGAAACGTTCGAAACCGATCCTTGACTCGACCACCAAATGTCGATATCGATGAAGATGACGAGAACGAGAACGAAGAGCTAGATGATTCAGAGAGCGAATCAAGCTCCAGCTCGAAGGCATCTTCATCGTCAAGTGAAAAAGCTGAATATACTAGTAATGATCCATCTGAAATCGAAAGCCGCAAAGAATCAGATTCTACGGTATCTTTGTATATCGGATCTTCTGAAAATGAGCAACAGGATTGCATAGATGTTGCAGATGAAGACAAAGATGAAGGCAATCAGAAGCAGCAGCAACCAGCTGTCAACGTTGCAAATTCTGAGAAGGAAACTTCAAGTGAAAGCAATGATGCCGAAAGTTCAGTCACTTCAAAGAAGCCGCAGGAGATAACTCGTCTGTCTCGTAGGGAGCGGTTGGAATCTCTAGTAAAAGATAATCCAGATTCAGATAGCTCTGATAGCACCTTTAAATCGTCAGATGAAGACGCTCAAAAACTAATACGTTCCAGTCCAGTGAAAACTTTGAAGAAATGCAGCGACTCAGAGTTCAAATGTTTGGAGTCTAATATGATGGCAATCCCAAACGTGACCGATGCCGAAAGTTCAAATGTATCAGATGTAGAGAGCGCATCCTTAAACTCAACCGAGAATGACGAAGAAGACATCGAGATGATAAGTTATATCGTAAGTATAATGTTTAAATTAAATATCCTTGATATTTTTAAAATCCCTTTTTCGTTCTAGATTAAACCAGGGCACAATGACGAAAGAGTCGGAGAGCGCCGAACAACGCTCAATGTCATTCCGGAGGACGACGAGGGCAGCATCTCTACAATATCTGAAAGCCCTGGCCATTCTGATTCAGATCATTCAGATCGCACTGGTAAATTATTTATTATATTTTTATTATAGTAATGGTTCAGTCTTCATGATTATCTAGAGTCAAGGCTCATACATTATAAATTGTAAAACTCCAACTTGCCTCGCATATGAATATTATTTTTGTATATACACAACGACATATTGAGAACAACATTCACTTGGCGATATAGATATATATGCTCCTGGGTTAGAAAAACAATAAACTTCAATCCCAGCTGAAGCCGTTAATATATAGGTAGAGAGGTGTATTTGGCGTTTTGCTACAGTTAATGACTTTATCGGCAATAAATCTGAATTTATTCAATCATCTCAGGAAATGAATCGAATCGAGAGCCAGATACATCAACTGTGTGCGAAGTGAAACCTCGCGTAAAGCTGCCTGGCGAAGAGATCCTTGCTCGAAGTGACAATCTGAATAATTCAATGGAGCTGCCAATTTCCCCACTAGCTCAAAGCAGCATGATTCAATGTAAGTTGCCAATTTGAGTTTTAAATGATAATCAAAAAAAAAACTAAAAATACGTATGAATATATAGTATTTTAATCAATATTTTAAATTGTTTGGAACAAATTTCTTGATCTATTTTAAGCAAATCGCTTGAATACCAAAAAATCAAAATAAAAACTCATTCACTTCACAAAATGCCATTAATTTAACACTTAATTTCACGACTAAGATAATTGCATACCATTTTTTATCAACACTATACTGTATATAGTATTTAGATCCATATTTACAATTATCTGGCTAAAATAAAATCCGAACATGAAAAAATTATGGCCTAACTGCTAGGATATATGGCATACTCCATATGCCGTCATGCGAAATTAATGAGAATTATTTTTGTGAGCATAATTAATCTCTTAGCAAATTTAGGTTTACAATAAATCAAATCAAATGTGATTATTTGCAACATAATAATATAATAATTCTATCTATGTACGAAATGATTTCTTTATTACTGTCGCATGTAAATGATAATGTACTGTTTTTCAAACAGGTGACGAAATAGATCTGTCGAACATTAAGCTGATCGTTGAACCGAAGAGTAAGCTCAAGAAAAACGAAAACGATCGACAAACCTTGGAATTGAGAAATCAGTTGCAAGCATATCAGAATGCGCTGAGCCTTTCTAAGAGACATGTCAACACGCTGAAGCAGAACTTGGCGCAGCAGATAGAAGAAAACGAAAAGCTAAAGGCCCGGCCAGATAATATCACAGCGCTCCAGTTGGCACAAGAAAAATTAAGAGGGTTGGAAAAGCAACTGAACGAATTGAAAAAATGCCAGGATCTGCAGATCGCTGATCAATCAGCTGCAATCATCAACGACTTGAAGGCATCGTTGGAGGCGGCTCAAAACCAGTCAAACGATCACGAAGAGGCATTGAAAGCGGTTCTAGGGGAACAGAAAGCCATCCAGAAGGACTTCGAATTGGCTATAATAAATTCGCGGCAGAAAGTACTGAATTTGCAGGAACAAAAAGATAACTTGGAACGCAAACTGACCTCGGAAAACTACAGGGCCAAATCGGAGTTATCGCAACTGCAGAAAAATTGGGAGTGTGATAAGCAACAGATGGCACAAGCTCAATCCGAGATAGAGAGTCAACGAAAAGAACTAACGACGCTGCTAGCGGAAAATAGAGCTTTGCGAACCGAGAACGATGCGCATCTTAAAGATATCGAAAAGCAACGCGAAGCCATCGAGAAGTTGGAGAAGGACTTGACAACGCTGCAACAGGATAAAGACGGTTCGCAGCAGGAAATGGAAAAGCTGCAGAAGGCAGCAGATGATCTGAAGACAAAGATGAACGAGGAGCTGGTCAAGGAGAAGGCTAAATTGCAAAATGAAAAGGACGCGTGGCTAAAGGATAAGGATGAGCTGCTGTCCTGCAAGCAGACGCTGGAGAACGAAAATAAGTCGCTTTTAGAGCAGAAACAGCTGGAAACCAAAGGCGCAGAGGCACTGCAACACAAGCTACGTGTGTTGCAACAACAGCTGAATAAGAAGCAGGAGCAGTTGCTCCAGAAGACCAACGATTGTGAGCAGCTAAGGACGCAGCGAGCCGAGCTGAAAACCGAATTTCTGGCATGGTCAGGCAAATGCGACAAGCTCACAGAATTATATGAAAACACCAAATGCGAACTGGAAACATTGCGACCAGAAATGCGGACGTACTATAAACAGGGTCAGAAGCTCGAAGCCAAGCTGGAGGAGACGCAACAGGAGCTGGAAATGGTCAAAGAGCAACTCCAGGATGCGGCAGAGCTTCTGGCCAGGACCAAAGAACAAGCCGCCAATGACATTGAGACCATGAGATCACAACTTGAGGCAACGCAGCAGCAGGATTCGCAAGAAGAAATCAATAAGCTGCGCCAGCAATTGGAGCAACTGCAGCGCGTATCCGAAGAACAGAGCACGGAAAACATGACGCTGCTGAAGACGTTGGAGTTGCATCATCAGAAGTATGAGAAGATTAAGGACAAATTAAGCAAGTTGAAGACGGACAGCAAGGAGCAACGAGTGCAAAGCAAAAAATCCAGCTCTGAGTTGCTTAAATCTGAAGAGCAGCGCAAATCGTTAAGTCGCATGGTGCAAGAAGAGTCGCTGGTAAAGCAAAAGCTGCAACATGACTTCGACCAAGCAGACAAAAGAGCCAAAGAGTCGCAGCAACAATTGCTGGCGGCCACATCAACAATTGAGAAGCTGCAACACGAACAAGCGGCAATGGAAGCAGCCAATGCATCGACAGCTCAGCAGTTAAAGGAAGCTCGAGAGCAACTTGAACTTGCCGAGCAACAATTACCTGCAGAAATTCTAGAGCTGCAGCAACAGTTAATGCATTCGAAAAAGAAGTTCGAATTGATTGTTCAAGAAACGGATAATTTGAAGACGGAGAACAAAAAGCTGCGACGTGCCAAGAAAGAAAAGACTCAAGTAGCCGTGGAGGCCGTGGAGCTGCAGGATATATTAAGTGATTTACAACAGCATCTTGAATTGTTGGAATTGAGCGAAGAAAACAAGGCTTCTGAGGTAGTTCGCGATTTGGAGGCACAGATGAACAATGATGAAATCCAACCGAAATCGACGGAGCCAAGCACAGAAAATCAAAAGCAGGAGATGAACAATTTGCTGCAACTGCTCAAAGGAGCTAAAATCAAATGGGAGGAGATGATTCGATGCGACAAACAGTCTGCTGGAATCATCGAAGGTCTGGAAGCACAATTGCAGGCAACTCGAGAAGAACTCGTAGAGCTGAAACGAATGCCAGCACAACAGGACGACGACGACGAGCTGCAAGAACAGCTCGAGTTGTTGCAATGTCAGGTCAGCAAATTGATGACTGAGAACCTGAGACTTCAAGCTGAGCTGCCGACGACGTCCAACGACGAGTCTGTTGAATTAAAGGATCGTCAGAAATTAGACGAGAAATGCGCTCAGATTGAACGGGTCCCATCCCCACCAGCCACTGCAGCACTCCAGCCTGTCGTCGAGCCAACAACCGCTCTGGAAGGGACCCTGCAATCCATCATTGACAGCAGTCTCAGCGCGCAGCTGCAGGATACGTTTACCGCACCGCTGCATCAGATCAAGGTGCTGATCGAGGATCAGTTGTCGACGCGCCAACAGTCGTTGCTTACGGCGCAGGAGGAGACCAAATGGCTGGAGAGGAGTTTCGAGAGCGTCAAGAAGGAAGTGCAGCTGTTGCACGACAATCTGGAGGTGAACAATAGCACGTTGCAACAACAGGAAAATTTAATCCAGCAGCTGAGCCAGCAGCTGAAACGGAAGACCCATGAGCTCCATATGGTGGAGGAATTGAATCAGAGCCTTAACGACCACATGGAACGCATGCAACTGGATTATTCGCAGCGAGAGCAGCAGAAAACCCAGCAGCAAATGGATGAGCTGATGAGGCACGAGAAGCAGAAGCAGGAGAAACTCACAGCCGTGGAATACAGCCTCAAGGTGATGAAGCATGCGCTGGATATCACAACCGAAAAGCTACAAAAATCGCAGAGTCAAATGGAATACGTTGAGGCGCGCAATACGGAATTGAGTCTACAAGTTGGCGCCCTCAACTTGGATGCAGGCAGGACAGCATCGCGTGAAACCAAATTGCGCGATTTTCTGGCCAAGGCCAACAAAAAGGTGTCGGAGCTGCAATTGTTAACCGACAGCCACAGTGCTCAAATCGCCAAGCTTCTGGAAGCACACGATAAAGATAATGATTTGCGTGAAATGATGGCAAAGGATTTCAAACGCGAACACGTAAAACAACAGTCCGAAATTAAAGCACTAAAAACTCGACTGGAAACACTTCAAAACGATCATCAAAGAATCCTGAAGACGAATCAGGAGTTGCAACTACAAAATTATAAAAACAAAGCACGCGAAGCCGAACTTAGGAAATCCATTGATGCGATCAGCACTCAACTCGAATCAGAGAGAAAATCATTCATTCAACTTCAAGCCGCACAGGAGATGGATTTCAAGAGCACAATTCAGATTGCGGAGATGCAATCCATGCAGCAGATCAATAATCTGGAAGCCGATCAAGAGAAAAAAGCTGAGAAGATCGCTGAACTCGAGGAGCAATTGTGCATCAGCAATATTAGATGCGATCAATTTATCGGGGAATTAGGTAAATGGAAAAATCATGCCGCTGAGCTGAAGAAGGATATCGAGAATTTGAAGCAGATCAAAACGTCTCCACAAGCAAAAAAACAGGTGAGCTGTGTTGTTTGCTTGAATACGAATTGATATGTACAGCATATAATGTCAGTAATTGGATTTACTCCCACATCCGAGATAATCCAAGATAAATCATTAAATTCAGTATAATGTCGATAAATTCAAAATATTGTTTGTAAACCGTAAAATGCAGTTTATTGGCATTACTACATTTTGGACTTAATCCCACAATAGCTATATATAAATATATTGCTGGTTCCGTCATTTATCGGCTCAAAAGTTATCCGTCTCAAATAAACTGCAAATAATAGCAGCATTTATTATCAACATTAACTGTATTTAATTCCCAATGTGCAACTTTTTAAAATTTTTAATAATTTATTGTATTTGTTTTTATATTTTTTTCGTTTTCTTTGCAGCCACAGATCGATGAAAAGGTAACTACAAGTATATTAATAATAATCACAATAGATACTAATTCTTTTTTTCTTATCCACCAGACTCAAACCTTTCTCTCCGGGTTCGATCCAAACAGGAGCCATTAAATGGGCCAACTTTCAAAGCTATTTGAAGTAAAAGAAACAAAAACAAAACTGTTTTCTAATCTGTAATAAGAAATTTTGTAACATCTACAAATAAACACGCAATGAATGCAGAATTATTGGTTTTGCCATAAGTTTTATTTACCGCATCCATGAAATGCATAAAATGTGTGTACGAGAATGTATGTTATTGCTGGAGCGATCCATTAATTTGGTTGTATCTCGAACTAGGCATGGTATTGTATAATGTATATCAATATAATTTTTTTTTTGCGTTACTTGGTTAATATATATTTGTATTTTAATATATGTGTATAATATGTATATATGTATATAAATTTAGTTAACATTAATTCATTTAATATTCTCATATGCCATTCGGTATTCACTTTTCTCATTTTTATCGCGTTTCGCCGTGTCGCAGAAATGGAAAAGAAAATATTCAGTCACTAGGATCGAACGATACGGCGAGATATTTCAGCAATTTCTGCGACAACGGTTCAAATTCCATGTTGTACAAATTAATAGCTTTAATACATCTTTCCAGCTGAAGTTTTGTCAGGTTGCCAATACATTATCATTGTCTTGTTTTAGTTTTAAGTTTTCTTTATTATTGTATAAAAATTCAGTTTTTCATTGTTTTTTCTTGTTCATTTGAATAAAAAGAAGAAAAGTTGATAATTGAAGGTAGGGATTATGTGTGTGTGTGTGTGTGTGTGTGTGTATATTTGTGGAAGGAGTGGAAATGTAGTTTATATGGATCTTGGATCAATGGCAATCGCTGAATTCCACTTAGTCTTTGGCACATTTCTTATTGTTTTCTTGTTCATTTGTGTTCCAAAATATCTCACAATCGTAACTGATATGTACTTTATGCTTTGATCTCATCTGTATGAAAAATGGTTAAGCTAGGTTAGCCAAGTTAGTTTTGGAAATGCATAGAGAACCGGAAGCGGGGAAGCAGCAAAATGAATACATGGACTGGGGCATGGTTGGGTTGTATATATCATCATATTTATGATAAGGATGGCTGGCATTAATCTAATGTTCGTCTCAACTGCGGCAAATGCAACATTTTTGTGCTCACGAATATAAACGGTTAAGCTAATAATATGTATATAATTGGTACATATTTTTTTTTGGTAACAACAACTCTTGCTAAGTCATATTTTTATATTTTCGAAATTTTGGTTAAAATTTGCGGCTAAAACATTTTTACGTTTTGTTTTCGTTTCGTTTTGATTGGTTTGTTTCTAATACTTTTTGTTCTAGTCATCGTCTGATTCAATACATAATTAATTTTTTAACAAACAATCAGCTACAATTCAACGCTGGCTAATTATAATTTATTTTTATTTGTTTTCTTTGAATTTTTTGGCTTGTGTATTTTAATATAAGGCCGCTTGGGGCAACTGCTATAAGAGGCTCAAGAGATGCAGATAGACAGAGAGATGAATAGAAGTAGAGTGAGATAGAGATATACTTTGAGTGAAAAAGACAGAGAGAGAGAGAGATATAGTTAGACTACAACTTGACAATTGCTAATTGAAGTAAGTATTCTTATATACCCGATACCCGATCATAATATTTAGATATCAGGAATTAGAAAATCCATGTTCCTGCAGATCAAATTGCAAATGTAATTTTAGAGCAACAACTTTCGAACATAATAGATATTCAAATTGAATTGCAATTGGATATGAGTACCGGGTATCTCGCAGCCGAGCACATTCCGCTGTGCCCTTTCTGCTTGTTATGTTATGATGTTGTGTGGTTTATCTTTGATTTCTCCAATCGAATGCATGTAATTATTGTAATATTTGATGTTAACTGGAATTGATAAGAGCCTATTTTTTTTCTGTTTGTTTTTTTTTAATTATTTTGTAATTACAATTTGTAGTAGTTCTGCGTGGTTGTTGATTTTGTTAGTTGCTATTGGATGCTCGTTTAAAAACACTCTACAATTAATTAATGTATTCGTTTTCATTACGGTTTCACTAATCGATTAAATTCATTCAAACTCACTCTCACTTTGCCATTTGCCTGCTAACTTCGCACACATTTCGCATATGTATAGGGTATGTAAGTATGTATACTCGTATATGATTAGATAGTAGCTACTATGTTTATGTAGAATGTATATAGTATAGTATATGTATATGCATATGTATATGTATGCGAATCGAATCGGTTTTCAAAATGAATCCGTTTGCCCGCGTTTCTTATTTGTTTTCTGTTTTCGTTATTCTTCCTACAAATATAGTTCCTTGCATTTTGGTCATAGATTAGTTAGTATACATAATTAATCGATTAAAAACGAAGCATTAAAAGAGGGAGTGGCGGGGGAGCAGCGCGTAACAGCATAATATGAATATGAATTATTGCGTTAAAAAGAAATAACAACTTAAGATTATAATGAGAGCACAGCAATCGAATATGTAAATTATGTACATCATATAAGAAAATGGTAAATACTTAGCGAGCATATAAAACATAGCAAAGGACAGACAGGGACTAAAAATAAATAAAAAAAAACACATAAAATAAAATCATAAAAACCAAAAATAATACATCAATGCAAATACGTAAACAAATCAAGCCATAATTATGACTAAAAATGGAATGAATGCACTTGGCTCTTAGGCTAAAAGGCATTTACTTCGGCTCGTTGCCGCTGCCGCTGCCGGGCGTGGCTGAGAGCGCCATCTTCGAGAGCGTGGCCAAGGAACGTTTCGGGAATGTGTTGCTGCCATCCGACGGGTCCGAGAACAGTTTGCGGAAGCTAGAATAAAGCACATTAGTAATGCCATTTAAGAAAGCTAATAAACTGCACTTACAACTTGCGAATACCCGACTCGGAGCTCTTCTTCCAGGGCGCATCGTCCGGCTCATAGGGCAGCGGTCCCTGCACAGGTGCATCATGTCCAGGTGGCCTGACATTTGACATTTACCAACGAATGGATAGATGTTAATTACAATTACGTCATTTAGAATGGCCCAGCAGCGAACATTTTTGATTAGAACGCTCTGAGTCATGCAGTAATAAATTTAAGTATATGTAGCTGTCATAGCAAAAGTATCTCGTTTAAAGGTTTTAGCTGGATCCCCAAATCATGCGAAAAAAAACCTAATTCCAGCTAGAGAATTTGTGGGCTGAGTTTTTGGTTTTAAAAACATTGTGACTGTTCTCTGGAAATGGGCTGTTAATCTAATAAACTCTAAACCACTGACACTTTTGGCGTCTCCTGTTAAAAAGTTAAGTTAAGGATAGGTTGGGTAAGGTTGCTCTGACAGCTCGACAATGCCGAGAGCACCCAGTCAGCGTTTGGAGCATTGTGTAAGGAAGGTTTCCCAGCTGGGTATAGTTCTCAGTCTCGCCAGGATTCCGTCTGGTTGACAAGGCTGAGAAATGTCAGCTGAGAGGCACAATTTACTCTATCTGCTTACTAATTTTAGCAAACAACAAGTAATTTATCGACTATCCTACTGCACTATTCACGGAGCCGTAGCGTTCCGCTTCTTTGCTCACTTCACTATTTCTCACGTCTGCCGCCAACTAGTGACGTCCTTTCTGTATGAGCTCGGAGATCCGCTTCGGGTTTTATCTTGGACGCATGGCAGCCCAGACTTGTTGATGACGCTGAACGGAATCTGGCGCACTCATCAGCCGCCTCTTTATCCTCATAACTGCGTCTCCAAAGAGTTTGAGGTTCCTCGGGTTTTCAGCCAAAATATTTAACAATTCGGTCGCTTGCCAAACAGCGTCGAACTCCAACAGTCAGAAGACTGGACCCCAAGGTCGCCTGAGTAGACTCCCAATTATGTGCCTTCTTTCGTCTACGATTCGTCTGCCTTAAGGTTGTTTCTAATTGCCAATCTGATCAGTCGAGGAAGTCAGTTGTGAACCTGTCGTCCCACTTTAGTTCGTTCTCTTTCGGTCTCTTCCTGACCACCAATCAAGATAGCAAACTAAACTGCTTGAAAACGATATTGATATTGCCAAGCTCATTTTGGTGTACGCACGTTTCGCCCGCTACATCGTCGTCCACATCGGCCTCAACGCCATCGTCGGCCTCGTTGTCATCATTGGCATCACGTGCAGCATCCTCATCGCTGTCATCGGAGCTGGAGACGTGACGTATTCGCTTGCCGCTGGGCGCCGGCTGCAGTTCGGCCAGCTGTTCGTTGAGGCTGTCAATGGTGGTGAGCAGCTCGTCGCGCTCCGATATCAAATCCTTGAGTTCTCGCGTCGTATAGCGCGGCCGATTCGGATCGTTCTCGTTGTCATCGTACGACTGCACCAGATCCTCATTCTCCTTCTCGGCGAGGCCCAAACGTTTGCGCAGCTGATTGATTTCACGACACTGATCCTGTAGTTGGGCAAGAAAATCGGCGCGCTCCTCGCACAGCGTCTTCACCTGGGCCTGCATCAGTTTGTGGCGTCGTCGCGTATCCCGCTCGCTGGCCTTCAAGCGTTCCGCCTGAATGTTGACCTGCAGCAGAAGAATACTCCAATCAACCACAACACATACATATGTACTTAATTTTTGCTACTTACATGCTCCAGTTCGCTGTACTTGTCCTGCAGCTCGCGTTCGCGCTGCTTCAGCTCGTCGCGTTGCTTGTAAATCTGCTCCTTGAGCCGCTGCAGCACTTGGGTGTCCGAGAGCGCGCTATGCAGCTCGTTGTTGGTCATGCTGATGATGCTCTCGGTGAGACTGGCGCCCAGGCCAGAGCTTTGGGCGGACGACGATTGCAAATCCTGCGTCTGCTTCACCAGCCGCTTGTTCTCGTCCTGCAGCGACGACACCAAGTCGACCAGCTCGTTTGTCTCGCTGCGCCACTGCTCCTCAATGAGTTCCAGCTCCTTTTCGAAGCGCCGCCGAAACTCGGCCTTCTCCAACTTCTCGCTCTCCAGCTGGGCAATCTTCTCGCGCAGCTCTTGTATGGTGGTGTTTTCGCGTTCATTTTTGGTGGCCAGCGCCTCGAGCAGCTCCAGCGTATTGATGATTTTGGGCATTAAGCCGCTGACGGCATCGGTGCCATAGCGATCCATGATGCGTTCGTATTCCTTGCCAATGTCCGAGGCCAGATCGTAGACATCGACCACGCCGATGTCATCGATGGCGTCCAAAACCATTTCGCCCATTTCATTGAGATGGAAGCCGGGCATCGATTGTCGACGTCGACGTCAAGCAGCGGGCAGCTGGACAGATACAATAAGCTTGCTGGCAATCCCAAAAGGGAGTTAGGGCTTCACACACACACACAATGACACACTGACACGGTCACAGTCACTGTGCGTGTGCTTGGCTTGTATGTGTGTGTGCCAAGAATTATTTGCATTCACTTTATTAGTCGCCCACGCACACACACACTTTCACAGCACTGGAGCGACACACACATATGCATACACCACTTATATGTATGAATTTGGTATATTTTGCTGTTGTTGAGTACTATAGAACTTGGACCTGCAACTGAACTTGTCAATTTTGTATTTATTTTGTTTTTACAAATCTCTCGATGACTGCATACTCGCGGCTGGATGAGTAATAAATATACAACAAATTTGCAAATCCCCCCTAACAAGCAGCGTTCGCGCACAGCTGTGCAGAGAGCTATGGTAGTTGCTGCTCTGCTGGCTGCTCTGCCTAGCCTCTGCCTCTGTCTCTGCTGTTGTGTATGCAAACGAGCGTTTTGTCGCTCTCGTTCGCGCTCTCGCTCCTACACACATGCGCGCAGCGTTGCTAGCGATGAGTGTTGTTTACAACTGTAGTGCAAATGATTTCAATTGAATGGCAAACACACACACACACACACTATTGTGCAAGCTGGCATTTAATTACATTCAATTACGCGGCACAGCGCTAGCCGCAACAACAATCACAATTGCCAACATTGACCATTTTTTGTGTGCGACCATCGCTTTCATTGCGAAATATACCATTTCTAAGCGAAAAATATACCAAAGTTATACCATGGTTACACTATTATTCGCAAGCTCTTGAAATCACAATTTGTTACTTATTATTTAAAACAATATATCAATATAAAAACACACGCATTTATTGCGTATTACAAGTGGCACTTTATAAACCCGCAAAATAAATTGCACACACATATATTTGCACTACTATTGGTATTACAACGGTCTGGCATCGCTAAAGCTGCGTTGCTTTGCAATGGCAACGCCAACTTATCTGCAGTGCTGCAAAATGAGCGCGCGATAAATTTGAAATTTGAAACTACCCAACGGTTTCATAAGGCCACAATATAAATTCATTGGTTTTTTTTTATTAATTTGTTTTGTTTACAAAAATTGTATAAATTGTTTGTTTTGTTTTGTAAATTGTGGTTACATATAGGCATTACGTTTACACATACTTGTTTTTGTATATAATTTTTGTTTTTTATTACTAGCAGTATGCAAATGCATAACAAAATAGCATAATTTGTGAAATCCTTTCGCTTTCATTTATGCTAAACTAATGAATACAGTTATGCAACGGCGACTAGCAAGTTTCTGTTTCTTTCTTTCTCTCTCGCGATCTATCTCTCTGTACAAACTAATAAACGGGGATTGTGGGTGCTTCAGTTTTTTGTTTTGTTTTTGTTTTTTGTATTTTAAGTACATTAAAATTAGCTACAGTTCTTTGGAGGGTTTTGGGACTGGGGGGCATTCCATTAAAATATATATATATGTATATATATATATATATATATATACATATGTGTGTGTTTATGTATGTATGTATATATATGTATAAAAAAAAAAATACACAAGTTTCGCTATATGCATAACAATTTCTTTTGCATTTCACATTTGCATTTTTTAAACAGTTTTTCTTTCGATTTGTTTTTGTTTTTAAGGACTAGATTAGGAACCACATTTGTACAGTTTTCATATTTTGTTGTTGTTGTATGTTTTCATGTTTTTTTGTTGTGTATTATTGTAACTAGATGACAACTAATTAAGTAATTGTAATTAAGGTAAATATACAGTGACAAATGAAAATGATATTTTCTTTTCTTCTGCACATTTCATTGTTTTCTTTTTTAGGCCTTTCGTTGCATTTTCTTTTGGTTTCGCAGCTTAACAAAAATAGGTAACTTATATTTAAAGGGGGGCAAAAAAAAAAAAAAAACAAGAAAACAATAAATTATAGTTGATGCGGACAATAAGTTAATGCTTAAAATTAAATTTTGGCAAGCATTTCTTTAGATGGCAATTAAGGTTTTGGTTAGGCGCTGTTACAAATTACAATGTAAAATATAAAAAAAAATAAACTTGAAAAAAAAAAAAAATTCAAATCACATGCTCTCAATCTCACACACACACATACACACGCAGTTTCGTTTGGCACACATAAATAAATAGCAGTAATAATATGTAGTCATAATCATAATAATAATATTAATAATAATAATAATAATAATAATAATAATAATAATAATAGTTATGTTAATTATGGTAGATTTGGTATTTAACGTAAGATGGCAAATCGAAAAAAAAGGGCGACGTTTAAGGCATTGGCATTGTTATACTAGACTGGGAAAGGGGCATTCAAAATACTAGACTAGCTAATAACTCTTAAGACTATAGCTTATCCTCACTTGGCGGCGTCGGCAGCGACGTCTGCTGCGCCAGCTGCAGCAGCAGCGCGGAGGCAGCTGCGGACTAGCTGCTGCTCGATTGCGTTTGCATTTCATTGGCGGCGACAGCGGCGCTGCCCGCGGCGACGCCCACGCCCACACCGCCCCCAAGGACACTGGCGCCGGGGAAGTGGCAAGGACACGCCGGATTCGGATAATGGCCCGACTGCGAGTCGAGCTTCTTGGTCAACGTCTCCCAGTACTTGATCTGCACATTGAGCAGCTCAATCTTCAGCTTGCGCTCCTCGACGGCCAGCGTCATCATGTATTCGTTGTGCTGGCCGCGGGTGCCGCTGTTGCTGCCGCTGTTGTTGTGGCTGCTGCTGGTCTGCAGATTGCTGCTGCTGCTGTTGTTGTTGTTGTTGTTGTTGTTGTTGTTGTTGTTGCTGCTGCTGCCGCTGTTGTTGTTACCGTTGTTGTTGTTGTGGTGGTGACTGTTGCTGCTGGTGATGATGCCGCAGTTGACGCCCAGACCATTGTAGCCATTAAAGCTGCCGGCGGCGAGCGTAATGCTGCCACCGGGATGCAGCTGTTGCTGCTGCTGCAACTGTTGCTGCTGCGCTTTGTCGCGACTCGTCTGATGGCCGTTCAACAGCAATTGCACGCCGCCAACCGTGTTGGTGCCCCCATTTGTGGCCGCCGCCGCCGCCGCAGCAGCAGCAGCAGCAGCACTTGTTGCCGCATTGTGACCACGCTGCAAGCGCGGCAATTGCAGCGTCTGCGTCTGCCGCACGCTGCTGCCGCTGCCCACGCCACTGGTGGCCGCATTGATGGCCGCCTGCAACGATTGCGCCGGCGGATGTTGCACCGCCGACAAGCCGAGGCCGTTGAGCAGCAGATGCTGCTGCATTTGCTCCGCCGTCAGCTGCAAACTCGTGTTGTTGCCAGCAGCAGCAGCAGCATTGTTGGTGTTGTTGTTGCTGCTGCTGTTGTTGTTGTTCTTGTTGCAGCTGTTGTTGTTGTTGTTGTTGTTGTGGCTGCTGCTGTTGCTGTTGCTGTTGCCATTGTGCAGCGTATTATTGATGCTGGCAAAGGCGCCCACACGAATGTTGCCCACGCTGCTCAACGTGATCTCCGCCTTGGGCGTCTGTCCGGCGGACAAATAGCTGCCGGTCGACGAAATGGACGTCTTCGTGGAGCACACCGGCGAGCTGGGGGCACGCGGCAATGCATCGATGTTGCTGCCGCCGCCGCCATTCACAAGCGTGCCGCTGTTGACGCTGGGTATCGAGCCGTTGGCGCTGTGCTGCTGCAAGTGGCTGCGATCTGTGGGGAATAGCTCTTCGTCCTCCTCCTGGAGACACACTTCGGGCACCTTGGGACTGGGACAATCGTCGTCATCTTCGTCGTCCATGCAGTCCATCTCTGTCTGCTCGTTGTCGCTAATTGTCTCCGATTTGATCAGAATGACATCTGTGTCCATGCCCTCGTACAACGGCAGCTGCAATCAAGAATAAAACAAGTTGAGTGAGGAGTTTTCAGCCTTGGGGCTCTTCTAAATTAGACAAATTCCGACGTTCCCACATATCATTAATGTATCCATAATTAAGTTGAACTCTATTCTTCTCTCAAAAAGTTTTCTTTTCCTTTTTTATAAATGAAAAATCAGACGTATTTCGAAAATAATACTCTACAATCATTAGTATTGCACAAACTATTAGTATTATGAAAGATTTCGAAGTATGATTATTTCATTATTAAATTACTGATTAACTTTGAGTGATTTAATAAATGTAATAATATAATTTGTATGCAAAAATAGAAAAACTTATCTATTGTTTTTTAATGATTTTTCTAAAACTTTCTTGAATAAAAAGTGTTTAGAAAAGTAGCTGTAGCTTTTATAGATTCTGAGCTCTAGCTGTTTATACGGACAGACATGGTTATATCGTCTAGACTGTTGAAACTGATCACGAATATATGTATATACCTTATGAGTTACAATTTTAGCCTTCTAGGTGCTATCGTTCTGACTGCACGGTGGCAATTTAGTCAGACGAGGACAATCAGTTTTATATATAGGGTTTAAAGCTCCATTTGAACAATAGATGCAGACTTAATTATTTTTGTTACTTGTGGTTTTTGGCTTTTATGCTTTAGCTTTTCAAGGTTATCACATTTGTACATTTGTTAGAAGGGCGTTAATTTTGTTTTTTTTTTTGCATAAGTTGATTGTTTTGTAACGTACCTTTGAGTCCTCGTAGTCATCGGCCAAATGGCGACCGTTGCCAGTCGCTTGACTGCCGGCGCCATCCGGTGACATTTGCTCGGCAATATATTGGGCCACCGACTCCTGCTGAGACAGTATGTTGAGCAGATCCAGGAAGGAGCGATTGCCCTTGTCCTCGCCGCACAGATCCTTCTTGAGCAGCTGCTTCATGTTTCTGTACAGTTGTCGCAACTGTTTCGCGCTGCGCTGATGATAGACCTTTGCGTTAAAGTCCTTGGCTATCTGCAGCCACACTTCGTCCTTTTTGCGATTGGACTCGGCGTCTGTGCGCTTGTTCTCAATCACATCCTTGTGCTGTGCCGCATATGTGAGCACCATGTTGCGCTCCCGCTGCGTATACCGGGGAGTCTTTTCCATTTTCAACCGTTTGCAAGACGTCTTGAAGCTGCAACAATATCGAAGGAAAACCCACAAGACTAAGTTAAAATGAACATATACAATTTTAAAGATTTTTGAAAGATTTTTTTTTTTCTATTTGGATTAAGTTCCAAAGGCTCCTGTACTCTTTTTTTGTAATATTAGTTTACTAGTGATTTTTCAAATAAATTATTCATTACAAGTTCATTATTTCTCGTAATTATACAAATACATAGATAAATATTATTATTTATATTTACTCTCGATTTGTAGTGGACTGGTAAATGGGCAAATTCTATTTCTGAGACTGAAAACTATATATTCAATTAGTTTAATGCTTAAAGAAAAGTTTGTTTTTTTTTAAGTAAAGAAAACATAAAAATTCTAAATTTCCAATGGGGCTCAATATATATTTTTTTAAGTCCGCCTTTTGTACCTACAAGTTGGGTGGATAACTAGAGAGAATCTCAACCGATTTGAAATATCCTCTGAATACTTTAAAATGCTAGTAGCGATATATTCATTTTTTTTTTATTATAATACATACTCAGACATTTGAAGAAAATTCTAATATCTTAAAAATTTAAGTTTCTGGTAATTTTTTTTTTATTTGAGTAAATGGATGTATAAATAAAATATGAAAATAATAATAGAATTATTTTACTTACTTTTATTTAATAAAAAAATGTAAGTAACAGCAAATAATTCTGAGCAATACAACTTCAAAAATATGCACTATAATTACTTGAAAAACATCACTTCTACCTATCTTCTGGGAGATATATACATTTTGGGCATTAATGATTTATAGATAAGAGCCGTTGTTTTCTAAACTTTGTTAAAATGGAATCTGGCGCACTCATCAGCCGCCTCTTTATCCTCATAACTGCGTCTCCAAAGAGTTTGAGGTTCCTCGGGTTTTCAGCCAAAATATTTAACAATTCGGTCGCTTGCCAAACAGCGTCGAACTCCAACAGTCAGAAGACTGGACCCCAAGGTCGCCTGAGTAGACTCCCAATTATGTGCCTTCTTTCGTCTACGATTCGTCTGCCTTAAGGTTGTTTCTAATTGCCAATCTGATCAGTCGAGGAAGTCAGTTGTGTACCCGTCATCCCACTTTAGTTCGTTCTCTTTCGGTCTCTTCCTGACCACCAATCAAGATAGCAAACTAAACTGCTTGAAAACGATATTGAAAGTTCGGCAGGCACATGTGCCAAGTTCATTTTGGTGTACGCACGTTTCGCCCGCTACATCGTCGTCCACATCGGCCTCAATGCCATCGTCGGCCTCGTTGTCATCATTGGCATCACGTGCATCATCCTCATCGCTGTCATCGGAGCTGGAGACGTGACGTATTCGCTTGCCGCTGGGCGCCGGCTGCAGTTCGGCCAGCTGTTCGTTGTTCGCGTCGTATAGCGCGGCCGATTCGGATCGTTCTCGTTGTCATCGTACGACTGCACCAGATCCTCATTCTCCTTCTCGGCGAGGCCCAAACGTTTGCGCAGCTGATTGATTTCACGACACTGATCCTGTAGTTGGGCGCGCTCCTCGCACAGCGTCTTCACCTGGGCCTGCATCAGTTTGTGGCGTCGTCGCGTATCCCGTTCGCTGGCCTTCAAGCGTTCCGCCTGAATGTTGACCTGCAGCAGAAGAATACTCCAATCAACCACAACACACACATATGTACTTAATTTTTGCTACTTACATGCTCCAGTTCGCTGTACTTGTCCTGCAGCTCGCGTTCGCGCTGCTTCAGCTCGTCGCGTTGCTTGTAAATCTGCTCCTTGAGCCGCTGCAGCACTTGGGTGTCCGAGAGCGCGCTATGCAGCTCGTTGTTGGTCATGCTGATGATGCTCTCGGTGAGACTGGCGCCCAGGCCAGAGCTTTGGGCGGACGACGATTGCAAATCCTGCGTCTGCTTCACCAGCCGCTTGTTCTCGTCCTGCAGCGACGACACCAAGTCGACCAGCTCGTTCGTCTCGCTGCGCCACTGCTCTTCAATGAGTTCCAGCTCCTTTTCGAAGCGCCGCCGAAACTCAGCCTTCTCCAGCTTCTCGCTCTCCAGCTGGGCAATCTTCTCGCGCAACTCTTGTATGGTGGTGTTTTCGCGTTCATTTTTGGTGGCCAGCGCCTCGAGCAGCTCCAGCGTATTGATGATTTTGGGCATTAAGCCGCTGACGGCATCGGTGCCATAGCGATCCATGATGCGTTCGTATTCCTTGCCAATGTCCGAGGCCAGATCGTAGACATCGACCACGCCAATGTCATCGATGGCGTCCAAAACCATTTCGCCCATTTCATTGAGATGGAAGCCGGGCATCGATTGTCGACGTCGACGTCAAGCAGCGGGCAGCTGGACAGATACAACAAGCTTGCTGGCAATCCCAAAAGGGAGTTAGGGCTTCACACACACACACAATGACACACTGACACGGTCACAGTCACTGTGCGTGTGCTTGGCTTGTATGTGTGTGTGCCAAGAATTATTTGCATTCACTTTATTAGTCGCCCACGCACACACACACTTTCACAGCACTGGAGCGACACACACATATGCATACACCACTTATATGTATGAATTTGGTATATTTTGCTGTTGTTGAGTACTATCGAACTTGGACCTGCAACTGAACTTGTCAATTTTGTATTTATTTTGTTTTTACAAATCTCTCGATGACTAGCGATGCTAGCGATGAGTGTTGTTTACAACTGTAGTGCAAATGATTTCAATTGAATGGCAAACACACACACACACACTATTGTGCAAGCTGGCATTTAATTACATTCAATTACGCGGCACAGCGCTAGCCGCAACAACAATCACAATTGCCAACATTGACCATTTTTTGTGTGCGACCATCGCTTTCATTGCGAAATATACCATTTCTAAGCGAAAAATATACCAAAGTTATACCATGGTTACACTATTATTCGCAAGCTCTTGAAATCACAATTTGTTACTTATTATTTAAAACAATATATCAATATAAAAACACACGCATTTATTGCGTATTACAAGTGGCACTTTATAAACCCGCAAAATAAATTGCACACACATATATTTGCACTACTATTGGTATTACAACGGTCTGGCATCGCTAAAGCTGCGTTGCTTTGCAATGGCAACGCCAACTTATCTGCAGTGCTGCAAAATGAGCGCGCGATAAATTTGAAATTTGAAACTACCCAACGGTTTCATAAGGCCACAATATAAATTCATTGGTTTTTTTTTATTAATTTGTTTTGTTTACAAAAATTGTATAAATTGTTTGTTTTGTTTTGTAAATTGTGGTTACATATAGGCATTACGTTTACACATACTTGTTTTTGTATATAATTTTTGTTTTTTATTACTAGCAGTATGCAAATGCATAACAAAATAGCATAATTTGTGAAATCCTTTCGCTTTCATTTATGCTAAACTAATGAATACAGTTATGCAACGGCGACTAGCAAGTTTCTGTTTCTTTCTTTCTCTCTCGCGATCTATCTCTCTGTACAAACTAATAAACGGGGATTGTGGGTGCTTCAGTTTTTTGTTTTGTTTTTGTTTTTTGTATTTTAAGTACATTAAAATTAGCTACAGTTCTTTGGAGGGTTTTGGGACTGGGGGGCATTCCATTAAAATATATATATATGTATATATATATATATATATATATATATATATATATATATATATATATATGTGTGTGTTTATGTATGTATGTATATATATGTATAAAAAAAAAATACACAAGTTTCGCTATATGCATAACAATTTCTTTTGCATTTCACATTTGCATTTTTTAAACAGTTTTTCTTTCGATTTGTTTTTGTTTTTAAGGACTAGATTAGGAACCACATTTGTACAGTTTTCATATTTTGTTGTTGTTGTATGTTTTCATGTTTTTTTGTTGTGTGTTATTGTAACTAGATGACAACTAATTAAGTAATTGTAATTAAGGTAAATATACAGTGACAAATGAAAATGATATTTTCTTTTCTTCTGCACATTTCATTGTTTTCTTTTTTAGGCCTTTCGTTGCATTTTCTTTTGGTTTCGCAGCTTAACAAAAATAGGTAACTTATATTTAAAGGGGGGCAAAAAAAAAAAAAACAAGAAAACAATAAATTATAGTTGATGCGGACAATAAGTTAATGCTTAAAATTAAATTTTGGCAAGCATTTCTTTAGATGGCAATTAAGGTTTTGGTTAGGCGCTGTTACAAATTACAATGTAAAATATAAAAAAAAAAATAAACTTGAAAAAAAAAAAAATTCAAATCACATGCTCTCAATCTCACACACACACATACACACGCAGTTTCGTTTGGCACACATAAATAAATAGCAGTAATAATATGTAGTCATAATCATAATAATAATATTAATAATAATAATAATAATAATAATAATAATAATAATAATAGTTATGTTAATTATGGTAGATTTGGTATTTAACGTAAGATGGCAAATCGAAAAAAAAGGGCGACGTTTAAGGCATTGGCATTGTTATACTAGACTGGGAAAGGGGCATTCAAAATACTAGACTAGCTAATAACTCTTAAGACTATAGCTTATCCTCACTTGGCGGCGTCGGCAGCGACGTCTGCTGCGCCAGCTGCAGCAGCAGCGCGGAGGCAGCTGCCGCCGGCAGCACTGCGATGTGTCGCTGCTTCACGCGTTTCGCTGGCGGCAGCGACAGCGACAGCGACTGTGCTTGTGATTGTGACTGTGACTTTGGTGTCGACGTCGACGTTGGCGGCGGTGGCGGTGAAAGGCCACCGACCACGCCCACATCCTTGACCAAGGCATCCTGTGAATCGAAATCATCGTGCAGCGTCAAATCCGTAATGTTGAGCTTATCCTGCTGCTCCTTCTCCTGCTCCTGCTCCTGCTCCACATCATCATCGTCATCATCGATGTCCACTATGGAAATGATGTCGCTGTCCAAATCGTCTAGTTCAGCGTCCAGCTCATCATCGTCCTCCACCTCTTCGTCCTGCTCCTCCACATCCTCCTCATCATCATCAGTTTGCAGTTGGCCGGCATTGTCGTCGTCGTCGTCGTCGTCGCCGCCAGCGAACGCTGCGGACTAGCTGCTGCTCGATTGCGTTTGCAGTGCATTGGCGGCGACAGCGGCGCTGCCCGCGGCGACGCCCACGCCCACACCGCCCCCAAGGACACTGGCGCCGGGGAAGTGGCAAGGACACGCCGGATTCGGATAATGGCCCGACTGCGAGTCGAGCTTCTTGGTCAACGTCTCCCAGTACTTGATCTGCACATTGAGCAGCTCAATCTTCAGCTTGCGCTCCTCGACGGCCAGCGTCATCATGTATTCGTTGTGCTGGCCGCGGGTGCCGCTGTTGCTGCCGCTGTTGTTGTGGCTGCTGCTGGTCTGCAGATTGCTGCTGCTGCTGTTGTTGTTGTTGTTGTTATTGTTGTTGTTGTTGCTGCTGCTGCCGCTGTTGTTGTTACCGTTGTTGTTGTTGTGGTGGTGACTGTTGCTGCTGGTGATGATGCCGCAGTTGACGCCCAGACCATTGTAGCCATTAAAGCTGCCGGCGGCGAGCGTAATGCTGCCACCGGGATGCAGCTGTTGCTGCTGCTGCAACTGTTGCTGCTGCGCTTTGTCGCGACTCGTCTGATGGCCGTTCAACAGCAATTGCACGCCGCCAACCGTGTTGGTGCCCCCATTTGTGGCCGCCGCCGCCGCCGCAGCAGCAGCAGCAGCACTTGTTGCCGCATTGTGACCACGCTGCAAGCGCGGCAATTGCAGCGTCTGCGTCTGCCGCACGCTGCTGCCGCTGCCCACGCCACTGGTGGCCGCATTGATGGCCGCCTGCAACGATTGCGCCGGCGGATGTTGCACCGCCGACAAGCCGAGGCCGTTGAGCAGCAGATGCTGCTGCATTTGCTCCGCCGTCAGCTGCAAACTCGTGTTGTTGCCAGCAGCAGCAGCAGCATTGTTGGTGTTGTTGTTGCTGCTGCTGTTGTTGTTGTTCTTGTTGCAGCTGTTGTTGTTGTTGTTGTTGTGGCTGCTGCTGTTGCTGTTGCTGTTGCCATTGTGCAGCGTATTATTGATGCTGGCAAAGGCGCCCACACGAATGTTGCCCACGCTGCTCAACGTGATCTCCGCCTTGGGCGTCTGTCCGGCGGACAAATAGCTGCCGGTCGACGAAATGGACGTCTTCGTGGAGCACACCGGCGAGCTGGGGGCACGCGGCAATGCATCGATGTTGCTGCCGCCGCCGCCATTCACAAGCGTGCCGCTGTTGACGCTGGGTATCGAGCCGTTGGCGCTGTGCTGCTGCAAGTGGCTGCGATCTGTGGGGAATAGCTCTTCGTCCTCCTCCTGGAGACACACTTCGGGCACCTTGGGACTGGGACAATCGTCGTCATCTTCGTCGTCCATGCAGTCCATCTCTGTCTGCTCGTTGTCGCTAATTGTCTCCGATTTGATCAGAATGACATCTGTGTCCATGCCCTCGTACAACGGCAGCTGCAATCAAGAATAAAACAAGTTGAGTGAGGAGTTTTCAGCCTTGGGGCTCTTATAAATTAGACAAATTCCGACGTTCCCACATATCATTAATGTATCCATAATTAAGTTGAACTCTATTCTTCTCTCAAAAAGTTTTCTTTTCCTTTTTTATAAATGAAAAATCAGACGTATTTCGAAAATAATACTCTACAATCATTAGTATTGCACAAACTATTAGTATTATGAAAGATTTCGAAGTATGATTATTTCATTATTAAATTACTGATTAACTTTGAGTGATTTAATAAATGTAATAATATAATTTGTATGCAAAAATAGAAAAACTTATCTATTGTTTTTTAATGATTTTTCTAAAACTTTCTTGAATAAAAAGTGTTTAGAAAAGTAGCTGTAGCTTTTATAGATTCTGAGCTCTAGCTGTTTATACGGACAGACATGGTTATATCGTCTAGACTGTTGAAACTGATCACGAATATATGTATATACCTTATGAGTTACAATTTTAGCCTTCTAGGTGCTATCGTTCTGACTGCACGGTGGCAATTTAGTCAGACGAGGACAATCAGTTTTATATATAGGGTTTAAAGCTCCATTTGAACAATAGATGCAGACTTAATTATTTTTGTTACTTGTGGTTTTTGGCTTTTATGCTTTAGCTTTTCAAGGTTATCACATTTGTACATTTGTTAGAAGGGCGTTAATTTTGTTTTTTTTTTTTGCATAAGTTGATTGTTTTGTAACGTACCTTTGAGTCCTCGTAGTCATCGGCCAAATGGCGACCGTTGCCAGTCGCTTGACTGCCGGCGCCATCCGGTGACATTTGCTCGGCAATATATTGGGCCACCGACTCCTGCTGAGACAGTGTGTTGAGCAGATCCAGGAAGGAGCGATTGCCCTTGTCCTCGCCGCATAGATCCTTCTTGAGCAGCAGCTTCATGTTTTTGTACAGTTGTCGCAACTGTTTCGCGCTGCGCTGATGATAGACCTTTGCGTTGAAGTCCTTGGCTATCTGCAGCCACACTTCGTCCTTTTTGCGATTGGACTCGGCGTCTGTGCGCTTGTTCTCAATCACATCCTTGTGCTGTGCCGCATATGTGAGCACCATGTTGCGCTCCCGCTGCGTATACCGGGGAGTCTTTTCCATTTTCAACCGTTTGCTAGACGTCTTGAAGCTGCAACAATATCGAAGGAAAACCCACAAGACTAAGTTAAAATGAACATATACAATTTTAAAGATTTTTGAAAGATTTTTTTTTTTCTATTTGGATTAAGTTCCAAAGGCTCCTGTACTATTTTTTTGTAATATTAGTTTACTAGTGATTTTTCAAATAAATTATTCATTACAAGTTCATTATTTCTCGTAATTATACAAATACATAGATAAATATTATTATTTATATTTACTCTCGATTTGTAGTGGACTGGTAAATGGGCAAATACTATTTCTGAGACTGAAAACTATATATTCAATTAGTTTAATGCTTAAAGAAAAGTTTGTTTTTTTTTTAAGTAAAGAAAACATAAAAATTCTAAATTTCCAATGGGACTCAATATATATTTTTTTAAGTCCGCCTTTTGTACCTACAAGTTGGGTGGATAACTAGAGAGAATCTCAACCGATTTGAAATATCCTCCGAATACTTAAAATTTTTAAAATGCTAGTAGCGATATATTCATTTTTTTTTTATTATAATTCATACTCAGACATTTGAAGCAAATTCTAATATCTTAAAAATTTAAGTTTCTGGTAATTTTTTTTTTATTTGAGTAAATGGATGTATAAATAAAATATGAAAATAATAATAGAATTATTTTACTTACTTTTATTTAATAAAAAAATGTAAGTAACAGCAAATAATTCTGAGCAATACAACTCCAAAAATATGCACTATAATTACTTGAAAAACATCACTTCTACCTATCTTCTGGGAGATATATACATTTTGGGCATTAATGATTTATAGTTAAGAGCCGTTGTTTTCTAAACTTTGTTAAAATGTTGTTTGCTTTATGATTGTCTACGATCTGTGATTGCAATCCCCATCCTGACAACCGCAAGTCCCCCGTCATTATTATAGCTAGCAGAATCGTAGGCGGTATCCACGAAGAAGAAGGGTTCTTCTTCTTCTTCTGTTTGCCTCGCCTCAGACGCAGCCGCAATCAATTCACCTATTCATTAGACGCGCCGTTCTTTAATTAATAAAACAAAAAACAAAAACCAAAAAGCGAAACAGAAAGAGAACGGGAAAAACAGCGGAAAGGAAGCGAATAAAAAACAATTGACAAGAAACAAATAAACGCTTAACTCTTTCACACACACACACACACACACAGCCACGCCGATTATATTGATAACGCGATATACGCCTCTGCAGAGTCTAGAGACAATTTTACACACATTATGTGCATATATGTACGTGTGTATGTGTGTGTGTGTGTGTGTGTGTGTGATAAGCTGGCGACGCAGCTAACGGGCAGCTCGCTCCCCGAGCTACGTTTATGAATCGCCTTCAGCAACCCCTTCGCCCCCTTCCCTAAAACGGTCGATACATTTTTTTCTAGTTCGAATTTTTTTTATTTTTTCAGCGTTAATTTTATATAATTTATTTTTTTTCGTTGCTTTTTATTGATAAGCATTGGGAAGCTTTTTATCGATTTGAACAGTTAGTTTTTAATTGCATTTGATGGCGAGACTTTGAGCTTGGGTCGAAGCTTTGCGCTTGAGCGCAGCTTTTAAAAGCTCCCGAGCGCAGCTCGTTGCGTGTGTGTGTGTGTGTGTGTGCAAGAGAGTAAAGAAGAGCGAGAGTGTGTATGTGTGTGTGAGAGAGAGAGAGCACAGAATGCAGGCCGGGACTAGAACAATAATGTAAAGCAAACTTTATATCTAATCTCAAACTGAAGATTAGCGTTCGCTGCTACAACAACAGCAACACACACGCATGCCAATGAAGCTCGCTGGGCGCGGGGGGAGGTTGAGGGAGACCTATTATATATGTATGTGTACATACATTTGTACATACATATGTGCATACGCATGTATTTGTGTACTCACGTTTTTAGGCCGCGCCAAAGCCGGCGAAATGCGCACGAAATCAAACCGCGCGTCACCAGTATGTGTGTGAGTGTGTGAGTGTGTGTGTGTGTGTGTTGGGTCGCACTTTATGGTGGGTGCAATAACGGGACTAAAATGACGACAACAACGACGACGACGTCGGCAGCGACAGCGACAACGACAACGCGACAACTTCGCGAGCGGCGGCAACGAAGCACAAAGCTTGACTGAATTCAAGCAAATAATGGCTGGCGCTCAAAAGTACCGTTCGACAACAACAACAGCAGCAGCAGCAGCAGCAGCAGCAAGAACTACAACAACAGCGACGGGCAAACAAAAATAGGAATACCGCGCGCAGGCCAACACAGCAACAACTACAGCAACAGCAACAACAATACAACTGTATGTGCGCCGCCCCTCAACGGCCTCATGGCCCCGCATAGAACGTTACACACACACACACACACACACATGCACAGCTGGGGCTGAGACTGAATGAGTCCGTCTGTTTGCACACATACAACCACAACGCTGTCTCGGCGTGTGTGTGTCTGTGTGTGTGTGAGTATGAGACGTAATTAAAGCTTGAAACCGAGTTTACAACAACACAACCCCGACTGCTGCGACGCGACGACGACGACGACGACGACGACGACGACGACGATGATGACGACGACGACGATGTTAAGCTTGCGCGCATGTGTGAGCGGGAGAGACGCATGTGCTTGGCTGTGTGCGAGAGCGAATTAGTCAGTGCAAGCGAGAGAGAGCGAAAGTACAGGAGACACACACACACACACAGAGACGCGCGCGGTCGTTTAATGAGAGCAGCCCAAGCCGCGTGTGGGGCAAACAATGAGCGCAGTTTATAAATAAATGCACACACACACACACAGGCAAGTGCAACTCCAGTGTTAAGTTGGGTTCCACACTTTGCGCCCTCCCGCCGTTATCACAGTACGCCTACAATTTGACGTTTCAAGCGCTGCTGCTGCGCTGCAGCCACAAAGTAAGGGTTGACGTCGACAGCGCAGCGAAGCTCAAACCGAAGAGCAACTGAAGACTGACGTGGATTCCTCTCGCCGCTGCAGCCAAAGCAACGACAACAACAACAACACAAACAACACAAATACAAAGCAGAGATGCAAAATACACACACACACACACACACAAGCATTTTGTAGTTGTGTGTGTGCAATTGAAATGCACAAGATACGAAGAATATCTGATCCAAGAAAATAAGCAAGAGCGAAGAATCGGAATAAATAGCTCTTTACTCTTGGGTTCTGAAAATAGAGATGTGCCTCACAAACTGTTATTTCGAAATTCCAAACAACCAGCAAAGGATGTTTGAGCAACTAATTAGCAAATTTAATTTTTTTTTTTAATATTTATCTACAAAAAAATGTATAAAAATGTTCTTTAAAAAAAAATTAGAAACATATATTTCTTATAAATAAAATTTAAAAAAAAATGTGGCAATTAATAATGTGTTTGATTTTATAATGGAAAATAATGTCAAATAACATCGTCAATTCTTTAGCTACCTGAAGATACCCAACAGGGTATTGGCTAGTCACAACATATCAGACGGTTGATATCAAACAAAGCCATGATATTTTGATATTTAACAAGATTTTTCCTGGAACGTGTATGAAAGATTTCTAATAATAAGCAAGAATTAAGCGCATGCATTTCCCGACAGCATTAAAATAACTCTCTACGTCTTTCTATGTATCTTTTGATTTCAATAGCCAGATACGAGCTGTAAAACAAAGATACTTATGGTAAGTAGAACAGGCCAATGAAGCTGTGGCTTTATACTCAAGCCTTGCTGCATAAGAATGAGAAAAGTAGATTGATTTATTGATCATTTATCATTTATGATGATTTTCTTTAGGTATTATTTATTTATTGAAGTTGAGAATCCTTATTTCACTTCAAAGTAAATTTAATTGAGATGCAATACAAATATATGTATATATAAATCATGAATAAAGCGTAGAACGTATTGAACTCAATTGATAAAAAGTTGATAAGCCACTATAATTGAAAAGCGATATCTTAATTGAAAGATTAAGTAATTTGTATGATCAATTAATTTTTGATCTAGTTTGAATTAAAATAGACAACTAAGGATCAAATTTGTGTTGATTTGCTGTCATGCTCTGTTCTAGATTCGTCGTGATATATTTGTTATATCCGACCATTGTACATATACGACTTAGCGGGTGTGAATGTGTGTGTGTGTGATCGTGTGAGTGTTGCAAAGCGTCAGCGAACGATGTCGACTCAAGTTTTAAGATAAGATTAAAAAAAATGAAACTCAACTGAATCGAGAATGTGTGTGTGTGTGCCTGTTATCTATGAAATCCAGCCACTGTTGGTCACAACAACAGGCAGCGGCTTTCTGCTGAGCAATGCAAACAGACACACACACACTGTCTCAATTGCACTGGGAGTACGAGATACTTAAGTCTATGCACATATGTAACAACTGCAAGCGGTGGCTCACAAAAGATACAAATGTATCTTGAACTAAAGTTACACACATAAGCACATGGAGTAGATTTCGCTCTTTCCCGCTCTGTCTCTTCAATAAGCGCTACTTCGTCAGGCAGAAGCTTCAAGGCGACACCTGACTGGAGTTATCTCGACACACACACACACACTGACTCAGACACACACTCTCCCTCTCACACAGACACACACACTTGAGCGCTACTCCAAACAGAGCAACGCGTCCACCCAACCCAACTCAATTCAATTCAACCCAACCCAACCCAACCCAACCCAACAACCCAACAACGCAACGCAACCCAAACCAACCTGAGGCCCCTTGCCACCCTCCGCTGCACCCCTTTGGCATCGACGTCGACGTCGTCGTCGTCGACCAACCAACTGCACAACAGGTGGAATTATTTACTGATAAGCCGCTGATAAAAATGCGAGCCCGAGTGCTGTGCGCGGGTTTTGGGGCAGCAAATTTGCTGCTTGCTCTGACTGTTGCCCCGAACAGTCGCTTGATTCAATGCGTAGAGCGCTCACATTAGAGATGCGCGCGTGACACGAACACGAGTTGACAATATGAAGCGAATACAAAATTGTGCATTTGCTAAATTCATTTTAAATGCACTTTTGACACTCCTTAATATTTATAAATGCACTCAGTTTTATTTAAAAAAAACATGTATTTTTTATGAACATTGATTTTAGTTAGTCAGCAATATGAATATATATGAATCTTGATTAGCAAACAAATTTATGATAAATCTAATTTATTTATTTAAGTGAAGAATTCGTAAAATTCAACAGTATTAACTTAATAACACCATTTCAGAGTTGAACTGTAAAATACAACTTTAAGGAGTCTCATGAATATTTTTTTTCTCTCGCAAAATTCGATAACTTTAAAAATTTCGTGTTAAGAACAATCCAAATTTATTGATTTCTTTTAGTTAATTTTATTAAATTTTAGCACAGTTCGTGTCACGGCATTAGCGCATCTCTAACTAACACTCCTACATACACACTCTTGGGTCTCATAAGTAGAGTATGTGTGTGTATATAGATTTGAAATTTCAATTGTTCTCAGCCTGTGGGTTGAGCAAGTTTTAAGTTCTAACTGTTTGTTGGCTCTTTGATAAGACTGGCCGAAACTAGCAACTGACAGGCCTTGGTCACGGGTCTTCTATATATACACACACTTGTATATATCTGTGTGCTTAAGTGTGCGTTTGTCTGTGTGAGTGTGTGAGCGTGTGATGAGCTGTTGAAGTGGCGAGCTGTTGAGCAGCCGATGATGAAGCCTGAACGCCACTTGGGACTCTGCCTGACAGTTGTGTGTACGTGAGTTTGCCTTCACTTCACTCTGGCCCCCGCAGACGACTGGAATTCAACTGCCAATCTGCGCTAAAGGCCGTGACTATTAAGGTCATATCCTGAGCTTAAGAGCAGAGTCTATGTACGCTTGTGCTCAGTCGTCTTCACTCTCCAATAAGCTTAATATTTACTTTGCCATACAACAAATTTGGTTGGCTTAGATAAACAATTTGCACAACGGTCTTCAACATTTTTAACTTTTAAGCTTATCGAAATTCTCCACAATGAACGATAAATACAAAATCTTGTAATATAAACTCACCAGATTAATTAACTTGACAAATTATCAAAAATAAACTCTTGATAGTACACTTTTCAAGCACCACTGAAAAGTCTACAAATGTAACAATTAATTTGACAGCTCTCCAAAGTAGTCAAGAAAGTCCATTCAATATAGCAATCAGGGAATTGAAGAATCAATAAATTTCTATATATTATTTAATTTTAATTCTACAAAAAAGCCGAAGTGCTTCGAATTTTTCTGTACACATAACTCCTAAATTATTGTTATGACGTAGTTTGAAGAGTCTACAAAAGTAATAATTTTGACAAGTCTCCAAAGTATTCCAAATTCAGAGCTCTAAGCAAATACCAATGAAACAACAGGAGTTGGCGCAACGATCGTTTCCCATAAAATGAATATTGCAGGTGCTGCTTACCTGAGTTTCTAGCCGGATGCAGTTTGAAATTGTTGCCACCAATGCCGATTGCACGGTGGGCGATGAGGCTGTGCTTTGCCTTGGGCGCTGATGATTTGCAGGTTGGTGTTTGGGATGAATATCGCTGAACTCTACGGCGCCGAAACTATCTGCAATTGTCAGCGATGATTAATGTCCAACAACATTGAAGAGAGTCCGTTTGCTGATCCGTTGTCTGGGGCTGGACGGAGGCGGGGGCGGAGGCGTGGGTTGAGTCAGACGATCGGTTAATTATATTATTAATCTTAACAACACAAAAATTTGTTATTGTTGTTGTTGTTGTTGTGCGTTGCTTTGTTTTTGTGTTTATTTCTTTTTAGCTGCGATTGCGCTTCACACGGCGTATGCGTAATATTTTGTATTGACCAAGCTGCTACAGCTGCCTCGCTCGCTCTCTTGCTTTCGATCGCGCTCTCTTCGCTCTCTCTCTCTCTCCGTCTCTCTCTTGATTGAAGACTTTGTTGTGCGCTTCTTTGTTGCTTTGATTACGTTTATAGTTGCTGTTCTTTTGCCGCTGCGTCTTCTGCTACTTTGTAGCTGTTGTTGTTGTTGTTGTTGTTGCTGTTGTTGTTGTTTCAAACCTTGGACTAAAATTAAAAATACATAGCAGTGAAATTTCGTTAGTATGGCAAATCGTAAACACACGCGTTCTAACAGATACATACAATATGGGAAAATTCATGAAAATTTATAAGGAAAACTTGAAAGCGTCGCTGACGTCGCTGCTGCTGCTGGTGCCGCTGCTGACAAAGGCCGAAAAAACAAACAACAACAACAATAAAAAAAAAGTCGAGTAAAAGTCGGCGTGTATTTTTGGGGAAACGTGTTTAAGCCTCAGAGTTGGTTGCTTTACTAGCCATAGTATTTGGCAGATAATGCCGACATTATGCCGTCGCCGTGGCTTCAACAACTCATGCTTTGGGCGAGCAAAAGTTCTAATATCTAATCTGTCCACCGTCGCCGCAGCTTTATCTTATCGCTTTAAAGGTGAGCTTGCGGCTCCATGGTTATAACTGTATTAACGCTGCGCGCTGCAATTCGATTTGATACCAGCATGGCACCCCGCACCCCTTACCCCCCAACCCCCCACACACCTCCTCCGACCGCTTGGCGTTGTGAGTCACGCAAAAGTATGTGATGAAAAGTGCGCTAGCGTCAGGTGTTGAACCTGTGCATAAAGCTCGCTCACCCCAAGAACGAGACAGCGACACAGCCAGCAGGTGTGGTCGTCTCGCTCTGGCGCACGTAACTCCCGCTGCGCAGCCGAAGCTGCAGTCAAGCCGAGCTTTCAAGCAAAACCAAAGGCTGCAGGCGAAAGCTTTGCGCTGTGTTTTCTTGTATATGCAACTGTGTGTGTGTGTATGGGTGTGTGGGTGTGTGTGTGTTGTATATGCAGATGTAGCTGCGTAGGCATTTATGCATATGTATTTTATATAGCAGGCTGACGGGGCCAATAACAAAAGCACATCGTGAGTCTGCAAAGCCATCAGAGCTCTTTTTAACCTCGTCGCCTCTCCCGCTCCCACTCCCGCTCCCGCCACAAACGATATTGCGTTATGCGCTGTCTGATTTTCGAAATAGACACACACACACACACACACGCACACACACACACACGGATATACAAACTTATAGACGGCAAGTAGGAAAAGCGCAAAGCGCGAACACAAGCGTTTTACCTTCTCGCTCTCGCTCTCTCCCTCTCTCTCTCTCTCTCTCTTTCTCTCGTGTGTTTGTGTTTTATTCTGGATCCGTTTGTCGGGATTTTGTGGCGCGCGCTACAAACGAGAAATACAGCACACGGTTTTTGTGTTCGCAGTTCGCCGTCTCGCAGTCGCAATTGAATACTGAAAACGAAAACTGAATTCAGAGAAAGCAACTCGAATTGGCCGCCGAGCGCCGAGCGCCACGAGCGGCCGAGCAGCCATCGCAGCCTGTTGTTGGCCACGAGCTGAGCAACAGCAGCAGCCGCCAGCCGCCAGTCGCAGAAGCAGCGGCAGCGCATTCTCTGCGGCAGCTGTTGCAGCACCCCTCCCTCTCTCTCTCTCACTCTCTCTCTCGCTCTCTCTCTCTCCTTGATCAAACCCCCCCAAAAAACGGAAAACAGAAAACTTTAGTCGAGCTATTGAGGTCGAGCTGATCGCCGTGAGGGGTTGGCAATTTTCCAACCAAAGTATATATTACATATGTATATTTACGTGTCTATATATGTATGTACATATATACATATATATTCATATTCGTTAGTGCGAGAGTGAGAGAGCGCAGCTTCATATGTCCGAAAATATTGGAAAAATCGTTCGTTCGTGTCGCTTTTCTCGTACACAAATTTTCGTTTCGAGCCAAAAGCACAAATTAACCTAAACAACATTTCGGCCAAGTTGCCCACACATTCCATTGGCATTATCCAATGCAAATTGCATTGATTCGCATAAGTTCGGATTTAGTGTTGGTCAACGCCCAACTAACAGACTATCCTATCCTTTTCGAACAAGTATCAACTTCAAATCACTTGAAAAATGGACAAACTTTATTTGTCAACCGATTCTTCAGTTTCTTAGGCTCAAGAATAATTTATGCTTCCTTTTGACAAGCATCCAAAAAGATCTTCATTTAAAACAGTTATGAAAGTTTCCTTTTTTATCCAGGAATTCATGGCAAGGCTTACTTAAAACAAGAATAGGATTGATGATTCTTTTTATAAGACGATCTTCATACAAGTTTTAATAAAATAATATATGAGCTAATTAAATTATTCGTTTTTGGAAAACCCTTTCTCAAAGGATCACCAAATCAGAGATTACTATGTAAATTCTTCAGCTTATGCAATTATACGACTTAAAGCACAAAATTGCCTGCAAGGCTTACTTTTAATAAGAATAAGATTCATAATTCTTGTAAGTTGTGGAGCCATGCTCAAAGGTCCACAGCCAAAAGCCAACCCTCATTGATTATTTGAAATTCATAGAAATAAAAAATAATACGACTTAGAGCACAAAAATATCTCTTATTCACGTTATTTCCCTCCTCCACTTTTAAGCTATGAAAGGATCCTAAGCTCTGGAATGGATCCAAGGAATTGCACATAAATTGAATCAATCGTAGTTTATTTGCACGAACCTTAAAACACCGTAACTATTATTCCGCACTGTTAGCACTACGATATACTATACTATATAACGAATTGATAACGGGTTTGAAAATTAATTAGATATATTTTTGGCATCAAAGCAAAGATATTAATCGATTGCCAAAATTCTCAGAGATAGCTTAAGCTTGACAACTTGGCATTAATAGAATCAGCTTTAGCTGTATTAACTTTGGGATTAACTATATTGTGTATCGAATGAAGTCGAATTGAAGCAACCGATCGATGATATGTAGTTAGCTCAATCTAGACGTGAGCACGCAACTGTACTTTACGCTTGGGCCAACTTGGCAACTCTTGGCAGCTGAAATACGTACCGAGTCAGTACCGATTTTGTCGACTTTATAAATAGCCGCGGATGAGACAAGACGAAGACGGAGACGAAGACGTGGACGGAGGCGAGATGAGATGAGATGAGAGCAAAGAGGATCGCTAGTTGGGGCGTCTCTGTCTGAGATTTCTCAGCTATACGAGATGCGCCGATGTGCGCGAGTGTGAGTGCGAGTGCGAGTGCGAGTATATATAACATTAGGTTAAGCTTTCTGCTTGGGAAAATCGAAAGGTATGCGGAGCAAAGATTTTCAGTTTTTCATCCGCATGTTTTTGAAATAATTTCCCTACTCGCCTTTGTGTTCGTTTTTTTTTTTTCGGGGAAACTCGAAACTAATGAGGTCGGCACGTACGCTTATGGGCACGTAGGCGTTGCGTCATTTTCCTCTTGGACTTGGGGATGGCTTCTCTGACCCCCCCCAACCCCTCAACCCCCTCCTCAGCCACCTCTGCCGCGATATCTCGCTCTCTCTCGCTCGCTTCCGCGAAAACACTTTGGCATAAACAAAGTCCCGAGAACGTCCGAATTGCATTTTTCTGCTTGCTCTTGCAACACTTGAGCGCGCCTCGAGAGCGGTAAGAGCGGAGAAGGCAACGCTACGGTTGGGGGCGGCGGCGGAGGCGGAGGTTGGCATTGTATATAAGAAGTGTATACAAAAAACTGAGTTGCTGTTGTTCGCGGCTCTTGAAGAAGAAAAATTCATTGCGTTGGTTTTTCTTGGCACTCGAATTGGTTTTTCCTCGCCTAGTGCCGCGATTTGAGTTCAAATTTATTTTTGGCAGCATCTTGTGATGCTCTTGTTGTTGCTGTTGTTGTTGTTCGGTCTTAGGACCAGAAGCGCGGGGAGTGGGGAACAAGTGAGCGAAGAACTGGGATCAGAGTCGCACGTTCCGTCTCCGTCTCTGTCTCTGTCTGCGCGCCTGCGTCTGTGTGTGTGCGTGTGCGATATCAGAAGAGAATCAGAGCGCTGCTCGCGCGTCTGTTTGAACAATCCATTTAAAGGTAATTGAACTTAACTCCATTCACCTAGGTCTGCCCTGGCCCCTCCCCCCTCCCTCTGCTCCCCTCCACAACAGAGCCGAGCCCAGAGAGGAAACGAAAAACAGACAGAGTGAGAGAGTGCGCTGAAATGAGCGCTATAAATGGCCAGGCCAAAAATAAACTAATAGAAGCTTTGACTACACGGCATGGGGTGAGAGTTAGAGAGAGAGAGAGAGCGATAAAGACAGTGAGGCCTAAATGTTCTAAACTGAAAGGATCTAAAACTTAACTGGACAAAAACGGTTGGTATTTTTGTAGCTTTGAAAAAACGGTCACACTTAAGGATCTGCCGTTGACTTTAAACATAATTAATGAATAATTCTTTATTTTTATTTAATTCAATTGAGAACAAACTCAACTTGAAACCTTTTTTAGGCTCAGCTTAAACGCGATTTTCGTAGCGAGCTTTGCGGCTGAAAGCGATTGAGGCAAAGAGAGACCGAGACGGTTAGACAGAGAGAAAGACGTCAATATTTTGTTACAAAAAGGCAGCTGCGAGTCCAACTCAAAATGTTGCAACTGTGTCGATATTTTTAGGCAAAAGCAGCGTCATAAAAACAAGCAAGAAAAACAAAGTATATATGTATGTATATGAAAAGTTTTCCCTCTCTCGAAAACGATCAAATCTTGAGTTGCGCCATAAGGCGTGCAAGGTGTGTGAGGGGGAGTGTGATAGACAAAGATAGAGAGGGAAAAGGAAGGAGGTGGGAGAAGGGCAGGGCGATCGCTGTTTGCTTTTGCTGTGCGCCCCAAAAGCCAAAGTTGAAAGCTACAAAATGGGCCGCGTGCAGCGTATAAATTTAGAACACAACAAATACACACATATGTACATACATATATAATACAATTAAACAACGTGATTTTCGATTTTGGTTTCGATTTGAATTCCGTTTTATAAGCCACTCCAAAAAGAGAACGAGAGTGAAGAGGGGGGAGAAAAAAAGAAAAAATTCCATTGCAGCCAAATCGATAACAATTAATTTCAGCGTCAACTGCAGAAGATGATTGCAAAGCAAGCGCGCACACACACACAGCAACACACGCATACGCATACACGAATCCGCGCTCTAAATACAACGACAAGAAGAAGAATGTCGCGACATTCGTTCTTCGTTCGTAAGCACGAATCAAGCCGAAGGACAAAGCTCGCATGTCTGTGTATGTGTGTGTGTGTGTGTGTGTGCCAAAGCGTGTGTTGATGTCATAACTACGAAAACGTCGCACAAAGCGCAGCCAAGGATAATGCGCCACAACAACAACGCGACAAAGCGTCACACACACACACACACATGCACACAGACAATGCTGTGAGCCACCCAGTTTGAAACACGTTTTAAGACGCTGCCAAGGGGGGTTGAAACACTAAGTAATAATAACAACAATAAGAATCCGGCTCAAGGGAAGCTGCGCATCAAACTGCGAGCCGGGAGCCGAGTTCGAAGCGTTGCTGGGGTGGAAAACACACACACACACACACACATACAAACGGACAGGCAGACAGACAGTCAGAAAGTCCAATTGGATTTTTGATTCGAGTTTACGAAAACAAAACGAACAGAGCGAGAGACACACACACAAACACAAGCGCGTTCTCTGTTTGACAGCATATTGTAGAGATTTTGAGCTAGACTTTGTCGACTTACCACACGCACACTCTCACACATTCTCACTCACACTCACATAGACGCTGCTCACTGTTATTGTTTACACTCACACATATTTATATGTATTTATTGCCAACTATCAGTTATTAACAAAACACTCGCTCTCTCCCTCTCTGTCACACTGATAGCTAGACAAATATGCCAAAAAAAAAACAATAGAAAAACAACAAAAAATAAAATAATATAAAGCACACACACAGAGAAATACGAATTGTGTACGTACGTTGAAAAGGGCGGCGAAACAACAAAATGGAAACGAACGAACGCGTTTAACCGCTGTCGGCAAATGGCCAGAATTTTTGTTGTTGCGCCTCAGCCGCTGCCGCTGTCACTGTCTCTGCCGCTGCCTCCGCCTGGCTTGCGCACGATTTCGATTCCTTTCACACACACACACATTCACATGCAAGACTCTTGTCATCGATGCGACCGCAGCGAAGTCACAGTTTGGCGCGTGAATTTGAATTGCGTTTTGTTTTGTTTTCTGAGAGCGTGGTGGTGCTACGTTTATAGTACTTGCTGCAGTTTCCTATTAATTATTCGCATTCTCGCATTCATGCGTGTCCAATACGAAGTTACGTTAATGCAGCCAACACAATTGCAGTGTTATCGCTTATCGATGATTTGAGCAGCGCTTGTGCTTGGCGTTGCCACTGCTCCGCCTCTACCCCCACTCTGCATCCGTCTGGCCACACTGTTGCGCTTTTTAAGCGCCTATTCAAATGCAGACGATCTTCAAAAAAAGTAGACGACTTTTAATCTTATAAAAATATCATGTATTTATTATACTTAATCCATTTGGTTGTATTTGCATTACTTGGTAACAATTACAATGATAATAGATAATAGAAAAAAATTGATGTATTTAAATTAAACGATATTTTCAGTTGCCGGTTTCGCATTTTATCCATTTGCAATAAACGTGGCTAACATTTGATTGGGCTTAAAGTAACACACAAAAAAAAAATAGAGGAATATAAATAGTAGGCGACGATCCAAGTACGCATAATCTTAAACTATATTAAACTAAAACTACAATATTGACGACAAAAAAAAACGTACGAAATTAAAAAATGTAGTTCATAATGATTTTATAGTTATTAGCTTCTCTCATCTCTAAACTAAAAATAAATAAATACTTTTCGACTTCTGGTGCTTCTGCTTACAAACTGCTTGAAAATGATGAAGATGATGGTTAATAAAATAATGATGCTTCTTGATCTCAAAATTCTTGTAAAGCTGTTGATGCTCAATTTGAACCTGTTGCCTTAATGCAAAATTCCACAAAAATATATATGTTTGTATATATTTCATGTAAAATGTTATGTTATATATATTATTATTTTACTCTGAATTTCTCATTAATGTCTATGCTTAACTCGATTTAAATACATAAACATATATGCACATATACACGATTATTCAGATTCATGCATGTATATGTGAACATATCTTAAGTAGTTTCTATGTACAAGTTCAATTTGTCTGTCTGTGTCTGTGCCTGTGTCTGTGAGTGTGTGTGTGTGTGTGCTCTTACAAATTTTGGCTTCTCTTTTGTTGTGTTGACAAAAAACAATAACAATAGTTTTGTTAAGCAATAATTTTGTGTTGTTCTCACTTTGAACTTTCAGCTAAACTAAATTACTTTTTTTTGTACTTTGAAATTTTGAAACGCATTGGCAACGCCAGCCCAAAAATGAGACGCTGCATCCCTTGCCTATCGTACGCTCTCTCTCCTTCTCTCTCAGCGTCGGCGCGACGTCGCTGCCGCTGCCGCTGTGCGGCTGCGCGCGCTGTAACAGCTGATGGCCGACACCAGCGTTGCCATATCATTGTTATTGTTGTTGTTGGCGACGCTGCTGCTGTTGCTGCTGCTGCTGCGCAGCGACCAACGCTTGCTCATATCAGCTGCAGCCGCCAACGCTGCCGTATAGGCGCGCGTGCCAATCGCCAGCGTCGGTATGACGGCGTTCAGCTTCTTGGGCGACGGCGGCGGACGCGCTGAAATGCTGCCGCTGCACGACTGCAGACGCGTCGGCTTGCTGAATTGACTGACGTTGCTGGGGCTGCTGTTGGCGACGCTGCCGCCGCTGCTGCCGCTGTTGCTGGCACTCAATGTGCTGCGTCGCAGGCTGCGCCGTTGCTCGCGCTCCTCGTTGCTGCGTCGCAGTCGACGCGCGCTCGCTGCTGCTGCCGCTGCCGGCGACGATGTCGCGGAGGAGCCAACTGTTGGCGTTGCCGGCTTGTTAAAAGTGTGACTAGGCTTGCCGTTGACTTTACTGCTGCTGCTGTTGTTGTTGTTGTTGCTGCTGTTATTGTTATTGTTGCTGCTGTTGCTGGCAGAGCTGCTGCTGCTGCTGTTGTTGTTGTTGTTGTTGGTGGCTGGCGTCGCGTTGCGCGTGCGCAGCGTTCGCTTCGTCAAGTCCAAGTTGCCCAGCTGCGCCAGCTGACAGATGCTGCTGCGCAGCTGACGCTTGCTGCCGACGCCGCCGCTGGCCAAGGTCAGGCTGTGACTGCGACGCGTCATCATGACGCTGTTGCTGCTGCCGCTGCTGACGACGACGCCGCTGCGCCGGCGACTGTTGCTGCTGCCGTTGAGATTATTGTTGCTGCTGTTGCCGCTGCTGTTGTTGTTACTGTTATTGTTGCTGCTGGTGGCAACTTCAGTGTTGCTGTAGGCAACAATCGCTGCTGCCGCGGCGCCAATAAACGATTTGCCCTTGCTCGGCTTGAACAGTTGCCGGCGTCGCGTCTGCATCTGTTGCTGGTGGGGCAAGTGCTGATGGTTCTCGTTGGGCACGTTGCGATAGCGACGCATTTGCCGCTTCAGCTTCGGCTCGCTGACCAACTGTTGCGTCTGCTGCTGCTGCTGGGCGGGCGGCAACTGTTGCTGTTGCTCGCTTGGCTGCTGCTGCTGCTGTTGCTGTTGCTGATCGGCGCTGGTTGTGGGCGAGGGCAGCGCCGGTAGCGTCGAGCTCACCTCGTTGTCCTGCAGCGTTGCGACATTGTCGCTCCAGGGCGGCGCGTAAACGAATTGCGACTGCGACGCGGCGTTGCTGCTGCAGCTGCTGGCGGAACTTGAGCTGGCCTCCACCAGCAACAGTTGCTCGCGCTGCTGTTGCTGCTCGCGCTCCAGCGCCAACTGTTGCTCCTCGTCGCGCTCCTGTTGCAGCAACGCGTTCAGCGCCAACAGCTCCGCCGGCTGTGCCACATACGTTGCTGTCGTCTGCTGCTGCCATCGGTTGTTGTTGCTGTTGCTGCCGCTGCTGTTGCTGCTGGCGACAACCTGTTGCTGCTGCTGCTGCTGTTGCTCGCGACGCGTCTCCAGCTGGGTGAGCGAATAGCCTTCCTGCTGTTGGTAGCGCTGCTGCTCCTGCAGTATCTCCTGCATGCTGCTGCTGTTGTGCAACTGCTCCGATTGCTGCGGCTGTTGCTGCTGCTGCTGATCCGCTTGATGATGATGATGCTGCTGCTGCTGCTGCTGTTGTTGTTGCTGCTGCTGCTGTTCCGTTTGCTGGCGCTGGCGCTGCTGCTGCTGCTCCTGTTGCTGCTGCTGCTCGTTGAGCAGCGAGTTGTACGACTCGGCAAAGCTGTATTCGGTCGTGGCCACAACGGCAGCGCTGCTCACGTAACTCTCCATCTCGAACTCGCTGCCGTAGAGCGACGACGTTGTCGCTGCAACCTTGGCCGCCTCGCCGTCATCCGTCTCCATCATGAGCGATTCCACCACCTGCTGGCGATGGTGTCGCAGCGATGTTGGCGCTGGCGACTGTTGCTGCCACACTGCCAGCGATTTGCGCCAGAATTTCGTGTGCTGCATGTCATCCATGTCGATATCCTGCTCCTGATCCGGATCCTGCTCCGTCTCCTCCGTCGTCTCGTACTCCTCCTCGATGTAGTAGTCAAAGTTGCGATACGGCTCCGGCGGCAAATGTCGCTTGGCCAAGGCACTGTACGGCATCTCATGCATATATTCCTTCTCCTCGATGGCGGCGCATAGATCCGGTTCATCGACGACACTGCTGCTCGGATAATTGTTCTCCGCATCCAACATTTCCAACTCCGCTGTTGCTGTTGCTGTTCCTGCTGATGCTGGCGATGCTGCTGCTGTTGTTGTTGTGGACTCGCTGGCTGGCGTTAATATCACAGTTACCACGGACGTGTTGTCGGCTCGCATCTTTTTGTTCGCCCACGTTCTGAGGGCTCTGTCGACCAGCGCCTTGCTGGGATTCATCACGTCCTGTTCGTGCATGCACTCACCGAGAATGTGCTTTTCACGCACCGAATCCACCGCCTCCTGGGCCGTTATCACATTCCACAGGCCATCGGTGCCGAAGATCAGGCATCTGCAATGTCGAAGGGTGCAAAGTTTTAGCATTGACTCGAACCCAAATCATTAATGGACTTCTTTAAAAAAAATGCTATGATTTTAAAAGTGCAACATCAATTACAAATTGTTGCTTAGCCAGACTTCGGCTGCGTAAACATAGAAAAGTTTAAGCATGGGTTCGAACTCAAATCCCGAATGGACTTCTTTCTAATAATTTTATGCTTCTTAAAGTGATACATCAATAACAAATTGTTGCTATGCTTTAATGCTAAATTTATAAAGCAAATATTGCTCAAAAAGATTCAACAGTTTGAGCATGGAATTCAACCCAAAGCGATAATGGGTTTTGTAAGTTTTTTAAAGTGTTGAAATGAAAATTGTTTTAATGTCAGCTTTAAGATGTCTAAACGCTTTCGGTACTTTATGTAATTTTAAACTATCCCAAACGAAGCTTTTAGTATCTTTACAACGTAGACGAAGAAAAAAACAAACGTTAAAGATCATTAAGGTTTCCACCTCGGTGACATTTGCTCAGCAAGATCGCAAAATTTCATAATAGCTCACGTGTTTTTAAGCGGTTTTTTTACATACAAAAATATTAAAACTATTCAAAAATGTATTTTGGATGAAGTGTAGAAAAAATAGGAAATATAAGGGAAAGGAAAGGAAAGATATGGAAAAGAGTATAGACATGGGGAAATGAAATGAAAGAAAAGGAATGGAAGTCAAAGAAAATAATATATATAGAAATAGTAATACATATAGAAAAGAACAGAAAGAAAAGCAAGGAAAACAAGAATAGATAGGAATACAAAATTAAAGGAAAGGAGATTAAAAAAATTGAGAGAATAGAAAATCAGCTGAGATCAATAGAATTGTACTTTAAAATCTGGGGCATTTTGGGCACTCACCTGAACGTGTTGGGATCGATTTTGACCACCTTGACATCGGGATCGGGACTAACGACAAACTCCTTGCAGCGCGAATTATAGCTCCAGAGATCGCCCAGAGAACGTGCGACGGCCAAAAACGGAATATCATCAACCACGGTGCGTTGACGGATCGGGCCACGATGCATCGGATCACGGGGACGATTCCAGACGACGCGGGGCACACCCGATTTGATGGCCACTTGTCCGCCGGAACGTTGAATGCGTGACTTTTCCGCCAGCGATTCGGGCTTGTGATCTGTGGTCAGCTGCTTGGCGCGCCAACGACGTTCGTTTGGATTTTGGTAGCCCAGAACAATCCCTGAGTCTCCCACATGGCCAATGTAAATCTTTTCGCGTCGCATAAACGCCACCGTTGCTGTTGTGCCAGCGGTGCTTAAATGTCCGTTGGCAGTGCGCGGCCATTTATCTGCAAAATCAAATAGAAAACGATACATATTAGGCGCCACACAATTATCGATAGCACAACGATAGCTGTCCGTTTGGTATAAATAATATATCACGACGCCATTCTAATACTGCTGAAAAATAACAGCATTTTTGCAGTGCTCATAGATATACGAAATAATTTATATATTTTGTTTGTAATTGATTTGAATCATATATTACATTTAATATAAATTGTTAGGAAATTAGTTTATGGTAAACCCATTTCTATGTATGAGGAGTACTCATTGAGGACATTTAAAAGACGACGCCCCAAGCGTTTGAGCAATTGTGGAAAACAATTATAAATCTCAATGAATAGAAGAACTTGAAAACAAAATTTCAGAAATGTTGAAAAAAAAATATAAATAAATAAAATCATGTTTATGTTGTATTATTTATTCTTGCTGCTGAATTCACCTATAGTGCTAATACGATATAGGTGACTTGTGACGTCATGTGACAACGCTACGCGCGCAACCTTATTAATGCTCATAAATGCGCTCGTGATGTTATCTGCAAAGTCGTGCTAGTAGCGTGGTCTCGTTCTAACGTATGCTCAAACGCTATACATGCTGAGCGGCGTTGCCAGTGTGGTGTGTGCAAGCAAACATATGGCAAGCCTGTGGAATATTCCACTCTCACACAGCAGCAATCGATAAACGATTATATGCTAATGTAACGCAACCAACTAGCCATTTCATTCACTCACCTTGCTCCCGCCACATGGCAAAGTGAGTGCCAATATAGCCTTCGCGTATGGCGCGCAACACATCCTCATCGTTATCGGACCAGAATTGTTTTTGTTTTACAATCTCCAGCATGAGGTGCTCCTTGGCAAAAAGGGCAGCCTCGGTGCCACCATGGCCATCATAGATGCCAAAAAATGCGTATTCCAATTCATGGGTCAGCGGCGATTCTTGATATGCGACCGAAAATTGATCCTCCATATATTTGCGGCCGCCCTGGCTGCATTGTCCCGTTACTCGCATATTGACGCCCAGCGTTGGCGTCGATGCAGCATCAGCAGCTGTTTCCTTGCTGCGTTTGCTGCCGTTGCTGCCGCCGCCCTTGCAGCGTGTTGTTGTGTTGGAATTGCTGCTGTTGCTCGAAGTGGGCGATGGGGAGGGGGAAGGCGAGGGAGAGGATGTGGTGGCGTCGTCCTTGCGCGGCGTTGCTCGCGAATGAACAACAACATCAAGCAATGTGTTATTGTTGTTGTTGTTGCTGACTCGGGAGCAGCGCTGCTGCGGCACCGTCGACTCAACGCCTCCGCCCGCCGCCGCCGACGACGCATCTGATGGATTGGCGTCCGTATAATAATTGATCACATCGTATTCCACATGCGCTACATCGCTGCATCTGTTATTGTTATTGTTGTTTGTTGTGGTCTGCTGCTGCTGCTGCATGCTGGATAACATTTTTGCATTTGAATGTGAAGGGGCTGGGGGGAGGGGGGTGTGGAAGTTTGTAACCGGCGCCCGATTTGTACTTGTTTTGGTTTTGTTTATATTGCTGCTTCTTCTCCCTCTTCGAGTATTTGTTGTTGTTGTTGTAGTTGTCTTTCACAGCAGTGTTGTAATTTCTTGTGACATTTGGCACTCGCACTCGCATCTGCGTTGTCTCGCTCCCACACAGACCGCTAGTGCAATGTGTGTAAGCGGTCGCACTGCTGTTGCGCCCTTTGTCTACGTCTCTCTCTCCGTCTGTGTGTGTGTGTATTTCTGTAGTATTTCTGTTGGTCGCCGTGTGCGTGTGTGTGTAGGCAGCCTCTGCCTCTGACTTTTTGTTGTTTTTTCTCCTTCCTATCGCGCTGGTATTTTGAATTTTTGTATTGTGGCAATCGCCGCCAATTTTCTTTTTTCCTTTTTTCTTAGTTATTCTCGCTCGACTTCTTGCACTTAAAATTACAGCAAAATGATGGAAAATAAGCACTCAATGCCAGTTGCAGTTTCACCTTGATGGGAAACTTGGGATTTTTATGAGCGCGCGCGAAACGCAGCAAACAAAACTCGTTTGCAGCCTGTTTTTTTTTTGTTTCAAATTTGATAGTTTTTGTTGTTGTTATTGCAGCAACGACGTTCTTTCCTTTTGGATATGCAGCAATTCTTGTTGTTGTTGTTGTCGTCGTCGAGCATTTTCATTAGAATATATTTATTTTCGAAATGAGCACGTACACACACACCACAGCAAAATTGTTAATAACACAAAAACGAAATCAAATAGAAAGCAACGAACGAACGACGAACAGAGCAGAGCAGAGTTGTAGCAGTCGCGTAAGTTTGACGGCAAAAAAACAACTGAACAGCGCGCTGCCAACTCACAAAATAAGCGGGCAGCAAGAAGCAGGGCAGGCAGGCCACTCTGTCACATACACACACGCGCTTTTGGTATATACACACGCACGCTTAGCGTATATACACAGACATCCGTTCGTATGTATGCTTGTGTGCGAAGATTGCCTGGGTTGCCAGATAGCTTGTCAGAGCACAGAATTGTGAAATTGCTTTAATAGGGTTGCGGTGACGAGGCGACGACGCGATCTATGCTTATGTCAGATTTGCGTAACCCCCCCCCCGATTAAGATTGGCGCGTTGCGATTTTGGTTCGAAGTGCGCAAAATAATTAAACTTCAAAAATACGCTTAACTCGGAATCTTGGAGAAAATAGACAAAAAAAACTTAAAATTAATCCAAGGTATTCGAAAAAATGTAGTATAATGTATTCAAATTGTGTATATCGCACATTATCAATATTCTTAGATAATATGTACATATATGCACATACATATAATTGTATTATTTTTTTATTTAATTTTTTAGTCAATAAATAATTTATTTTTGTTTTATTAATTTACATATTTCTCTCTTGTATTATTTTGTGTAATACTAAATCTGTATGTGTGTCCCCAACAGAATAGGGAACATTTTGAAAAAAGACAACTGCTGGTTAATGGCCACACCCTGCGAAGCCACAATCTGTGCGCCTATCTGGCAGCCCTGAAATATTAGTCATCGTCAGCGCGCGCTTCAATGCTCTTGCATATTGTTGCTGCTTTGCTGGTTTTATCCCACACTCACATACACGCACACACGATGTATGTACTTATAGCTGACACTAATAGCTAGCAGCACACAGCAGTGCGCTCGCTCGCACTCGTGCGTTTGCCGCTTGCTAATGAATACGGCTGGTCATCGTCTTGCTGCTTTCGCTTGAGCCATTGTAAACGAAAATTTCCAATTTTAATGTCAGGCCATGCACAACACATGCTGGGTATAACAATATGATGTGCACATATTTATATACAAGCGTATATTATGCACATGCATTTTACATTTTAAAAATAAATAAGCGTTTTTTAAATAATCATTTTTGAAAAATTAATTTTTGAATATTCGTTTTTTTTTAACATTGATCGAAGCTGGTGGGCAACCCTTGAAGAGATAGCAACCCTAAAATTGGTGTCGCCGTTTCTTCCATTTTTTATATTCTCCGTTCTGCGCTTGTCTGTGTGTAAATGCCAATACTTCCCCTTTCCACCGCTTCCCATAAATACGATTAAATCCGAATATGTTATATAATTCTATATTAATTGTTAGCTTTCTATATACATTTCGCTTATTTAGTTTTTCAGCCTCTTTACTAATAAAATTCGCTACTCGAGTTATTCAATAACATATTTCAAAAAAGTTGCACTGTCCAACTCTAATACTTGTAGTGTTGTAAAGTGCTTTTGTTTTAAAATAAATGCAATTTTCTTTGACATGCGTAAACTATGTTATAGAAACTGGAGTATTATTCTGTATTTATAAATAAATAAATAATTATGGGAGGTGTGAGTTGGCAGAAATTTACGAATTGGGAAAAAATATGCGAAACAATTTGAACGGGCCAATTGGCGCTATTCAGCTGTTGTCGTTAAATGCAACTCTTCCGCTGCGAATATCCTCAGTGCTGTCCGTACTGAGTCTGTAACGAGTCATTAAATAATGCGTACCTAACATATGTATGCATTTCTTGCCTTTTCGAATGCATTTTCGTGATATTTGCGATGTTTCAGAAATGAATGCAAATATTAAAGTATGTCATATTTAATTCAAGAGCAGTTTGCTGTTCAATAATTTGGCAAGTTCTGGAAGGTAGTCGAAAAATACTTGTTTCGGCGTTACTAATCGTTACGGCTACCCAACGCACTGATGCCAGACGCGACCTGCCAGAAGTGGCCTGCCAGACGCCGCCTCAGTTCGGCCAATCAGAGGCCAGCAATTCGAAATTCGCCTGCAACACTAAAGGCATTTAGACACCTCACGGCTGTCGGCAGCAATTTCGATCGAAACAGTTCAACACAGGCAAGCAAACAGCTCAGAACAGAGTGCGTTCCCCAAATCGAAGTGTTTTATTTATTTTTTCTCAATTTAGTCACGACGAGTGCGCTTAGCGGTAAACACACACACACGCAACTATTTAAATAGTTTATAATTTGCAAAAATAGAGATGCTATTAACTGTGTGCCAAAAACTAATATTTTGTTAATTTTTTTTTTGTGCAAACGCGGCGGTGTCGAGCATTTTTTTTTTGTACTCAGTACAAAATTGCCAAAAAGGAGTTACACACACACACTCACACACGCGCGCACACTTATACACATGCAGTTTAATAGGTTAGGGCTGAGAATAATTTTGCGCATTTTTTTTATTTTTTGTGCTGAGATTATTCAAATTTTGGCTTAATTAGTCGACAGCTGTTGAATTAGCGGCAAGGCCGCCAAAAACAACAACTGTTTTTGGTTGTAGGCAGCAGTAAAGAAAAAACTAAAGTGTACTGCCGACTAACAGATACCCTCGCCGCGAGTTGTTCCTATCTGACAATCACATGACTAATATACCCTACTTACACATATTTGTAAAGGGTATGACAACAACTAAGGTAAGTCAAGTGAATGGTGAGAAAAGTTCTAAATAAAGTTGTGCAATAAATTGCCATCTATGTATATGTGTGTGTGTGTGTGGGCAAAACAATTGCCGAAAGCATTCCCATCGAGATCGAAACTGCAGCGCCAACGTCGCAGTCGCAGTCGCAGTCGCCGCCTACGTTAGCAGCAGCCCACGCATTATGAGATTTGTTATTCACTGACCAAAAACTCTACTGCGTGTGTGTGTGTCTGGTTTATAATCAAATGAAAGGTCCAAGTTTTCAAGCTGACGTCATTTGTTATTTCGAAATTTGTTGTTGCTTGCTTTTTTCTTATTTCTTGTTTTTTGCCTAATCTGGTGCCTAATTTATGAGCATGCCTTGAGAGGTAATTATGGAGCTTGCAGCTGAGAGCTTTCTAGCAACTGATTTGATAAGTTTGATTGTCGTGAGAGTATTGTGCACATACACGCACACATGCACTTGATTGCAGAGAGATAAATCTGTTGCTTTGGCTGCGAACACACACACACACACACACATGCCATCTCGCTCATACTCTCGCCTCGCGAAGGGCAATTTGATCATTGAATCGTTGCCTATTTATTAGCTGTGCATCATATGCACACGCACACATACACTCTCACCCACACATTCCATCGCACTCGCTCCGCTACGGGCAATTTGATCATGAAATAGTTGCCTATTTATTGGCTGTGCATTATATGCACAGGAGATGCCGCCATTTTGTTCCTTGTTTTGTTTTTAAGTTTACATTAACATATTTCTTTATGAACTTTTCGTATTTAACTTTAAATAAATAAATACAAATAAAATTTTTAAGTAAATAAAAAAAAATAAAAAAAATAATGAAAATTAAAATTAAAGTCAAACTGAGCTTACAATAAAATAAATAAATTAAAAAAATAAATTAATTTTGTCATCAGTCAAATTGAAATCACACAGACACACGCATACTTGCATGTTAATGAATCGTAGTATACTTTGTTGCTGGTTCTCACACACACAGACACACAGACTCGCGCAAACATAACTCATTTGCTTCTCAAGCTTTGCTTTCACTCACACTCACTTGGAAAGCAACAAGCTGTCTCCGTTTGTTCAACTGTCAATGCATATCTAATTGACTTAATCAGCACATCCTTCTCTTCCTCTCTCTGTCTCCCCCCTTTTCAACTGCATTGTTAGCAGCTCATAATGCTGCTGCCGCCTGTCGGCAGATTGCTGCATCCTTTTTGCGCTCAAATGAATTTCCATCATTTTATCGTAAAACGAGGAATAGTTCGACTCACCGGCTGCTAGAGCGAGAGAGAGCGAGTAGTGCATATGGGGAGTAAAGTGTGCGGGGGACAGGGAAACACGCATGAGCCTCTCTGTGTTGATGTTTGTGTATTTGAATGTGTGGTCACTTGCTGACCTACTCCCCTCTCCCCCTCCGCCACCTCTCGCCCACCAGCGTCGCATTGTCGATGCGTCACTTCAGCCAACTATTAGGCAAAGTTTCCGGTTCTATCGTTTGGCTTTTCCCATTTCGCATTCAGCTCTGCAAATCGTGTTAACCAATTTGGTAAACGGCCAAATAGGTATCGGGGAGTCTCGATAGCGCTTAACTCTTAGTTTTGCTGCTATAAATAAATTATGAATAAATAAACTATAAAATCTTAGTAATAAATTTACATAAATTTGACAAGTTGTTACAGTAAAAATGTTAAAATTAGCTAGTTTTTCAATAATTTAATTAATTTTGCATAATTTGCTATTTCCTTAATTTTTTATATGATCAGTGGGATTGTAACAAAGTTTGTGAAATACGCACTCAAATATCAATCACAATTAAATATCAATCTGCATAAATAATCGACAGGTTTTTGGGGGTAAGAATATAAGATAAATTAACTAGTTTTTGTTAATTAATTTCATTTTAATTTTGCATAATTTGCTGTTTTCAAATTCTTTTTTTTTGAGTTCTTCAATTTCGACTTTCACTCTGATTTTGAGCTTCCACAAAGAAAAAGTTCCACCAAAAATATATTGTTCAAATGGCAAGTAGATTCAACATAATGAAGCGAAAAGTAAAATTGAGAAGCAAGTTTGTCTTAATTATATTTTCCACATTGTATAGCTTTCGCTACTTGAGATATGGGAATAAAATATTTAGGTAAATAACACGAAATGTTAATATTATAGTGAAATTGCTAATTATTACAAATTACAATTTTTGTTTGGCTTTTTATTAATTTGCTACAACACAAATTTCTCTTATGGATTGTTTTCAGTATGACAATAAAATATTTTTTTTTTTTTACCGTTTTGCAGTGTTTTATTTGTGGATTCTGTCTTAATTAGTAGTACTTACCATTAATAAAAATTTAATAAAGTTAGCAAAAAGTTGCAGTTTAAATATAGAAATTAGAAGATAGATTTTACATGTTGGAATTAATTTTCTAGAGGTGCAGCTTCAATAGTTGAATTGATTGCATTAATGCTTTCAACAGTTCTAAAGAACTTGAGGTTAAATCCTGCCCGCATCGTTATGCAAATTGATATCAATCCGGGCAATTACGAAGCATATTCATAAGCTGGCAACTACAATAATAACACGATATAGGAAATCAGTTCGACGACAGTTAAGACGCGTCCCCATACAATTAAGGGCATCGCATTTCAGGAATAACAAGTTAATAAGCTTAAACAGCTAATGCAGAATGCAGATGCAACACAAAAGAGTGGTAGATGAAAGAGGGAGAGAGATATTCGTTTATTGAAGGAGATGCAAAATATAAAATAGCAATTTGAATGGACTGCTCAGGCTCTCATGGAATACACACACACACACACTGAGAGAAATACACCCACTTGATTCATCTATTTTGAGTGAATGAGCTGAGCTGGTGACTGGAGGCAGGGAGGTGGAGGGGGGCTGGAAAGGGGTTTTGTGTTGGATTGGATTGAGCGAAAAAGGGGGAGAAATGATTTGTTCGGTTGCCATGCTTACAACTGGCCTTATTCCTGGTTATCCGGGCTCCAGCAATACATCTCTCTCTCTCTCTCTCTGTCGCCTCTCTTTCGCACCAGCTCAGTTGCATTTTTAAAATTGCATTTGAATGCGTGTTTACTTTGGTTGTACTCGACTAATAAGCCAGCAACGCCAGTATGAATAAGCAGCAATAACAATAAATAATAACAATAACAGCAAACTATCAACAATGTGAGAGAGAGCAAGAGAAAGAGAAATGATAAAAAGCTGCTGCATTGCATTTGAATTAGCTGCAGCGCGTTTTGCTCTCACAAAGAGAATACGTTGCTTGCAACAACAGCAGCAGCGGCAGCAGCAATTTGTTGTTGCCAAGGCCATGTCAGGTTCTCTCTCTCTCTTTCTCTCTTCGCTTGCTTGCCACACGCTTGTTGCCATTTGCGGCTGCTGCTGCTGCTGCTGCTCTTCACTCAATCATTGCTAATTGATGTTTGTGTTGCCACACGGACTGTGGCAGTTGCTGCCAATGTAGCTTTGATATTTGATTTGCAACGTTGCAACGTCGCGCGCCATTGTGGCTCATAATTAAATAGCGAGCGTGTCGCATCATTGTCACTCGTGCCCCAAAAGTATGCTGCAAGTTTTTGTTGTTGTTTTGTGCGTCGTGTGCCACTAAGTTTATTACGCTTTTGATTGCAATGTGTTGCATTCCTCTGTCTTTGCCGTGATTCGCGTATCTTGATTAATGCTGTACTGTACTTTGTGCCACTTTGAACTAATTCATTGCAATTGCACATTTGCAGAGTGCAATTTTCTTTCCTTTGTCTCATTTCAGTCTTCTGCCCCAGTAGCAGTCAAACAGCAAACAGGAGGACAAACAGTATAAAAGCAACAAAACAAAACTAAATACCACAAAAATGTCTGATCGCAAAGCCGTCATTAAGAATGCTGATATGAGCGAGGAGATGCAGCAGGATGCTGTTGATTGTGCGACACAAGCCTTGGAGAAGTACAACATTGAAAAGGTAAGTCACGCTTTAAAAAACCAAAAAGTATATTGGCAAAGGCAGGGAAGAGGGCTATTCCAAGCCCCAGAACAAGCTAGCCGTTGACAACATGGTAGCAATCTATAAAGCCATACTTAGCCCTAATGGAAATATGCTTTTCATATTTATAAAAAAGCACTTAAATCAAATATGGAGGAGGTCAAAAAAAATCCTAAAGTTAGCAAATGTTTTGCAAAACCTTGCATCGAGCTACGTGCAACATCTAGCCAGATACTTTGATACCCAGACTCTTTTATCAAATAAATAATTACGTTTTGACTATAAAAGTTGGCTTACTTTTCAATAGTTTAATTAGGGTCCTCACTTGAGTTTGTTTTGCGATTAATAACTTTATTTACTTTGTTATTTTTTAAATGTGACAATTGGAACTGCCAAAGCGGCTTTCAACTCAATAGAAAATATGAATATTTATTGAGCATATGAATATTTAACATTTGTACACTGAATTTGGCATGAATGTATGTCAATTGAAAGCTGAACTTTTTATCAAGTATACTCGACATGCAACCCACTGTTTGAATCGTTTCTTGCAGGGTATTGAAAACAGCATTATGTTCATGCTCGACAACAGGTGTTGGGGATTTAAGAAACCTTTTTTGTTGTTGCAGTAATTGCTTTATTTATTTGTGATTTTACTAGATGTTAATGCGTGGGATTAAAAGTGAGATTATTTATCAGCATCATCAGAAACAGAAACATTTAGGGAGCCGAATGAACTGAATGCATTTGCATGGAAACTTCACATCAATTGAACAAATTATACACTAAGCGTCGTTTAAGCAAAGTCTCCTTAAGCCTTTTATTTCAGAAAAAATACATAAAAGGAAAATTGTTATAGGCCATTTGATATGACATAGTAGTGCATATAAACAACCATATCTGCATATAGTTAAATACTTCGTGCGAGGCATCTCAATTCTTTAGAAGATTCTATTGCATGAGGAGTACGTGAAATTTGAAGAACCAATTGTAGATGTGCAAGCTGTTTTTGTAAATGTTTTGTAATAACATTTGACACCTTTTTTATATTTTTGCCGTTAACAAATCAGAGTGATTCATAAATTTGTGACGATCGAAAAAATGAAATTGTTTCTGGGCTACTTTATTGGCAATAATTTATTTTGTCGCGCAGCTTTGAGTTACTTTATGTAAAAACGGGCCCGAATATTGTTTGTGTGAAAATGGCATTTGCTACTTTTTGTATTTGCAATCAACAACTCGTATTAGTATTACATTTGGTTGTTGTTTAATGCTATCGCAATTATGTGCTAACTAAATAAACGCACACAAGCGTGTAAAATTGCTTGCACCAAAAATGTGAGGGTCAAAGTTGAGCGCCGAGAGAGTCCTCCGTTGCATCAACAATGTGGCTCAAACTCCGATTGTTGCCTATTGCACAATTTTACGGTTTTATGCCGCACTCTCTCTCTCTCTGTGGTGCTGCGCTGTGGCTGTCCTTTTAAAAGTTATTCCACTTCCATGCAGACACGGGCATGCATTTGCAATCAACAACTCGTATTAGTATTACATTTGGTTGTTGTTTAATGCTATCGCAATTATGTGCTAACTAAAAAACGCACACAAGCGTGTAAAATTGCTTGCACCAAAAATGTGAGGGTCAAAGTTGAGCGCCGAGAGAGTCCTCCGTTGCATCTACAATGTGGCTCAAACTCCGATTGTTGCCTATTGCACAATTTTACGGTTTTATGCTGCACTCTCTCTCTCTCTCTCTCTCTGTGGTGCTGCGCTGTGGCTGTCCTTTTAAAAGTTATTCCACTTCCATGCAGACACGGGCACACACACACACATATAGTTGCCGCCATGTTTAAGCGATTCCTGGAATTTTGTTATTGCATCTCTGGTCTCCATAGAACCTTTGACCTTTTGGCATTTGCCAAAACAGCAACCAACTGCGTCGCACAGCAGTTTCTCTCGGTCCTCCTCCTCAGTATTGACAATAAGATACGATAGAACTTGAAAGCGAATAATGCAAAATATATTTGCTCTGTGGGGGACTCTATATTATGTGCATATGACCAATGTAAAAGAGCTTCCGCCTGCAGGTTGCACACTTCAGCGCGTCACTTAAGAATTGATATTGAAAATATGAGCGAAGTTAAAATTTAATGAAACATTCAAGAAAAGATGTACATTTTAAATTGTGGACTGCACACGGTACATTGTCTATTATAATTTATGGGCGGTTATTCAAACTGTATTTATCAAAACCAGTAATCAATGCATTTTAAATTGTGGACTGTACATAGTTCATTATAAATTATTTAAACTGCATTTATGGAAACAAGCAATTGTTGCGCAAAATCCTAATCAGAACAGATAATTGCAGCTTAGTAATTAGTTATCATTTTTTATTTATTTTTAAATATTAGCTAAAAATAATTTTAAATAATATCAAGATAATACTAATCATTAATATTATTCAAGACATTAATGAATTATGCAAACATCAAAAAAGTCAAATTGCGTATACGCACAGTAGTTCGGTAAATATAATAAGGAAGATAAGAAAACTGCAGGCCAACAATAAAAGTCAAATAAATCATATAAACAAAAATAAGGAATTTAATAATAACACTAATTTACTATCAAAATATGAAATTTAATAAAATGCGATTGTCGCAGCTTATGCAGATTTATGTAGCATACTTTTTGGGGCACACTGAATGGAATTAAATTAATTTCGTGTCGAACGGAATGCAGAATTTTCCTACTGGTTTTCCTCAACTTTTTGGCTGCGATTTTTGGTTGAATAATTACATACACATCATTAAATTCAGTGTCGAGGTTTTGCCTCGGACTCGCCTTCACTTGCCTTTCCCCCTCTCGGAGGTTTTTTTATATTCGTTTTATGTGTTTGGCCGTCAACTGTGTTGGCCCTGGCCAAGGGCAGGATTTAATATAAGCTGGGGCAATGTTGCAGAAGTAGAAGCGGCAACAGCAGCAGCAGCACCAGCAGCAGCAGCTATGTCAACAACTGCCAACGACAGTGAAATGAAGAAATAGAAATAATCAATAGACACGACGTGCGCTCTGCATGAAGCTGTGGCGCATCCAATTCATCGATGGGTTTGTCTTGCCTTGGTCAGTGTGCCGCATGCGGCATCCATCCAGGTTTATGCCTGCCGCCTGCTGCCTGCCGCCTGCCGCCTGTGTGTGATGCGACACATTATGATGTAGGAGTCTGTGGTGGCGAGCCATGCCTCTATCAATGCCAATGGCAGGTGCTAGCAGGTCCTTGAATGCGACGACGACAGAGGGACGCAGAGAGGGAGGTAGAGCGTGCAAGAAAAGAACGTGAATATGAAATCACAGCAGCAGCAACAGGAGGCGGACGAGGGTAGCCAGAGAGGAGAGCGGGAGAGGGGGACATACGTAAATATACACTTACTGCGTAGCTACGTTTCTGTGTGCGTGCGCACGTGTGTGTGTGTGCGTGTGGATGCGTTTGCTAATTGAGTAGTTAAAAGGCAGCGCAAGAAAGTATGCTACGTTTTTTTGCGCTCTCGCTTATAACATTTCGTGTTCGTTGTCTACGAGCCCACCTGTTTGTGTGTGTATTAGTGAGCAGAGGCAGCACGCACGCACGCACGCACGCACGCATAGCTTCCACCGACTACTGAATATGGAGAGCGCCACCCATTTGCCACTGCCGCCTGCCCCTCGTTGCTATAAATAAAGTGTACGCCCCACAAACACACACACACACACACACAAATACAAGTACGTAAATACAAGAGGAGGCTCGCATACACACACACAAACACACACACACAACACAGAGACACAGCGAGAACAGACACTCGTTGTGTGGGCACAAATGCGCGATTGATTGCGCTTTGTTGCTCTTTTTTGTGCCCATTGCATAATAATCATAGTGTCATTATTAATGCTCAGCTGGCTGAGAGTGTGTTTTTGTATGTACGAGCTAATTAAATATGATTATTTGTGTTCCTATAATTGCATTCTACACTTACGTTCTCACAATATTTGCGCTTATTACATGAAACTTGAAAAATCAACAACAATTTTCTGAACTTGTTCCGGCGTTCCGTTATGTATTGTATTTTAGCATTGTTAGTTATTTAACAAAAGGCTAGATCTCTGCATAGCCTAGAAGTATGTATTTAATAAATGGGTTTTTTTTTTCTTGCAAAGTTTTGTTTTCAAAGATGTTTGTCATCTTTGGCGGTCAAGCAGCTGTCTTGTTAAACTTGCTTAATATAAATTTGTGCTGCTGAATAAAAAAAGTGATTGGCAGCCTTCATTTCCATATGTTCTTCTTGCGTTCGTTAGTTTAGCGACGATGATTCGCTAGCTGACTTTTCTTGAGTTTGTTTGCAGCCTCTTCGCCTGTTTATTGATTGAGTAACAGAGTTTGTGTCCCGCTGAGTCTCGATTGCATTTGCGTACTGCATAAATATACAAATGAAACTAAAAAGAGCCTCAAAGCATTCTTCAAAACTTGTTGTTATGCTTTAGATGTAATAACTGCAACTTCATTCGATAATAATAGCGTTCAAAATAGATCGGAGTATTTACAAAATTTGTTTTTGCTAAAATGTCCTATTCAAGTGGTGCAAACTTAGACAACAAAATTTGCTGCTTGCTTTTTAATTCCCAAAGTTTTCAAAGAACGTTTTTTGTGTTTTCTACCCAAAAATATGGCGTCTAGCATGCTGGCTTTAAGGCTAAAAACGATAGAAAATAGAATAGAGTGGAGTTCTACTGAAGTGCCGTGGAGTGTACATATAATAAAAGACATTGGTAGTGGGAAAAATGTAACGGCTAACGCTAGATTCTTATGCATAATCGTTATGGAATTTATTGCAGTTTTGTTGTAGTTGTTGTTGCTGTTGTTGTTTTGCCTGCCCCTCCCAATGAAGAAATGTCGACAAAGTGTCAAAAAGGAAAGAAAACAATTTGGTATCCATTAGATACGCAACTAGCACACCCAATACACAAGGGTTAAACAGAAAATGTAAAAAATAAAAAAGAATACGAGGAGGAGAATCAACGGCACACAAACACACAGGGAGTACAGCAAATTATGTGTTGTATATTTATAGGGGCGCTCAACCTTTCGAGAGGCTTAAATTGTATCTACCATAAGGCATTATTTGCTGTTGGTGTTGTGCCTGCCCCTGTGTTGTGCCCCTGTGTGTGTGTGTGTGTGTGTCCCTGTGTGTGTGTTTGCCTTGGCTGCGGCAGCGATTTAAAGGCAAATCCCCAAATAAGCCTACAAGAGGCCAATAAACCAAAAACAAACCAGCAAAAAAAAAAAACCAAAGCTAAACTAAGCAAAATGAAATCAATTTTTCAGCGCAACGTTCGCGTTTTGCGTTCACCAAAATAAATTTAATTAGTTTTTTTTTTTTGTTTCTTTCGTTTCTTTTGCTGTTGTGTGCGTTGTCCTTGTGCCTGCAGTTCATTTATTATTATTATGGTGCTCCTTGATTTGTTTTGTGTGTCGCTGAATATTGGATTGTTTTTGTTCTTGTATTGATGTTTGTTTGCTGTTGTTGTGGTCGGAGCATTTTGCGTGGCCAAATGTTTAATCAATATGCGGCCAAATATATCCGTCAGGCTCAGACAACAGCAACAACAACAAAAACAACAACTGCGACAGCAACTCGACATCGACATTCCGCACATTTGACATATAGAGAACATGATTTGGGCCGAGACTTTCTCTTCCTCTGCCTTCCTGTCTCTTCGTATTGTTTCATACACCGCAAATTTAAAAGGTTTTCATTTCGGATATATATTTAGAGACATGTATATAATATAGTAGTAGTTGTTGTGTGCTGTGGTGTGGTCGGAGAAGTTGGGGCCGAAAGTCTAGCAGTAGAGTTGAGTGATAGATGGCTTAAATATTTATAGAATTGGCACGAAAATTGATGGACTCTAAACGAAAATGGAATTGAAAATGAAAATGACGCTGGCGATAGCGATGGAAACGGGCATCCAAAATGGCTAGGTCTGTCGTAAATCAGAGTATTAAAATGTATCTTGTATTGATAACGAATTAAATGCCCGATAAATGTGTAGAGAAGAAGAGGTCGCCAGCATAAAACAACGAGATAATATAAATATATGCAGAACATTATCGACTGAAATCCGATTGTAAAGTCTCTTTTATAGGAAATGCATTTCGTGGATAAAAATCGATCAATATTTTAAATTGCCCGGAATTCCTTTGAAACATAATAAAAACGGTAAATCAAATGAAAAACTTTCCAGGAATATTATAGGTACTTTTAGAGAGAAATCTGACAGGGATTCGCAATTCCTGGAATTGATTTTACTATCTAGGTGTGTAGTTCATATTCCGCAGAAAAGCTGAGCTTGCAAATTTCCCAAGTAGTTTTCCGGATTATTTCCTGAAATTTTGTATGCTTGCTTTTACTGTTCATATTCTATGGAAATTGTGGCCGTTTAGAGGGGCAGATGTCAGAGGTATTTAGTATATATTTTATTCCGTGTATGGCTAAAACGCAAAGGATGTGTTTGGCCCATAGTTTTTTGTTTGTGTGTCAGAATGTTGAACATTTTTATTTTTATTTGGCGTTGCCAAAACAAAATGTCGGAACGTTGCTGGGCGGGTCACAATAGTGGCACGCTTAGGAGGAGGCGGAGAAGAATCGGGCATGGGTCTGTTCACCTGCAAACGAATAAAATTGAATATATGAAACAATCAACGTAATATTGTCGTCTGACACGAAACACACGGACAACAAGAACTTTGCGAATTATTTAACAACGATCATGTCTATCGGTCTCTCTCTCTCTGTTTCCCCAATGACGCTGCTGTCTCGCTTGCTCACCAACTAAATGCCAACTGTTGTAACAGTCGCCATTGTCGCGCAGCACTCAGCGGAATAAGCTTTAGATTGTTTTTGTGTATTGCGTTGTTTTTTTTTGTTTTGTTCTTTAGTTTTGCCTTTTGAGGTTACTGGGTTAAGTTTATGGCTTAGCACGCATTTGCCTTGTTGTCAAGTTTGTCTAGGCGCCGGCGACCCCACAAGTTGGCTTAGACCAACTGTAAAATCTGCGCGCGCTCTTTCTCTGTCCCCCTCTCCTCGGCGCCACCAACAAACAAACACCTGAACTATTGTGGAACCAGAGGAACTTTGTGCTGGATTCAAGTTTTGTACACTTTGTGTGTTGTCGATTTAGTTGTCGTATCTCATTTTCTTTACAACTTTTTGCTTAACACAACACTAACTGCTTCAAATGACAACAATTTTAATGCGGCTGGCAACATGGGGTGGGATTTTGGCCTTGTTTAAACAAACAACGAGTTTGTTTATTATAAAAAGAATTAGCAGAGCCGGCATTATAACTTATGACTATTTTGCAGCATCAATAAAAAATAAAACCAAATATAAGAGGTCTACATGATTATTGCACAATTTGTTTTGATTTATATCCAAACAAAACTAAATACTTTTCAATAAAAAGAGCAATTTTTATTTAAATTTTGTAAATTTAAAAAAAATGAAATTTGAAAATTATTCAAAAATAAATGGGGAAATTTCTAAGCGAGTGCTATTTAAGGATTTCTTTTCAGAGTTGTATATTTAACATTGGTTACATTATGAAACGAAAATAAAAGCATTGCTTTGAAACATCTTTTAATTATTTATTTAGTTACAAGTACAGAATCCTGACAATATTAGTGCTTAATAAAATATGAAACAAACTTAGCATTTGCTGATGATTCATTATTAAATTTGTAGTCTTAAAGTCAACTCAAATTAACGGCAAATGGAAATGCAGAATTTGTGATAATTCAACTAGCTTGATTTGCTGTTTTGTTTTGCTACACGCTTTTTAGCTTTGCTTTATGCTGCCCGTATTTGTTCGCTCTCCCGCCTCCCACACGCCCACTCGATGACACTGTGAAAGCGCCACTTGTCAAATGTTGCGGTGCTTTGTGTGTGAGTGTCTCTCTCTATGTGTGTGTGTGTCTGTGTGGTCTGTCGCTTTTTCCATTTTCTTTTGTCTATCGGTCTGTGGCTGTGGCTGTGTCTGTGTTTGCGTAACCCTGGCTTTAACCATCAAAACGAACTGGCATTGACCTTTGGCATTTAGCAATTGCCGCTGCATTCCAAATTAGACAAGTTCACTTAATATATGTATGTGACTGCCTGTGTGCGTGTGTGTGTGTGTGTGACCCAGTGCGCTACTAAGTATGCTCAAGCATCGACAAAATTGCTTAATAGGCCAAGCAGCAGCCAAGAATACCAGCAACAACAGCAATCATAACTAACTCATTAGCACAAAAACTTTTGGCCAGTTTTTTGAGGTCACACATTTTGGGGTTACCCTAGTTACAGCCCCCAAAATGCTTGTAAACGAGGCAGTTTGGCAGCTGAGAGAGGGAAACAGAAAAAGGGTAGGAGATCATTGTTAATTGATTAAATTTCCGCCCGACGCACAGTGGGCGATTGGGCCTTGCCTTGCCGCAACATTTAATAAAAACTTTCAAAGGAAAACTCTTAAAATTACGCAAATTGGAAGTCACAGAGTAACGGTTGAGAGGACGAATCATAACAGAGAAGTAGTGCAATGTTTAAGGTGCCAAGCATTTGGGCATGCTGGAAACTAGAGTCTCTAAATACATTTTTGCAGCAATTGGTTACCAGACTAAATCCCAATATAAATATAAAAATAAGTATTTTACGTATCTCATTCTAATTTGGATCCATAAAAATTATTATATTGCATTAATGGAATCCAAAAAAAGCGATAAGTTTACCATCGCCAGCAACAGTAGGATATAATTTGATAATTCACATCACGAAGTAACAATTTTATATGAGACTTGCTAAAATATTTCATATATTCGCCAATCCTCAGCTAACAATAAGCTATAATATAATAACTCACTATTTAATTAATTGGTGCACAAAAATCAATGACTTTGCAAATTCAAAAAATTTTAATTATGCCGATAAAAAGGCGGAATCGCCCACTGTGCGTGGTCGTCGTAGCTTATTTCAAAACCAGTTAACTGGCATTTGTATCGTGTTTTATTGAGTCTGGTTATTATTTGCTAATCACTATTTTCCCTTTGCTTTTGTTGTACTTTGCAGGATATTGCGGCTTATATCAAGAAGGAGTTCGACAAAAAATACAATCCCACATGGCATTGCATTGTGGGTCGCAACTTTGGATCGTATGTGACACACGAGACGCGCCATTTCATATACTTCTATTTGGGCCAGGTGGCCATTTTATTGTTTAAGAGCGGTTAAAGTATTGTCGAGTCGGATGAAGTGGTGGTCAGGAGGTTGGAGGAGCAACAGCAACAGCAGCAGCAGCAACAGCAACAGTTACAATTAGGGTTGGCTGATGCGGCGGCTGCTGCTGCTGTGGCAGCGCGGAGGAGAGAGCAGGAACAGCTGGCGGATGCGGAAGATGTTGAAATGGAGATGGATGTGGAGCATGAGGAGGAGGAGGAGCAACAGGCAACAACAGCAGCGGTTGTTCACAACGATACACAATTAACACAGCAACAGCAGCATGAAGACATGGAACTGGATATGGAAGTGGAAGTGGAGGAGCAGGAGCAAGAACTAGACTTGCTTCCAATATCAGGTGCTGTTGCATGCTGTCAGCAAACTGATAATAACTACGACAACGACGACGATGACGAGGAGCAGCAGGAGGAGGATGGCGACGATGATGAGGACGATGATGATTATGATGGTCCCATTGTCGAGGACAGCGATGCCACCAGTTGCAGCAGCTGTCGTCGCGCCGATCTCGAGGAGGCAGAGTATCAACAGCAGCAGCAGCAACTGGCAATGGTTGCCGAGTCGTCATCAGCAGCAGCAACGCCGCCGTCACCGCCACCAGATGTCGCTTAAAGCAATCCAGTGGCCAGTGGCAAGAGTGACGTTGCAGTCGCAGTTGCAGTTGCAGTTATACGTTGCAAGTTAATTGTCGTATTGTGTAAATAACAACAGCTTTTCTTTTGAGGCCGCCCAAAGTCGTAGGAGCTAAATAAACCTAATGCAATAGAGAGACACATAGATACACTAACACTTGGACACACACACACACACAAACACACACACATACCTTTATACAACTGCTAGGCACTACCATTGTATGAATCGACTTAAGCAACAGTTGGACCAACGCTGTTTAGTTTACTATATCTCATCAGTTTTCCCTACGCCAATTCCAATTCAAATTCCTTTCCCTCCCCCGCCCAATTACGCTTTAAGTTATATTTTTCTATTGCATTGTTTTTTTTTTTCTTTTTTTCCCCCATAAGAATATATTGCAGCAATGTAAATTGTAGATGTTTTAGCATGTGGAGAACATAATGAAAGAAAAGAACAAAACAACAAACTATATAAAAATGACAATTAAAAAAACACATACAATTATGCATTTCATTTGATTGTTTTATTTGTTGATTAATTAATGTTTACATTTATTGCGTCGTATTAATTCGCCCAATGGTTTTGCACACGTTGGTTTGAGTCTTGGCTTAGCAAGCGCAACAACCATTTAAACGAGCAGCTACACACAATATACATATGAACACTAGCATACATAGCACAGGCAACAACCACCACTGCAACCGAACGAATATAAAAGCAAAACCAAAAACAAAGACAAACTATATATGAGACAAGACAGAGACAAAATTTGATAAAAGGATTACAAAAGAACCGCTTGTTTTGGATTCAAATAAATTTGTTGAACACCCAAGTTAAGGACATAACAAATGTGAACCAAATTTTTGGGCTAATAAATTGGCAAAACAATTTTTTAATAGTATACAAATATCACTGTATATTTGAATTACTCTGGAGAATCGATCCCCAAACCAAATGTTGTTGGTGGGAGATCGGAGGAATTTTCCGCACATTTTTTTTGTGGCTACCAAAAACAGTACGACGGTTTAGGTAGCATTGATTGATCAGACAGATGGAAGATTGAAGTTGGCCAATTGTTTGAACAATTGTTGTTTTTGCGTGTGTTTTTCTTGGTTAATTTTTGTGAATCTCAATGGAATAAACGGATCAATTGAGCAAAAATATTATATAAGAAATAAATAAAAGATTTCCATCCACAATAGACATTTGCAAATCAGAAAATAAACAAATGAAATGAAAATAAATATCAATTAAATAAAACATTATAATTGTCATCTTGTCGTTATATAAATGTGTGCTCTATGTATGTTCTTAAATACTTGATTTATTCATCTGCAAAATATGCAAACTAAGTGGTAAACCCAAAATGAAAAAAAAAAACGAACAAAAAAATGAAAGCAAAACAAATACAATGAGAATATATTAAAAGCAAATTAAATTGGTGTAAATTATGCAAAAGCAAGAACATGAAATAAGTAAAAGTAAAAACAACTAAACAGCTTAAGCAGCATAACAAAAGATACAACTACAATACATACGTAATTTCCTAATCATACAACCACAACAAGAACAGCAACAACAACAGAATATGTAAATGCCGGCATTTTGCAACACAACTAAACGGAAACCACACACAGATACACACACACACACATTCACATTCACACACACACATACATATGATATTGTATTTGCCGTGACTTTTTCGTACACCGCACCTCTGCTATATAAATTTACGTTTTAGATTTTTGCTGCACGTTTTCACACAACTACTATTTATGCTAACGGCTACACCCACACACCCACTCACACGCACACACATACACACTGACATACACAGGAAATATAACCAAAATCTAGAAACAACAAACAAGAACAAAATGTATGTTTTCTTTAAATGACTATACAAAAATACATACATATTAAATCCCCTCCCCCTCCAACAGACATACGAGGACTTCTAATAAGTGTTTATATATACATACAATACATATTAAAACGATAAAAGAGCATAATTTTTTTGTCATAAAGCAAAATATTTGTGTGCTACAAAAAAAAAAACAAAAACCAAAAAGAAGGCGAAGAAGCATAAGAACCCAATTTTTGATGTAAAACTTCAACGGAAAACAGGAAAAAAGCCCAAAAGGGAGTGAAGTGAAATGAATTGTATTGTAATGCTAAGGAGTGAGAGGGAGACAGACAGTTAGTTGGACAGAGACAGAGGGTGCGAGGTTCATTTTTAGTTAGGTTCCATTCGTTGATTTTTGTGCGCTAGGCAAAACTGTTTTCTTCGTTTCCTTCCTAAAAACTCAAAGCTTATAGCTGCCATTTCTTTTTCGAGTGAAAATATAAACAAAACAAAAATCTAGTTTAAAACTTAGTTTGTAACTTTAATTTCGTAAAACTGTTTAACATACAAAATTTATGTATTTGTTATTCCTTGGTTTTTGTATTCTACTGGCTATATGAATTTAATTTGTTTTTTTTTGTGCATGGAACGAAAATTACATAAGTTTTTGTAAGAATTAGTAAATTATATGAAGACATGTGGAGAACTGGAAAATTTAAAAAGTAAATACGAGTAAGAAGACAAGAGAATGATAAACAAAAACCAAAATGAGATCTTTAATGTGAAATAAAAGTACTTCTTGAAACAAACGTGCATTTTTATTCAGAAATCAAATTTTTGCATATTTAATATGCAACTTTTGTGGATTTAGAGAATTTTTATTTTTCTTTTAAAAAGTACAAGTCCGCTTGCAATCGGGAAATGGGAAGCCCCTCAATTAAACAAGGGAATAATTAAATAAGGTGCTGCACTCAGCATAATTCCCAATTTAATGTGACCACATTTTCCGAAGTTCACAACTATGTTATCGATAATCCTGTATTTTATTTGGTATTTTGATATTGGGCCCGGTATTTTTTAGGCAAATGCGTATTTTGATGGACATTGTGCAGCAGCTGTTACGCGAACGAGAGAGAATAGTCCAAACCGAGAGCCGTCGAAATGTTGCGTACATTATCACGCGTTAGCGAATTGCCAATTGTTGTAAGGCAATTGCAAAAAGTACGTAACCATAATGCAGCCGTTGCTGTCACTAACAAAACAATTGTCACTGTAACTAATACAAAGCGATCGCCACAACACACGAAGCCAACAAGCAACATCAGCAATACTAGGACTAACCACAACAACAACAACACCCTCTTCAGCAGCCCCAACAACAACAACATCAAGCAGGGGATAACGCGACAGCAACAACTACAACAGCAAATTCGATTTGCGAGCAGACGCAGTTATTCATCGTCATTTTTCGGTTTATTCCAGAATGCAGCACAGGCTGGTGTCGCAAAGACCAACAACTATGCCACGGAAGCGACCGTGCAGGTGAATCGAGTAAGTATATAGACTTCCCGTTCCACCCCCACGCAGTAGGGAAAAGAAAAACGCCGATTACATAATGTGTGTCAATGTGTGCGCTTGATTTTTTTTTGTGTGCTAACCTGATTGCACAGAGTTGCATTTTGCGGGTGTCGCTCGTTTGGCGGACATTTCAAAATTGCCGGCCATCAAGGTCACACTGTGACGCGCGTGACCGACGTCGGCAGCGCAGTCAACAACACGCACTTTCTTATCAGCCCATAACAGCAACAACAACGCTTTCCCAAATGATCGACAGGTTATGCAAAAAAGAGTGCAGTTTTCTCTCTCTCTCTCTCTCGCGCTCTCACCTACAACACCTGACGTCACCGAACCAGAACAGAAGTACATTATAAAAACTGTTATAATTGAATGTTTATTTTTCCTTTGGGATAACAGAAACACCAATCAATTTGGGAATATTATTTATTTATTTATTTTCCCGTTATAATTATACATTCATTAAAAGCTTCTGAAAGATTGATATAGATGGATAGTTTAGCAACAGCTTTTAAGCTAAAAAATATGTAGATTATTTTTAATGAGTTAATTTATATATTATTTACAACGAAAATAAAATAAGGCTTTGGTCGAGAGTGCTCGACAACGAGTTACCCTCTTATTAGTTTGTAATCTTAATACATTCAATCACACAAGGGAACAGGATATAAAAAGATCATTTTATTAAAAAAAAAACAATGAATATTGCACTAGTGAAAGGTATAAAAATTGATTAATATTGAAATTACAAAATCATAGTTTACCCAAAAAAGAATAGAAAACAGATCGCTATTTTTGGTTACTGGAATTGATATAAAATGAGAGTACAGACTTAGTTGGATCGTTTCCAATTAAAATGATGTATGTATTTAGAGAGATAAATAACATAACTAAATACATTTTTGAGGTAAAAGAGTAGTTGCGAAAACCCTATAAAAGTAGTTCAGAAATTTAACACGAATTGTTTGTAATGCAACATTCGTTCTGGCTAATGCGCTGTCGTATAGACAACTATCCCTCTCTCACTCTCTCTGCCTACTTGCTCACTTACACGCAACTTTTTAATGTATTCTTTCTCTGTCGCTGCCGTGTAGCCCTTCAAGCTGCATCGCTTGGACGAGGGACCCGAGATGACAGTGAATCTGACCAAAGATGAGGCGCTGAGATACTACACACAAATGCAGACGATACGTCGCATTGAAACCTCTGCCGGCAATCTCTACAAGGAGAAGATCATTCGTGGCTTCTGTCATCTGTATTCGGGCCAAGAAGCCTGCGCCGTTGGCATGAAGGCTGCGATGCGTGATGTCGACAACATCATCTCCGCGTATCGCGTCCATGGCTGGACCTATCTGATGGGTGTCTCTCCATTGGGTGTCCTCGCCGAATTGACGGGCATGCAGAGCGGCTGTGCTCGCGGCAAGGGCGGCTCCATGCACATGTATTCACCCAATTTCTATGGCGGCAACGGCATTGTGGGCGCCCAGGTGCCATTGGGCACTGGCGTTGGCCTCGCCTGCAAATATAAGGGCAATGGCGGCATGTGCTTGGCCCTCTATGGCGATGGTGCTGCCAATCAGGGTCAGGTATTCGAGGCCTACAACATGGCCTATCTGTGGAAGCTGCCCGTCATCTTTGTCTGCGAGAACAACAACTATGGTGAGTGGACAAAGCAAACTAATGATTTAGCATATCGTTAAATGGTTGTCGATCGGTCAAAGAACGCAAAAATTTAAGAGAAAATAAGCTAATATCAAACGAATGGACTGCTTGCCGAGGACTTGAAGTCATTGGATATCGTTTAGCTGTTAGAAAAAAAGAAACCTGTATTGTCCGATAAGAAGCATAAAAATCGGACGGTTGCTATCTGGCAGTAATGTAATCATGTGAAAAGAGGACTATCAATTTAATCTACAAACACCAATTTATGAAGAAAAGAGCTTACTCTGGTAAATAAATTGTTTTTCAACATGATGGTGATCCGAAGCATACAGCTAAAATTGTTAAGGAGTGTGAAGGAAGGTCAGCTCAAAGTCCCAACCTCAATCCGATTGATAATCTTTGGTCAATCAAACGATTTGCCCTATCAAATATATCTAACTTTTGGGAACGTGTAAATGTGGAATGAAATCGAATTCAAAATAATTGGTAGCCAAATTATTTCTAATTTAGGTCAATGGATAAAATATTGTTACTAAAATATTACAAAAAATCTACTATTTTGTAGATTATCAAAGCAAAAAAATCAAAAAGCAAGAATTTAGGGGACGCACCGTAAGAGAACATCTGAGAAATTTGGTTCGATATTATTGCCAGCAAGTAGTATCGCTAAATCATACTATCGTTGAACTATACTCTTAAGTACCATACCACAACTAATGTTACTCTGTGTGTTGCTGACAGGCATGGGCACCAGCGCGGACCGTGCGTCTTCAAACACGGATTACTACACGCGCGGCGATGCTCTGCCCGGCATTTGGGTCGATGGCATGGACGTGCTGGCCGTGCGCAGTGCCACGGAGTTTGCCATCAAATATGTGAACACGCATGGACCACTGGTGATGGAAACGAATACGTATAGATATTCGGGTCATTCCATGTCCGATCCGGGCACCTCGTATCGTACGCGCGAGGAAATTCAGGAAGTGCGTCAAAAGCGCGATCCCATCACATCCTTCAAAGAGCTGTGCATTGAGCTGGGTCTCTTCTCCACCGACGAGGTTAAGGTAAGTATACAAAGACTTTGCGACTGTCTCACCTGAATTCAACTAATCTATGATTTATTTCCCTTGTCAGGCTATCGACATGAAGGTGCGCAAGGAGGTGGACGAGGCCACCGCAATTGCCAAGGGCGACAGCGAGCTGGCTCTGAGCCATTTGTGGACCGATGTGTACTCCAACAACTTGGAGCGCAAGATTCGCGGCACCATTGCCTATGATATTGATCACGTCCAGGAGCGCAAGGGTGTCAATCATTAAAGAATGACTCTACAACGATTTGATCACACACACACAAACACACACACACACATACACATAACAAGCGAAATCTCTAGATATTAAGCCCAGAAAGTAAAAGTTTGAATACTTTTGTTCTTTATTAGAAAACGCAATGTTTATGCGATGCTTAATTCGTGCAAACCCAATTATGTAAACAAACACACACACACACACACACACACATAGACAGACACACGCGAAAAAGACACAAAAGAACGTAGCTAACCACGAATATGCATACTCTTTCTACCCATACCCATAATCGACCCACATGCAGCACTCAACATGGGCCAGGGCGAGTGGCAAACAGCAACAGCAACGGATATTATATGAACGTGTTCAATATGGTTTAAAGCGAGGTGTAAATTGTTGAAATATAAACTACAAACATACCCAATCTAGTTTTCATTTCGAAAGCTGTAAAGTATAGTGAAAATATCGATATCGACGTAGATCGATGCTGCAGAATCTGAATGGTGGTGGGAAGAGCAGAAAATGCCTGATCATCAACTGAGGTCTCTGGAAGTCTAAGTCGTGGTCAGTCTCCCCCACAATAAGTGTCGATTGTAACCCATGGTCATGCCCTTATAGAGGTTTTGTGACACGTTTTCTGCAATGCGCTCATTTTTCGCATGCAACAACTTTATGTAATTTTTTAAAAATATTGTATTTTCCAATCTATTCTTAATAATGGAAAACTGAATGGCTCTTGCCATCGAAAAAATATTTGTAAGGCAGTAGATATTGTTTATGAATGCCTCCAATTCCTTATCTTACCTCTTCATTAAGTAGCCAATTCAAACAAAGCTTTGCCAGTTTATTTTTATATTGTTTATCTACCCATCTGACTGGTTTCAGGATATCAAACTACAGCCTAAACGGTAGTCTAGAATCTTCATTTCTTAAAAAAAAATTATAAGTTAATTTGCTAAAAAGTGGTTACAATGCCTTTGAAGCTACACTTTCTAAACAATGGTTATAAAATTGATGTTGTCAAAATGGATAATTCATTTCTCAGAGTCGAACATACATACATATCTACCTTTTTGACTGTGGTTTTTACCCACATTCATATAAATAAATTATTAATTATTTTTCTTAGTCGTGAACTGTTTCTGTGATTACGATGTGTTAACGAGCACCAGTTAAAAATCACTTGACTGTTGTTTTAAGTTCTCGTTTCCAACGATGCCGGATCCAATATAAAGAATCGAGAGCGAGGGAGAGAAAGAAAGGCAGAACTAGTAAGAACTGAGTAATGTTTAAAATAAAGACAATTAATTAGTTGTTAGTAGTTGGCGTCACAATTCAATTCGCTGAAATTGTGCCTTTATTTATTTAGTTTTTTGGTATTTTTGGTTTCTTTTGCATTAAGTTCTGTTGTTGTTGTTAAACAATTTACAATAAACGCGGCCACTTGCACTCCCATTATTGGCTAGCCTAACTCGCGATATATAGACCGAAATTGAACTCAATAATGAGTTTTTGGAGAATCAGGTTTGACGTTGGGGATTCTGAATTTTAGATTCCGATACGGTTGCATTTTCAATTAGAGTTTCCGTTTTTGATTTCGATATAGATACAAACATGTTATGCGTAGTTCTGCTCAAATACATTCAAGTATACATACAATAGGTACAATACATTTAGCTATGCTTAGTACTTCTGGATTTAATTACGGTTCAATTAATTAGTTGCTGTCCTTCTCTATTCGTATTTGTGTGTATCTGATTTGGTTTTTTGGTTTTAACTTTTTGGCTTGGCATTTACGAGTAGTTGACGTTTATTTCTACATTGTTGGAGAGTAAGTTAGTAGCAAATCAATAATGGATACAACATACAAGCTGCAAAGTAATACAAAAATCGATTGAAATTGCTTGAGTACTTAGTTTTCTTTTTTTTTTGTTGGTTTTTTTTCAGCTCCTGGGCTGGACTCTGACGTATGTAGTATGTATTATAAGTAGTAGAACTTTATTGTATACATAGTTGAATATATATATGTATATATGTACATATATATATTGTTAATGTTTTTTACTCTCCATATATAGTTTATGTTCTTATTTTGGTTTAGTTTTTAGGTTTTCAGTTTTTTGTATATTTTTTATAATATTTCTTCTAGGTTTTCTTTCCATTTCTTTTACACTGAACGGTGGGCAATAAAGAAAACGACAACGAAATTAGTTGAAAATAGCTTTAACAATATTTCAAAATTCGAGAATTTAAATTAGCATAACATTAACAATGAAAAAGCCAATTCATTAGTTGAAAGTTGCTGTAGTTTCTGCTGTATCTTGGCATTTTTAGTTTGCATCTTTCATTCATTTGCATTTGCAATTCGCCTTATTTGTTAACGATTTTATTTGATTTTTTTTTTTGTGGTTTATTTGTTGCTCTGCTCTTGAAATAGATTTAAATTTGACTAGCAACACGCAGATGCACTTAGGCGAGCGAGTTCTTGTACATTGAGATTGTATTTCAATACAATATACATTTATATTAACGTTAATAATTATTTTTGTTGTGTTTTTGTGTATACGTTTAAAATTAGACACCATTTACAATTACAAACATACAATAAATACAATACAATTACATACACAAAGAGGTTTAATTTTATCTGTTTGCTTTTCAACGTTTGGTTTGTTTTCAAAAATGTTTGCGATCGCCGCCTAAAAGCAGGCAGCACTTTTTAATCGCCTCGCCCTCATGCGAGAGCTGTGTGTGTGTGTGAGTGTGTGTGTGTGAGGTGTGCGTATAACGAACGTACGTATGTATAAGTAAGTATATGATACTAGTACGTAGTTGGCTTACGAATAAACTATATAACTAGTTCCTAACCCGACATCGCCTCGACAAATTCGACAATTCTCGGCGATGCAAATGTATTTGCATTTGTAGTTGTAGTTGTATATGTATATGTATATGTATACGTATGCATAAGTATATGTGGTTATGCATGTGTGTGCGTATTTTCTTGTTCTTAGCCCTTCATTAAGCGTAGTCGTCAGCTGGCGCATTTGTCGAGCTCAGAAGCCGCACTTCAGATTAACTAGAATTGCATCTGTTTTGTTGTCAATAGGAGCGATTTGATTGATTGCCCCGATATCCCATTATCCCACTATCCCATTATCCCATCGTCATCCTTCCAGCAAGTAGCTGAGCTACTTTCTCTCCCATTCTCACCTTACTTTGTGTCTCTGTATTGCTGTCGCTCCTCGGTTTCGTCTGTGTAACGTCATGGTAAAGCTCTCTTTTGACGATTTCTCTAAAAATTTGTAATTTTTGTGTTCGTCTTTCTAACATTTCCCTGTCCTCTATTGTCTATAGTTCAGTTAACCCTTTCCTCCACAAGATAATCATCTCTCTCTCTCTCTCTCACTTTCTTTCTTATTTTAATGTCTGTCTGAATGCTGCTTCCTGTTCTCAACAAAGCGTGCAACTTGTCAGCAACTGATCGTCACACTCATCGTTATATATATATATAAGTATATTTAGTTATACATATAGACAAAGACACAACAAAATTTGAAAATATTTTCATAGTTTTTTTTTCGTTTAAGAATTTCAAGTTTCCCATTGTTGCGTTTAGCGATATGTGAATGTGTGTGGAAATGTCTGGGAAATTAAAGTATAAAATATAATAAGCGTCATATTGTGAAGAATTAGCGAGTGTGACGGAATGAGAATGCAGTAAACAGCGAGTAACGAATAGTAATGGCGATTAACGAGTAACGAGTAACGAACAACTTGAGAGAGAAAATGAATGTCAGCTTTCGATTTCCGGTGATTCGATTGTTCGTTTCCTTTTCCTTTTTCTGTTTTTGGTTTGTGTGTTAGTTGCTGTAACATGCTAATACAATTACATATATAGTAATTACTCGTTAGTTAATTGCTAAGTTGCTCTTTGACTTTGACAGTTGCTTGTGGTTAATTTTGTTTGTTAATCGTTCACTATCGTATTTACGCTAATTACCTAATTAAGTGATTATTTCATATACGTTTGTTGTTTGGTGTTTTCGGTTGCATCTTGACAATTGCATGGTATGGCTTTTGTTGTAACTATGTTTATCGATTCATCTCCGGCTGCATCGCTCTCTCCTCCTCCAGCGCACATCCTTCGTCTTCGCCTTCGTCTTCGCTTCCATGTCCACTTCCAGTTGTGCTTCCGTTTCTGATTGCATTCCTTGTCCAGAAGCACTTGGCAGTTTTTTTTTTATAATTTTTGTTTTGTTTTTTACCTTGTTAATATATTTAAAGTATAGTTTTGTTTTATACTGGTTTCTTTTTTTTCAGTGGTGTTTTCGTTACGTTTTGAGTTAGTTAGTTGGAAAGTTAGTTCTTCGCTGGGTGTCAAATGGGAGGCTAGGGGAAAATGGGCGGGGGAGAGGCAAGGACAGGACTTTGTGCGCTTCGTTGCGCTGGGCACATAAGGTTAACGATAAAAGAACCAAGGCAAAAATAACGACGTTCAGAACACACGTGACCTAATGGCAATGGCAATAGGCAAGTTAAGTGTATGCATATAATAATAAGTTAACAACGTTAAGTACATCGAAGTATGTGGCGAGCCATCAAGCACACAAGTCTGACTGTCAATCCGACTCAACCGGAGCCAAAGCCGAGCGCAACGACCGGCAAATGGCGCAACGTGTCTCAACGTTTCACCCCAAACAGATTGGGTATGGACTTGATCTTTTTGCGCGAGCAGTTCAGATAATCCTTGTACATCTCGGAGCGCAGATAACGCGAATACGAATCGCTCTTCATCAGGTGATACACATGCGAGGCGGCCACATCGAAGCACCAGCGATTCGGGCCACTTGGCGAATTGACCGCCTCGCGCGCCAGTTCCACCGACTTGGAGTCAACGTTGACGGGACACGGTGCATCGGGGGCCAGAAACTCCTGCCAGATCTTCTGTATGGCTTCCTTGATTTCGGACTGTGGCAGCGCCTTCATCTCCTGCACCGATTCCCAGAACCTGCGGTCGCAAATAAACGCATTAATCACGCCCCGATGGACGGCACAAGTAAATTAGTGCTCACTTGAGATTCTCGCCGCTGTATTCCTTCTCCAGGAATTTGGTAAACTGGTCACGTCCGATGGCATCGTTGAGCAGCTCACGCAGACTGAAGGCCCAACGCTTGACGCGTCGCACAGGAACTTCTTTGCTGCTCGCATGAATATTTCACGATTAGCCAGCCATGGATTTGGCGATTGCGGTTTTAAAGAACTCACCTATTCTTTTCGGTATCCCACATCTCGGTGCTGTCCGTTTGCCAGGGATTGGGCAGCTCCGGCGAGGTTATAAAGTAATCGAACTCATTGTACTGATCGTAGTAGGCGACCAAACTGTGGAGAACAGTTGACAAGACAGTTTTGCGGGATGTTCATAAATATGTAATACGTGAATATCTTAAGTGTATTAGATAATTCAACTAAATCAATTCAATTTATATCTTCCAATTTCTAAAATTCAAATTATAGAATTTGAAGTCAATCGACATTTTTTTGTTTTCTGTTTTATCAGAAATAATAATTATGATATAAAATGTATTATGTTAATCACATTTAGTCAATTAATAGAAGACAATTTTAATAATAACAATTGGACATTGTTGTTATTTTTAATTTGCATTTGAAGAATGTTTATCAACATTTTTTGTTTTATCGGAAATAATGATTGTGATATAACTTGTATTAGGTTAATCCAAATTATTCAATTTTGTTGAAGACAAATACAAATTATTAATATTGTTAAATTTTATTTGTATTTAAAGAATTTTTTTGGTTTTTTTTAACGAATAAAATTGTAATCAATCAAAATTGTTTGTTTAATTTTTCGTATCCGATTATGGTATAACATTTACTATGATAATCAAATTTATTTATAATCAAAACTAAAACGATTGTTAAATTTAATTGGTATTTAGAGAATTTGTAGTCTTTTACCAAAAGTAATTGAAATGAATCAAAATTTGATTGAATCGAAAATAATAATTATGGCCATTTCTATAATACAAATTAAAACATCTGTATGATATTTTTAGGTTGTATTATAAGAATTTTTTTTTAACAAACAGAATTGAAATAAATCTATAATTTTTTTTATCGAATATGTAGTATAAAATAGAATATATATATTTATATATAACAAATCATAAACTTTAGTTACTCTTCAATTAAAACGAAATTTAAGCAGGCAAAAAATGGCTAATTAAATATAAGAATAATTTTTTGGTTTTGAATGTTTTGTGTGTGGCCGCTAAGTGAGTTGTGTGGTCGTTAAGCGAGTGGTGTTAGAGGTTCGTTACTCACGCTTCGGCCGCCTTGGACACTTTGATTGTGCGCCGCTCGAGCTTCTGCTTGCGCAGCGCAATGATGCGGGTCAGTTGCTCGACGGGATTCTTGGACAGTGAGGCGCCAGCCGAGCCAGTGCCGTGGCTGGAGCCGCCGCGACGATACGCCTTCTTGATATCAATTTCGGTGGTATTTACGCAACCCGGCATCGGCCGATGCACATCCCAAAAGGCGCGCTCCTGCGAGTCCAGCACCTTGCGCTCCAGTTTGTCCCGCTTCTTGGCCACCTTGCTCTGCGACTCGGCCTGCCACGAAGGATTAGTGATAAGTGATACATGTGTCAGCTGGGTGTTGTGTTGTGCCTCACCTGCATGAATATAAATTCCCATTTGCGCGAGAACATCTTCTGCAGCTTGGCCAGATTCTCGGCCTCGTAGTCGGCCAGCTCGAGGCGCGTCTTGTTCTGCATGGTTCGCTTGCACAGATACACCGCATAGTCCGTGTTCTCCGGCTCCCAGCAGTTCGATGGCCAAAAGTATGGTGTCTGAAATCTGCATAAAACATTGTATTATATTATGGAAGTTGCGCCTAAATGTGTGCAACACTTTCTCCGACGTACCTGTAAAATGTGCCATCGTTTTTGACGGTCAGCGCATGATCATCGATGGGAAATATGTAGCCATGGGAGCTCAGGAGATGGGCAAAGTGCAGCGCTTCGGTCACGTCCTCCACATCGAAGTTCTTCAATATCCATGCAACCAGATCAGCGCCCGTAAACACCGATGGCACTTTGCTCATAAACGCCTTCACAGTGCGCACGGCGACGCCGCTGGACTCGGCCTGCATCTTCTCGATGATGGCTTCCATCTGAAATTGGAGACATACAAAAACCATTGTTTATTCACGGCTTCTCAAAACAGTTTAAAAAAATTCAATTATGGCAGACTACATTGTAAATAAGAAATTCTACTTTAAATTAGTGTTTTAATGTATCACCAAATTGTCGAAGATCGAAACAGGATCCCAAAAGTACAATTGCCTAAAAAGCTTATGTTAAAAAGTTGACTCTATATAACATCTCTCTTATCTTCTTATTAAATATGTTTGTCTTCTAATGTATAAATCCATTCCGGAGGCTTACATTCCACACTAAAAATTTCCTATAACTATTGCACCAAAAAAAAACTTAACTAAAGAAATCAAAATTACAAGTTTATCTGTAAATTTAGTTAATGTCTACACTAAAAAAAATGATGCTAAGCAAAACATTTATGACAATACAAATTTTAACTAAATTACAAAATATTTATGCTAATAAGTATGTAGCATAAAATCTGTTTGAAGAATAAATATTAAAATAAAACAGAAAATTCGATTAAAGATATACTAGGCTTTACATGATATTGTATACTATCGTATAAAATAAAAAAATTAATTGATTGATAAATTAATTTTAATAAAAATTAGCACTTAATGAAAACGTAAACAAACATAATCATAAACTTTGTTTCGTAGTCTGATATCAAGTTTACAATTTGGATTTTAAATAGCACCAAGAAGGATTTTAGTATATAATGCTGCCAAACGATAATAAAACTATATGGCAGTTAAATAAATAATATGGCTGAATCCTGACTGAATTATCAACGCACAGCCCAAAGAACAAGGGGTGCAAAGCTGCAATCTTCATATGGAAAATCTATGAGAACATCTCATTAAATTCCCACTACAAGTGGCTTAAATTAACCATTGGCTGAACGTGTTACCTTTTTGTAGACAAGTATATTGGGCGCATCTTCGTTTTTGCTGCCGCGTTGTTGGTGATGCGTCTGCTGGGACGCCGACTGCACTGGCGCCGGCTGCTGCGACTGCGACTGCGATTGTGACGTTGACTGCGACGGCGATTGCGACGAGTGATGATGATGATTGCTGCCCACGCTGAGCAAAGCACTTGATGATTTGGCTGGCGCTGCTGCCGATGCTGCTGCTGCTGATCCGCTGCCACTGCCACTGCCGCTGCCGCTGCCACTCGGCGCTGTTGCATCGCGAATGCTGACGCTTCTACCCGACAGTTGCGGCGTTGTAGCTGCTGCAATCGTTGTGCTGCCGTTGCCGTTGCCGTTGCCGTTGCCGCTGCTCTCTGCTGAAGTTGGACTAGGGCTGGTTACTGTGGTGGTGATGTTGCTGCTTTCTGTTGCAGTTGTTGCTGTTGTTGCCGCTGCTGCTGCTGCTGCTGTTGTTGTTGTGGCAGTCAACTCGCTGTTGCCATTGACATTGACATTGTCCAGCGCTGCTGTCTCCGCTGCGGCCTCGCTTGCAGCGCCAGTAGCAGCGCCAGTTGCAGCTGTTGCATGTTTGTTGCCATTGGCTGTCGACGTCGTCTGTGTGTCTGCAGCAGTTGCCGTTGCTTCTGTTGTTGGCGTTGTGGATGTTGCTGATGACGCTGGGCTGCTGTTGTCCGTTGTTGCTGCTGTTGCAGCCTCCGCTGCTTTCGCTGTGGCTGTGGTTGTTGTTGTTGTTGCTGCGACTGTTGCTGGTGGCGATTTGGGCGCGCTGCTCATCGCCAGCGCATTGGTTGCTTGCGTGCTGCTCTGTGTTTTGTCCGCTTCCGAGTTCATTGTTACCATTGTACACGCCACAACGCTGGACACTCGCTTCGCTGCTCGCTCAGCACTCTGAGCTATTTATAAACGTTGCCGCTGCCCGCTGCTGCTGCCCGCTGCTGCTGCCCGTCGCTGCTGCTGCCCGCTGCCGGCTCGCCTGGCGTCGCTGCTATTTTGGATGCGTTGTATCCTTTATAAATACATATATATATTTATACTTTCCATATACACATACATACATAAATAAATATACTATTTCCGTTTAACGATTCCACCTGCCCACCTGCGTCGCAGTCGCCGTCACCGTCACCGTCGCAGTCGCTGCTCCTCCGTAACGTATGCGTGTCGGTGTGTGTGTGTGTGTGTGTGTGCGTGTGTGTATGTATGTGCTGGCAAAAATTGCAGCTCGCTGGCTGTATGCTCGCCCTCTCGCTCGCTCCAACGCACGCACGCACTCACGGTCGAGTGTGTTTTATTTGCAGTTGTGTTGTGTCATTTATCCAGCTCCATTTTGCTTCGTTCGCCGTTTTGCCGCTTTGCTGCAGGGCGAAGGCGCTGATGGGAGGGGGGCGCGGCAGTTGGCGTTTTGTGCTTTTCGCTGCCTCGCGCTTATCACAAATTTTTCTCGCTTGCAAAAAAAAAGCGCAGCAAATAGCGCTCAATACACTCGCACTCACACTTGCACACACACACACATGGACATGCACACGCACACGCACAGCACACGCACACAGCGACACTTTTCGTTACTCCTACACAATTTGTTCCTTCGCCAATTAATAATGCAATTGATTATTTACAATTTCTTTTCGCTCTCTTTTTTTATGGTTTTGGTTTTCTTTGTTATAATTTAAATATTATATTTATCGGGCGATTTTGTCTGACTGCTGTGGCTGCTCTGCTGCTATTGCTACTAAGCTTCGTCGTCGCTGCTGTTGCTGCTGCTGCTTCTGTTGCTGCTGCTTCTTCTTCTTCTTTTGCCTTTAGCTTCTTCCTCTTTTTGGCGTTAGCCTGTAATCATTTTAAGGCTACGCAGAGGGGGCGAGGGATGAGCCCAAAGTCAATTCAAGTGCCTCTGCTGCTTGTGCGTTAGCTTTGCGCTGCCTGCCTGCCTGCCGAGTGCGTTGTTCACGTTCTCGTCGCGCGGATTCGTGCCTTTATTATAAGGCGCTTCCTGAAGTCGATTTGCTGTTGCAATCGATTTTTGTTTGCCTACCGTACCCCCCACCCACCCATCAACCTGTGTACATGTACATGCCTCTCTCTCTCTCTCTTGACACACACACACACGCATAGCGCGCACCCACATGAACGCACCCACACACTATGACGCGAGCGCTCTCTCGCAGTCGCCATCGCCGTCGCCATCGCCGTCGCCATCAGCCGCCGCTCTCTCACTCTCTCGCTGCCTGGCACCAGCTGTTGTTGTGAATCAGCGGCAGCGCTGCCACACTGTCAAGTGAACGAAATCTGGCCACACTGTGCTCAACAGCAATGCATATTCAAATTTGTAATTGCTTTATTTAAACGAAATACAATATTTAGCTAAGCTTATTATGTAAAACAATTTCATTAAATCTAGCCAAAAAAAAAAAAATAATTTGTGTATTATATGTTTTATATGATATTAGATTTGTGCATAAGGAAGATGCGTGTTGCGTTCTTGTTCCTTTTGCTTATTCTGTTTGCATTTGATCGATTTGTTGAAACTTTGTTCCTTTCTTGATTCGTTTTGTTTTGTTTTTATTATTAATGTATAGTGAACTTATTTTTATGGCTTTTATACAAATTTGCTTTCAATTTTGTTGACGTGTCGGAAATGAAATTTTCCAATAAATTAAAAAATGATGCATATATAATATTATGTAAAACTTAAGCATAGTTTTTGAAAACTCTATTCAAATGTATTTTAAATGCTATGCATTTTGCAGCACAGCTCTCTTACAAGTACAAATATGAAACAAAAGGTTGCCGTTTTCTTTCTGTTTTTTTTGTTTTTTTGTTGTAACTAAGAGTATAGTAAGTGTAGCACTCAAATAACACTGCACTCGATTATTTGGCGCACACCTGTATCGTTATCGTAATTTTTATCGTTATCGTAATATTTATCGTATCCTTAACGTATTTACACAAGTGTTTTCTTTTTTTCTTTCATTGTATGCAATATGTAGTTGATGTGAAGTATATTTTTTATAAATATATGGTAGATTATGTGTTGTTATTATGCAATTTTGAATATTCGATTGGCATTCGAAAACGATAAACTAGGCAGATCTCTGACCAGTTGCATATAGTACATTCATTAATTATATTATGTGTAGTTGAGTCCAGGGCTTAAGACGCTGAAGGATGGAACAATTGGAATTGGAACTCGGTTCGAATCGGAAACCTGCCACTTTCAGCCTCTCCCATGGATCACATTTAACGTTGTTGCTGACATAGAAACCAAATCCTTGGCTGGAGATTAGACCTGCTCCGGCAGCTGGGCACGCGACTGTCGCACCTGTCGATCGGACCACAGCGATGCTCCGCCTCCGTTCTGCGCCTGGTACGACAGCGGCGGAGGTCCGAGCTGCGCTTGCGGCACCAGCTCCGCCTGCGGATTGAACTGATTGTTGCTGTTGTAGTTGACCAGAATATCGCTGGCCAAACTGTGCCCAATGTTCACCCCGCGATCCGGATAGTATTGCTGCTGCTGCTGCTGCTGTGGCTGTGGCTGCACCTGAATCTGCTGCGACTGCTTGGGACTGTTGTTGTTGTTGCCACCCTGCCGCCAGTGCTTGTGCTGAGGCACGGGCAGCAGGCGGTACAAGGGCTCCGGACCCGGGGCACTTGGGTAGCTGGGCACAAAGTACGGCGGATACGGATGCTTGGCGCTGTTGTGACGCAGACGCTTGAACTGCTGCTGCTGCTGCTGCTGCTGTTGCGGTGGCGGTGGCGCCGCCGGACGTTGCCAGTATTGCAGAGGCGCCGCAGCCGGCGGACGCAGCTGATACTTGGCAGGACGCGACTGCAGCTGATTGTCCAGGTAGGCGGCGGGCAGCGGAAGCGGTGTGCTGTAGACCACCTGGGGGGCATCGTAGGGCGATGGCGACTGCAGTTGCAGTTGCAGCTGCAGCTGCTGCTTGCCCACGCGCAGCTGCCGCTGACGCTGCAGCAACAGCGCATCGGGCAGATACGAGTCCTGGTCCTGATCCTGTCCCTGACCCTGGTCCGCTTCTAGCGCTGGCTCCAGCTGCAGTTGCTGATGCTTGCCGACGCGCAGCTGTCGCTGTCGTTGCGCCGGCGGCTGGTAGACGATCGCCTTGAAGGCATTCGAGTCCTGCTCGTCGGCGCTGTAGTTGACCATGGGCAGGAACGGCTGGCGATCAAAGTCCGGCGCCTGGAAGCGACTCGTTCCAGCTCCAGCTGCAGCTGCCGACGGCGGCGGCGCAATGAGATTGCTGCGTATGAACTGCCCCAGGGCTGCATCGTATTCCGAGTGGAGTTGAACCCGCGGCTTTGGCGTAATGCTGACCACGGCCACATCGTTGACGGGACTTGGCGGCGACTTGTAATGCGCCCGCTTGGGCGGCTTGTTGGCCAACAGGAAGTCGTCGATGGCGTTCGACCTGTGCGACGCAGGCTGACGCTTCGCCTCGAAGTATTCGTAGTAAATGGGATTGGACTTGGACAACGGCGCCTCTCGCTCACGCTCACGCTCCCTCTCGCGTTCCCGCTCCCGCTCGCGCTCCCTGGGACGCTCGACGAGATTGCGTTCGGTGCTGGGCACAAAGAGCAGCTGGGCTGGCGGCGCTGAGCGCGGCGTCGTCGGCTGATAGTTGACGGGATAGATGGGAATGGGCACGGCCACTGGCACCGGAACGCGCTCCACGTACTTGGGCGGCGTTGGCTGGCGGGGAGCGGCGATTGCGTTGTACTTGAGCGAGAGACGCGATGATGGACGAGCTGTGGAGCTGCTGCTGCTCGTTGTTGCAATGTAGGGACGTCGCGTTGTTGTCGACGTGGTCGTTGTCGTCGTCGTCGTCGAGGTCGTTGTCGTTGGTGTCGTTGTCGGCAGCAGCGTCGTCGTCGATGTCGTCGGGGCCAGCTTGATCTTGGTCTTGGCGGGCGTCTTCACCGCCTCCTCCTGAAGGCGACTGAAGTGATCCGGGGGCGGGGGCAGCACAATGCCCGGCACCAAAGGTCCCGGCGGCACGGGATTCGAGTAGTTGCTGCGATACACAAAGCTGTAGGCGGGCGGATAGTAGAGCGACGGATCGTCCTCGTCAAAGTCGCTGAAGTTGCCCGGCAGCGAGCTGGACACGTTGTTGATCAGCCAGGGACCGAGCAGCGGCGTCCTCAGCAGAGCATTGGCCGGAGCTGCGTGGTGCGAATGCGGCTCGGACGACGGCTGGGAAAGCGTTTCGTTGGGATAGAGCAGCCAGGGCGCGTAGGGCGACGGGTAGACGTAACTGGGCGGCGGGTCAGTTGTCTTAGGCGACGCAAACGCTCCCGTCCGGGCAGCAGAATGCGTCCCCTGGCCGTGGGCAGCGTTGTGGACGTGCTGAGCGCCGTTGTGGACGCTGCTGCCATTGCCCGCCGTCGAATGGAGGCTCTCGATTTGATTATCTCGGATAAGCTGCAGCGGCCCATGGGGCTCGAGCTGCACGGGAAATGGAGGCGGCACCACCGGATTGCTCGGCAATTTGATTTGCCTCGCCGGCGCATCATAGTCATCGATGGCCGGCCAGCCGTCGTCGTTCAGGCCGCCGCCGCCGGCCGCCTCGTTCTCCGCCTCGTTGAGGCTGCCGCCCTTGATCACCAGCAGATGGTCCTCGGCCAGCCAAATGTCCTGCTCGTTGAGGCCGCCGAAGTTGCGCTCATTGTCCAGCGGCACCTCCGAGTTGCGCGCGTAGCTCAGCACGCCGGGTCGCTTGGGCACTCGCCGGAACAGCTCCTTCTCGATCAGTCCGTACTTGCCGTCGCGCACCTGATCCGACAGCGTCTTCTTGCCATCCTCTTTGCCCTTGGCGCCAGCCGCTTCCGACTCCTTGCCCGAGCCGGCGCTCAGCCGCAGAATCCCGTTGTCCCAGTTGTCAAAGTCGTCCGGCTCGTTGAGCAGCGCCTCGTCGTCGTCGTCGTCATCGCGTTGCGGCGGCGGCGATGGCGATGTGGCCGGCGAGGGTCTCGCCAGGCGGTACGAGCTGCTCGCCTTGCGTCTGCGGTCTTGCGGAGAAGTTGTCGTGCTGGATGTGGATGATGTGGATGTTGTTGGTGTCGAGCTGCTGCTGCTGCTGCTGCTACTGTTCGTGCTCACTGCGGACACCTCGTACGTGGAGTGGCCATGTGCGTTGTGAATGTGTCCGGCCACGAGGCGTTGGATCATGCGCGGCCTGCAAAGATCGAGAGAGACAAGATGAAACCAGAATGAGCTGTGAGCAGGAGGAGGCGGAAGGCGGCGGGAGAACGTCAGACATCAGACACTGATCAATGGCGGCGCCCAAAATGGGCAGAGACGCCAAAAGGTAACACAGCTTGACAGCACAGCAGCTAGAGACGATTGCGTGACACGATCACAGACCACAGCGAAATATAATTGAACACATCGATACGATTAGTCGTTAATTTATATAACACTCCAAACCAGATGCAAGTACTCCCTGACTATCTGTCATATTTTTATTTTAATTATGTATTGCATAATTGAATTATTTAAAATAAATTAATACACTCTGTTTGTTTGAACTTTGTGCTGAACGACAAAACTTACGAAATCAGATTCATCCCAAATACTTTGAGTTAGAGAATTCTAAACATCATAGCTCAGTGAAGGCCTTTTAATAAATGGGTTTGAACAGTTTGCTGAATGTATTTTCGTTTCTCTATAATTAAATCAGATTAATCAAAAATCAGTTTATCATCAATGGTGACAGTTGCAGATAAATCCATAATTAGCATTTCTTTGTCTCGTAAGGTAACTTTATATTTTGACCAAAAATATTCCCCCCTATAGAGGTTTTGTGACCTAGCCTCTGCAATGTGCACATTTTTGCTATATAAATATCAATGTACAATATAAATTGTCAATGTTTCTGTGTATTTAGTGCTCTATAGTATCTTCTAATATCGTGTCTCGCTCAAGTGATTTCAAAATGCAGACATAAATTAAACTTAATAGACATCTGATTGTTTGCGAATATCGCCTGCTTACAGGCAAAAGTCTTTCTGGCAAATAATCAATACGCATTCGATATTTTAGCTGTTCGTCATCGTGTCACGTGCGCATCTCTGAAAGTGGTACCTGAAAAGAAACTCACGTTTTGAGTGCGCTGCGCGATGAGGAAGCGATGGAGGCAGAGGCGGCGGAGGCGGAGGCGGAGGCAGCTGGGTTGGAGGACGCCGCCGATGACGGCGACTGATGTGATTGCTGGCGCCGGCTGTTGGCGCTCCCAGCGAAGTCGACGCTGAGCGTCGGAGTGTCGCGTGGCTGGCGGGCGGCTCTGATGCTGCCACGTCCGATGCTGCTGCTGCTGCTGCCACCCGCCTGCAACGCTGGCCTCGTTGTTGTTGTCGTCGTCGTCGTTGTTGCGGTGCCACGACGTCGTTGCGGTCGCTGCGTCGTCGACGGCAGCGGCGTTGTGCTGACGAGGCTGCTGCTTCTGCCGCCGCCTCGACTGCGAGCGCTGCTGGCGTCGATGGGCAGCGTTGTGGGCGGACGTCGTTGCCGCGGCGCGCGCAACGTTGGCGCCTGCGTGCTGGTCGTCGTCGTCGTCGTCGTCGTCGTTGCGAACGCTGCTCCTCTGCCACGCTGGCCAACGTTGCGAGTCGCCGTCGACGTCGGCGTCGGCGTTGCCGTCACTTCTCTTTCTCCCTTTGCCGTTGCCTTTGCAGCTGTTGTTGCCGTTGCAGTTGTCGCCGCGGTGCTTGTGGCTGCCACAGCTGCCGCCGCCAGCAGCGTTATCACTATCAAGTGCAAGGTTAACGATGTCATCTGCAAACACAGAGAAGCACAGTCAGACAGGTAATCGCAATAGCTGCATAAATAAGTTGCAACTCGACTATCGTATACCCTGCACAAAATCAATCAAAGTTCCCGAATAATTTACTATTTCTATCTTAGCATTCAAATGGATTTTCCGTTCGCATTCACAAATTTATATTCAATAATTAATTGGATCATTACATGATTATTATTATTATGTTAATAATTATTATGGCGTTTATGATTTTTTTCGAAGATGTTTCGAAAGTGGCTAAAACTTACAATTTTATTATTTTTTTTATTTATATTTCAATTTCGCCAAATCGCTTTAAATAAAGTATTACGTATACGCAATAAATGTTTTCTTCAAATACATCATTTCGTATACGAAATGTATGTTTACTTGTAATAGATCATTACGTATACGCAATGTATGTTTACTTCAAATAAAAATTACGTATACGCAAAGTATGTTTAATGTTTATCGCTGTTTTCATATCTTGAGTTCTAAGTCTGTGATTTTTATTAATAGAAAAAAAAAAAATGTTTATTTATGTACGTTCCCTATATTAATTTACTACCTTTTGGATTATTATTTTCAGCCTGCATAGCTAGCAAGTGTGTGAAGAAAATTAGAATGAATAAATCTTTTTAAAATTGGAATTAAGTATTTAGTAACAGAAATATTACAGCGAAAATAAATATCAAAATTCATTTTGATAGAAGAATTATAACATTATAGCTGCCAATGATTAGTATAATATTAAAAACTAAAATGTTTGTTTAAGTTTGCGATGCAGGCGAGACTGTTAAACAAAGTCTGGTATGAATCATTTATGAATAAATATCTTAGATATTCGAATTGAAGTAAGTAGTAAATAACAAAATGTATGTATATTCATGATGCTCTTTCTGCCATTCAATACAGGGTATCGTTATGCAATTATGAAGACAAACAACGTTTCGCTTCGCTGAGATGGCTCGACGCTCATCTCCCCCTGCCATATTTCATTCCATTTCATTCCACTTAACCCCAGTGCTCTGCCCACCTTTCCTTCTCTCTCTCTCCCACTCTCTCTCTCTCTCTCTCTCTTTCGCTCTTTCGCTCTTTCTCTCTCTATTGCTGTCTGTGCAAATGCAATTGTTGCTTGGCCAGAGTTGCGCTCGAGCGCATCCAGCAAACAAACAAATTTGTCCATCTGGTTTTCACGATGTGGGTTTTCTTTGTTATTGTTGTAGTTGTTTCGTGTTTTTGGTTTTGCGCACGCGCCAAGCTTCAACTAACAATTGTTGCTCGTTATTGTTGCTATTCATGTTAATTATCTTCGCTCAATTGATAAATGGCCAAATGCGCGTCTCTGTTTTGTTGTTGCTGCTCTTTGTTGATGATTTGTGGGTGACTTTTCAGCTTCAGCTTCAGCTTCGGTTTCGGTTTCGGTTTCATTTTCATTTTCTCCCTCTCTGATCTCTGCAGCTTTATGGGGCCATTAACAAGCTGAGCGATCGCTGCTGCAATTGATATGGCACTTTTGTGCTTGGAGACCTGTTTCAGTTTGTTTACCTTATACTTATCGGCATGATGAGTGCTTTTGACTTTCAACTATCCACAAACAGGGTCTTTGGCTTTCCGGGTTTTTACACTACACATTAACTGCCTCAATTTCGATTTTGTGGATTGCGTTCTGAATTCAGTTGAATGCCGAATAAAATCAAAGTAATTTAAATAATTGCTGTTAAGTAATATTAAAGTTCAATCTATTTGTGTAATAAGAAATGTTGGTTTAGAAAAACGTATATTGAGATATTGATATGTATTTGTATTTCTCAAACATGACATGAAACTAAATGACTATATGCAGGACACTAATATCGTTGCAAAAAGTAATTAATTAGTAATAGAAATTAAGCCACATTTACATATCTACATAAATATGTATGAAAATACAAAACGTCATAAAAATTTCTTCAAAATATGCAAAACTTTCTATAAAAAAATCTCTGTTACATTGGCTTGAATGAAAACCAGAATAAAAAACAATCAATCTAAAAACTTAACACTCAACTTCAGGAAACTAACGAATATTTCTAAAACTAATTGTCTTACAAAAAATAAATATATATATTTAGTTCCTAACAGATAATAAACTAGGCATAAATGTATGTATAGGGATTACAGCGACATAAATATAATAACATAGAAAGAAAATATATAAATACATGATTTAATTGAATTGGTTTAATGAAGATCGCTAGTGACTAGTGCTATAATTAATAAGTTTTAACTTGAAGCACCGCTGAGTATAGATGAATAATAAATAAATAAAAGATGAGCCAAGAAGAACACAAAGTTTCCAGAAGGAATAATTGATTACTCAGAGAACATTCGAACTTTTTTCTTAAGAGAGAATAAAATAAAATTGGAACAATTTCAACTGGCTAAAACCAATAAAATAAAAACCATGACAAGCAATTTCACTCAAATTGCAATTGGAATTGGAATTGAAATTGAAGTTGATTTAGTGGCTAAAGTTAGCCAAGTTAGCAAGAGCTCAGTTCAATGCGAAATCCGCAACGGACACATTTCAAATTCCTGTTCGTGGTGCACACAAAGAACAATTAAATAATAGTAATAGTATAATAAAAAAAGGAAAAATACCGAAAAATAAAGTAAAAAATGAATTGAGTCCAATTTAATCTATGACACCATCGCCCGAACTGCTTTCAAATAAACTAATTAAATTGAAGTAAAGCAGCAAAACAGCAACAGCAACAGCAACAGCAACAAAAAAGGCGCAGGCCAAGCCACAAATAAAAAACACAAAAAACAAGAGACTACAAAGAATTATTTATTGCCAATAGACGACGCCGCAGTCTCACTCACAGTTGCTGCTGGCGTCGACGTCGACGTCGCTGTCACCGTCGCTGTTGCCTTTCATTCAAAATGCAAAGCGCAGCAGCAGCAGCGGCAGCAACACTGAGCTAGGCTTGGTCTGGAACGTGGAACGTGGAACGTGGAACATGGAAAATGGAACGCCAAGCGTGGTACGTGCGACTGGCTCTATGACGAATCTGACGCGGCTGCGCAGCGCAGCGCAGCCACTACAAACACCGTTAGGCTGTGGCGCGCGCGCACGCGAATGGTTTTCATGTTTTACGCTACCCTGTAGGCAAATCACGAAGGGGTATATTAGCAGAGAGACCAACTTTCATATTTTTGCATAGCCAGTTAAAAGTGCCAGTAAAAAAGTAGTAATTAATAAGGCAATTTACAAGTTAATTGTATCGTTTGCATACACAATTTTAAATCATTTAAATTAACTTAAAAAAATACATTCATTTATAATACATATTTTAAAAATGAATGTTCAAATATTCCCAATATTTAATAAAAAAATAAAATACATAACTATGACCAATCTGCATAAGTAAAATAAATAAGTTTTTCCACTTCCAAATATTATTTATATTTCGAAATTAGAAGAAAATGGAAAAACATTGGCAGTTAATTATCTTACAGATCTAAGCAAAATATGAATTACTTTTTTTAAATACTATAGCTTGCAACATTTTTTGCCAACTATAAATTTTATTTACAGCAATTGCAACTATTTTCCAAAGCGAAATAAAGTAATTAAGATAAAACCATCCTTAACAAGCAAACTTGTTTGCAATATTTCAAAGTAGAAAATCGTAAAGATAATAACTATTAATGTTGTGTACAGCAATTGCAACTAACATATTCTGCAAAAGTGAATAAATTAAAACAATAATATGCACTACATTTATTGCTATGCTTGGCAAAAGGTTTAGAGTATTCGGAATTGCCCAACTAACATACTTATTGTACCCACCATGCAGAGTAAATTAGTACAGAGTATTTGCTAATCGAGCGCAATCGTCCAAAGCACTTTTACTTGTTTCTTACTGCCTTGTTTTTGTTTTATCAAGTTGAGTTTAGTTTTTTTTTTTTTTTTGGTGCTTTAATGTTTTTTGTTTTGGTTTTACTTTTGATTGCCAAACAACAATTTGGTGTTTGTTGTTGTCGCTGGTTCTACGTATTAAAAATTTGGGGCGCTGGACAGGTACGAGTACACAGGGGCAGACTAAAGGGGCTGGATCTGTGGCTGGATCTATAGCTGGGGCTTTGAGCACAGGCATTTCGTTGCCGCCAATCCAGTTACGAATCACGTTCCATTTGATTGTCTCAGTTTTTCGGTTTTTGGGTTTTAGTTTTGCGTTTTTTATAGCATAATTTTCGTTATTGTTGTTACTTTTGCTATTTAGCTGCACTTTGCATCGTTCGCTTTTAAAGCGATTACTCTGTTGTTGTTGTTGTTATTGTTGGTGTTGTTGTTGGTGTTATTGTATTGGGCTTGGCAACTGCGCCCACAATGCGACGACGCCGGCGCCTGCACTTGGAAACGCTCCAAATTCGAAAAGCAACTCCAAAAATCGACTCGAAGTCGACAAAAAAACTTCAACCTGTCGCTTGGAGTTGGCCAATTAGACACGTACATTGCGCGTATGACTAATCAACAACAACAACGACGGCAACAACAACAACGACGGCAACGACGACAACAAAAAATTTGACAACAAAAGTAAAATGTGTTATTTATGATTTTTGATTTCAATTCGTTGTCCTTGATTTGGGTTTGGCATGTTTTCGAAGGCGTTAATGATTTGGGCGTCAAGTGGAGGCTAAGCCAGGGGATTGGCATTCGAGCAGGAGAAGAGGAAGGAGGCACACACACACACATAAACACAGATAAATATATTTATAGTTTTTCTTAACCACCTTTAAATGCATTTTTCAGTCACTTCTCGTCCACAGAAAATCATATTCCGAAATCAGTTTTTCGTTGCAACTCTGTTCGCACTGAAACTCAAATGAATACTGATCAGTTCTTCGCCAGAGTTTTCCAATTTGAGTCGTCAAATGTAAATAGATAATTTTAGAAAGCTAATCTAACGATCTGCTCTAATTGGTTGTATCTGAACAATTGTAATGAATACGATTTTACAGGAAGTCGCACGACAATTTCAACCTTTCTGACCCCAAAAGGTTTTGTTTAGACTCGCTCGCTAAAAGCATAATCATATGAAATTTAGTCAGCTTATGAAAACAATATTTTAATTTAATCGCACGCATTTTATTGTGTGCAACATTTGGAGCAGATCATCACAAAAGTTGACACGCAAAATCCCATTTAGATATCGGATGTCGTAGCTCGATATGGAAAGTTTCGAGTGCTTCCCGAAAGTGTCGACACTATTGTTTTTTTTTTAAGCATGTCATAGCATAGGTTAAAAATTAATTGACTGGAAATTAAATGGTTGGAATTACTGAATCACTTAATAATTTGAATCAAAATGTGTGAGAAATTCTGTTTTAAATATCTTTAAAGTTTTTGAAATTAATCTTCTGTTAGATTTAATTCGATTTTCCAGTTGGCAGTTTAATGATTATATATATTTAAAGTTGTATAACAAAGCAAATTTTATAAAGTTTTTAAATGTCTTGTCTTAAAAATTCAGCTTTTTTTTTTATTTAAATGTAGTAAAGAAATAAATGCTAGGTTATTTTTATTATTATTATCGTCAGCAGAAAAGATTTTATATGTAGAACGTAATAAAGGTATAATTCCAGTTTTTGGTAATGTTATTTAAGCTATGGATATCGTTAGTCCATTGAAAATTTGAGAATTTTGAATCGAACATAATTTGGGTAATAAAGAATAAAGCCATTCCAATTTGACTGTCAATTGCGTGTTGTATAACGTTGTATAGCCATGTAAAGCAGCAAAACATAACATAACATAACACGACGGCCTTTCTAACCTAATTATTAATTTATTGGCTTACTCAAGTTACATTTACGAATATATTTGGCGTTAAACTTGAGCAGAGTTTCTTTTTGGGGTCTTGTGTCTTATTCAATCGTGAATCAAATATACTCGTTTTCTTTATGTATTTTTTGTTTTGACAAAACCCAGGGCAATATTGCCACATTCCTGAATGCAATTCGATAGCATGCGGCTTAGCACTTGATCGCGTTTGGCGTAAACTAAAATTAGAGAGCCCAAACCAACGAAATTTCAAATGCAAAACTGAGAAATAAATAAAATAATGAAAATGAAAACACAAACAGAAACAGAAACAGAAAGCAAAAGTAAGTCACTTGGCTATCGATATGCCAACATCAGCACAGCGGCAACATTGCCCTGTGGGGGCGAAGCTCCCTCCTGGGTTCCCAACCGTTCCCGGTTGCGATCAACCGTCCTCCTCCCTCCCTCCCCTCTGTTGTCGTACAACCACCCGCACAACGGCGACCCACTGCGGCGTCCAACTGTTGAGGTTGAGACATTCGGCGCAGGTTTTGTCCGCCGTCCGCCGTCCGTCCGTCTGTCCGCTGGTCTTTCCGTCTTTATGCGGACCGCGCAGTCGGTTGTCGGTTGTCGGTTTGCATATTTTGCCGCCTAAGAGCCAAACGAATTTCTGTTAAATATTTGTGCTCTCGTTGCTGTTGTTGTTATTTTATTATTGTTGCTATTGCCGCTGTTGCTGCTGCTACTCGCAATGGTCTGGAATTTTAAATAAATGCGATTTAGTTGTGCAACATTTTTTCTTTACTTTTTTTCTTTGTCGACAAGCACGACGACGTGGACGCCACTTGCACCGCAAATTTATGGTAAATAATTAAAGTAACAAAGCAGCAACAATAACAGTCTGCAAACGGCACTTGAACGAACTTTAAATACACTTACCGAAACTACCTTGTTCTACACACTTTTCAAACATTAAAACTTGCATGACAGTTTGAAAAGTTATTGAAATATAGTTCTTATGACAGTCGATATGCTCGTTGAAAATAAGTGTAGTTATTTTGTTATTCCTTGGAATAGTTAAGTAAGAGATTATAGAAAACCCATTGCTCGAAACTCAAAAAAAAGTTTAGAAATATTCGTTCAGCCTCTAATCTTGTGAAAAATTGTGGGAAGTTGTTGCTGCGTAATCAAATAGAAAAGCTTGTGGACAGATCATTTATTATTGTAGATATGATCTATTAATTTTATTAGCTACTGCAATATATAAAATCAACTGAAATATTTTCTAAAAATAAATATTAATTGACTTGGTAAAATTTAAAAAAGTAATATAACAAATATAAATCGTGTTTTAGTTGTTGATTCTATTATAGCAATAAATAATATACTATTTCTAATATTATTGCTATAACGCCGTATGTATATGTTAAAACGCTTGACAAATTTCAAAAAAATAATATATCATGTTTAATTTGTTTATTTTATGACAGCAATAATTAAAGTTCGTTTGAAATTATTACTTCGATAATGTCGTGTGTTTCTTAAAAGGGATAAACTTTGCTTACGAATTGTAATTAATTGAATAAAATATTTATATAGGGTATCTGTCAGTTAAGCATTTGTCATTCGAGCAATTTTCCTTGTTTTAGTTTGTTGTGTTTATTAGTTGGCGCAAAAGCCGCAAAAAATCAACGTCTATCAAAAGCAGCCTTCCACCACAGTGCAGATACATATAGTTATATAGAAATCATACAGGTATGAGTGCAGTTTATTCTGTGTTCGATTGCTCCGACGTGAAAGCGAGAGTGTTTCCGTGCTTGTTGTTGTTGTTGCTGCCGCTGTCCCAGTTACGCGTCAAGCATAACTTAAGCCAACAACAAGAAGCACGAAGAGCGACCGACAACAACAACAACCGCGGCAGCAATGGCAACAATATATATTTACAAACTATATTCATTGATTTCGAGCGTCGTAATTTTTTATAGGTTTTCTTTGTTGCTGTTGCTGTTGTGGTTTTTCATTTTAGATCATTTCTTTGCGGAGCATGTTGTAACAGAGCCCAGTGATTAATCAATGGCATTATATAACATATGCATGTGGCATGTGGCATGTGGTATGTGGCATATGGCTTGTAAACAAACAGCCGACAAGCATCAACAACGTCCACACAGAAAGTTCTGCTTGCGTTCTAATTGAAATCATTTCAAGCAATGCAAATGAAGACGAAGAGAAGGCGGAGGAGCAATAATTATATTGCTGTGGTGGATTCTGGGAATGTGCGCGATTCGATTGTAATTGCGCACTGCTTGCGACGTCAATGGAATGTTGACGGGCCATGCGTCGTATGCGTAATCTGGTTGGATATCCAATATTACGTATGCGCCGCGTTGTTCCGCAGTGCAGCCCGCAATTATGTGGGCTGAATCTGTGTCATTCACTGAATTCACGGCAACGGCAACGGCTTGGCTTACACAGCAGCCAGTCGCAGCGACAGCGACCGAGTTTCGCGGGCCAAAATAAGCAGCCTGCTGGCCACAATTTCCGCTAGCCAAATCCCAAAATCGATTGGCAACACAGCAACAACGAGCATTAAATGCAAGGCGCACGCGAAGCGGCCAATAAAAAATCACTTGATTTGCATTTGAAGACAGCAACTGGGCGTGGGAATGTTCAGATCTCCAGAGCATGCCCGGCTAAATGAAGGGTGGAACCTCCCCCTGCACCGCCTGCACCGCCTGCACCGCCATCGCCATCAACGTCTCCCTCTTCCGCTGCCTTCAATCGATTTAAGTTGAAGTCGAAGTCGGGCAACAACTTTATTATGCAAAGCGCAGCGATTTTGATGCTGATGCTCGTTCCAGAGGCGGTCGCCTTCCATCATGATTTGCCCCTAATGACAAAGTATTTAACTGCTTAACGTCGGCCTCTTTGGCCCGGCCCCTTCGCAAAAGGGCAACAGCAGCGGCAACAGCGGCAACAGCGGCAACGGCGGCAGCTGTGGCAAACGTAACAGCATTCCAGCAGTGGGACACACACCCAAAACACTAGAACAGGGCCTGAAGTTGGCTGGGCTTGGGGGAGTGTCAACTCAACTTAACTCAATTCAATTCCATTCAATTCCATTCAATTCACTTTAATTTGCCCGACATGCGCCTACAAGTCGGGAACTAAATCAAACACATCCAGCTGCAAGCAGTGTTGACAAAACTTCAAACGAATTGTCCTCTCTGCGCGGCGGTAAATATTTAACCAGTTTAACAATACGCTGCTCATCATTTATTTCAGTTCTCTCACAGTTTCAGCAAACAAGCAAACTACAAATAAGCGTGCTGCAAAAAGCGGAAAAATTTACTTCATCTGGAAGTTAACGAGATGTGAACTGATTTTTACAATTAACGTTAAGTCATATTTAAATAGTTATTTTTCAACTTTTAAGACTCTTATTTTTAGTCATATGTGAAGACTCTTCACTGAAAAGTAAAGTAAAGAAAGTTGACTTCTGATTAAAGCAATATTGTGCTATATTTTTAATTAAATTAAATAGTATATTAAAATATTATTTGTGTACAACATTTTTATAAAAAAAGAATATTTTATTAACTTGGCAATTTCAAAGTTTCCATATAATACTTTTTAGACTTATTAGACTTTTGAGAAATAAACAAAAAGTCAATATTGTAATTAGAAAAAAAATGAGTCGAAGGCCTAATATGTAATAATTTTCTGTTTTCCGGTAAAAAAATAATAATACTTTTGAGAAAAAAAAAGTAACCACATTTCAATAATGTAATTATAATAAAATACAAATTGTGTTTAACAAACATCACGTTGAACATAAATATATGAAAAAAAAATTTTTCTATTTTCTAACCAAAAAATAAATACAAAATAATATCCGATTTTTGCGAAATAAATGAAGAAAGTGACCAAAAGACAATACATATTTGCGTACCGAAAATTTATTTCTAAACACTTTGTTCCTAATTCGTAATACAAAATAAATCTTTTAACATGAGAATATAAATAGCTGGTGAACACTATGCTAAAATGCTTAGCTTGTCATCTGGCTGGAAAAAGGCTAACTGCTCCACTCTGGCGAAGATTGCTGCCGCCTAACCCGTCAAGCATTGCTCTGGAGCTGGAGCTGAAGCTGATTGTGGCGCTGTGTGTGTTGCGAATAGGTTGCATGTTGGTCAGCCGCTTGATTGACACCTTTTAACTACCGTGGCGCAATTGAAGCCGACGACTTTTGCGACGCTTGTGTTAAATTATTCACTTTGGCCGAAGACAAAATGGAAAAAAGAAACGGGCAACGCAACCCAACGCGGCCCAAAGCCAAACCCCGTGACATATTTTGAGCACAAAGGAAAAACAAAAGGAAAAACTTTTCGCAACTGAGAGCAACAAGCATTTAGCACAATCGTTTGTACAGTCGGCCAGGACTACAACTGCAACTGCAACTTTAACTTCACTTCAACTTCAGATTTCGATACGGTTTCGGTTTGGAATTGGCCCTTGTGGGTGGCTGGCAAGATTTAAAATTGGGAATTGTGAATTGAATTGCTGCCGATAATCTGGCAGAAATATAATTATGATTACAATTATAATTACACCTATAATGGCCTGTGGCCCATTGCCCCCAGCCGATGCTTGTGCAACAGGCCCAAATGAAATGAAATGGAGACTGTCGTTGCCGTAGTTTGATGACTGCCACGCCCAGTTTCGGCCAAGTGACGGTTGCCATTGCCAGCTGCTGTCAATTGGCAATTGGCAATCGACAGTCGTGGTCCCGTGGCGCGATTCGCGATCCGCGATCCGATTGAAATATTTGCACGTCGCATATTTAGTTAGCATAATTTGCTCTCTAATTGTCACTGACAGTTTAAGAATGTGACTGGTTCGCAGCAATTGTTGTTGTTATTGTTATTGTTGCTGTTCGTCATTGTCAACACTCTGGGTTTTTGTTGCTGCTGCCTGTCGATTGGCACATTACATTACATATTTATTTATTAGCACAACAAGTTGTTGCAGCAATAGCTCCAATTACACCCACCGCTCAGTGACGCCCCCTGGCGACCGAACCCTGCAACTGCAACGAACGCAACCAACGCTAATTAACGGTTACGCTTAAAGACTGAATGTTGTCACATGTTAATCGAATGCATCTATCCATCTAGTATCCATCTGGTATCTAGTATCTAGTATCTAGTATCTGGTATCCAAGCAGCAGTCACACACAAGCCTATCTATATATCTGTTTCTATCTATCTGTCCACCTTGTCGCCAACTTAGTCTCGTCGCTATAGTCGCTGCATGGGAACCAAAACATATACTTAAGATCATTTATAAGCGGTCAAACCCAACCCAAACCTAACCCAGCCCAACCCAACACAACTAATCTATCTCAGTTTCCCATTCCAGCCTGACTGGCAATTAATTTTATTAGGTGTCCGATGTACACACATTAATAATACTGCATACTCTCAAATCTAAAAGACCGTCAGAAACTTCATTTCCTTCTATGTATATAGCCTCTAAACAGTGGGTACTGTGCCACATTATCGCATTATATTTGCCATTTGAGCACCTCATTGATGACAGTTCTCTGGTCTCAGCTCCCAATTACCAATCATGGAAATGATTAGATAATTGCAATTGGCTACAATAATTATGTAGTCTAGAATTAAATCGACAAGAGCTGATTGATAATTAAATAGGAACAGCAGACAAATATTCAAAACTATATTCAGAGACACTTTTCTCTTCATCATAATTGGTCGTCTGAGCTTAACAACATTTTAACTATAGATTGGTTTACAAAATTAATATTTTAATGTTGAACAATTTATTATCTAACTATGGGCTGTGCTTTTTGGCACTCAATAAATTTACTATGAAAATCAAGTTCCAATAATTAAATAAAATTAATAAAAATCTAATCTGTACATTTAAGCATTGCAGGTCCTGCAGGACCCTAAAAAACTTAATTATTTTATTATAATTTCTATTTTACAATTGCTCTATAGCAAGAGTTCTTACTTATAATATAATATTTGTATATATTAATGCTAATATGAAATATTAATGACAGGGGAAATAAGTTGGATGGTATTATTAAAAGGACAAAAGCAAATAAATCCATTATTATTTGACAACAAAAAGTTAATTAAACTAAATTGATTCAAGACGTGATCAACTACAAATATATTTATCTTTCTTTGCTAAGGAAATTATATTTTTGCAACTTTATTGCAGCTGGAAATGACTAGTGAAATGTATAAAGTATAGTTTGTATAAGATTTTGTTTTTTTTTTCGATCCCATTTGCTTTGTTTTTTTTGATTGATCGTATGAAGAAGTTAACATATTTAACTAACAAAAACTTGAGGAAGTTGTCATATTTGAAATTAATAAATGTTAAAGCGTTTTCTTTCTGCCTTTCCAATTCTCAGAGTCTACGAAGAATGGCTTCGAGTGAGTGTTTGAGGTTAAAGCAAATGCATTTCCGTTCCAGTTGACTGAATGGGGTTTGGCAGTGGTTTTTATGCAACTCACCTTTGGATCTTAAGATATCACAGAATGGTTGTTTTGCATTAAGAAACGGCGACACTTGTTGTTGTTTTTATTGTTGTTATTGTTGTTATCGTTGTTGTTGTGAACAGCTTCAGCAAATTCGCTTGCTACTTTTTCGGTCGTTTTAAAGTTGGCTCGATGTTGTTGTTGTTGGTGTTGCTTTAATTTGCTTTTGTTCGTTCTACTTGCTTCTGGCTATAGACGTGTCTATGGACGTGTCTCTCACAAGTAAGTATTTCTCTCGAGCTCTCAACGTCTGGCACTTTTCGGGTCGCCGAATAGTATTGAAACTGTTTCTGCGGTTCTCGTTTCCCTTGGCAAGTTAGTCGAGTTTCAACCAGATTTTTTGTTTTAGTTTGTTTCTAATGGTATTGTTGCTCTCTTGGCCAATACTTGCAGCCAGATAATTGTTTATGTTGTTGCTGTTCTTGTTGTTGTTGTTGTTGCTGTTCTACATGTTGGAAAGACAGCGACAACAACATGACGCAGGCCCGCGTCGATTTGGAGCACTGCAAAACAGGAAGAACATTATTAAATAAATAAACATGCACACAAATTTCCACAAACTTCATAAATCTCAATATTATTCGAAACGAATCTTTTGCCCCTGGGGAAGTAAAGTTCTTTAGCGACTTGATGGCGAAATCATTGGCCGGAAAAGTCACTAGTGCAATTACGAATAGAACGGACAAATCCAATGGACCGTCACAGAGTTTGTGTATTTTTTTTTAATGGCCCCAGGTCCGGGCCAAACCCGATTGCCATTGAAATGGAACGCAGAATATAACAATTAAGATAGTTGAAAATGTTGAAATTAAATTGCTTAAAATGTGTAATTAACATTTTTAACGAGCGTTTAATTAAGAGATTTATAAACGGTAGCAGCACTTGAGGCTGCACCAACTTACAGCTCCTAATGCGACTTCTCAAGGCCCGGGTCTGAGTCTTAGCCTAGCTCCGAGTCTAGGTCTAGGTCTAGGTCTGAGATTGTGTGGCACTGACAAGGCGACAGCATTGTCAGCGGGTAAGAAGAAGCGCCAGTCAATTGGACATCAACATGAACACGACATCACGTTGCACTGAGTTCGTAAATATATTACCCGATTTTTTGTTGAAGCCCAAGATAAGCTTGAAAATAAAATAGAATTTTGTTGTTTTCTCGAACCCCTTCAGCCTACTTAAAAATCGAAAATCAGCATTTGCCGATAATGCTTCATCATCAGCATGTTTATGGTGAGGATCTGGTGTGGGGATCTCTCACAGATAGTGCCAAGTATTCCATGTTTGGTTTGGTTTTCTATAGAGCTTTTGTGACACAGTTTCTCTAATGTGCACATTTCTGCTAAGAGAATATCTTTAAGATAAATATATTCTGCCAATATTCCAATGTATGTGCTCTATGTATTTTTTTATGTCGTTCGGATGGCATAATTGTATAGTAATTATGCATTCTATTGCTTGCGTATTGTTGGGCATATATTTGGACCTCATTGAAGCAGCGAGCAAACTGAAAATGTCTAGGTCAACAGCACTGAGCCATAAACTGCAGCAATCAATTTTTATTGGCGTCGTTGTTAAACATATTTAAGTGCAATTGTGTCCTCGAGTCATGTTCTGGAACTTCTAAAGCTCTGTCGCTGGCCATTGGCCAGTCATGGGCATCGTCGTTGGCATCGTTATCGTTATCGTGATGCAACTGCAAGCGAAAGGCGGAAATTGCTCGATTCAGTGAGCGCACGCCGCAGGAATTAAGTGAAAAACAAAACAGCACAAGAGAAGCACAAAAAAAAAAAAAAGACTTTTCAAGTGGCAGACAGAAATGAAACACAAATATTTTGAGCGTCAGCGTCAGTCGAATGAAGAATGTCACAATGTAGCACAAGTAGTGTTGCTTGTGTACTTTGATGATTTCTTATTGCCAGCCAAGTGGGCAAGTTGGTCAACACTTGACGCCCAGTTAATTGCTTGCAACACGCTTGCACATATTTTTCTAGCTGTTTGTTCAACTGTGCGTGCGCAGTACATCAAAATTACATTAGTTGGTATCGCATCGCATCGCTTTGGTTCGCATCGTATCGGGTAACGTGGAGCCAGGCGTTAACTGAACTATATAGCAATAGTCGCATTGCCAACCATCCAACTATCCAACTAACCAACTGACCCATTTTTACAAGTACAGCGCGGCATCGAGTTTCGGTCTCGATGTGTTAATTAGTCGCCTCTTTGCCTCTTTACGTTTATTTTTTGTTGTTGCCTTTTCGCTTTGATGTTTGATGTTTGCTAACTGTTTTCTTAATGATCAGCCGGGTATGCACACCTCGATCGTACAGTATAAAAACACACACATACATGGGAGTGTTGCCTATTACGATCGTCCCAAATTAGCCACGGAATACCGTAGAACAGGCCCAGCTCAAATGGGCAGTGTGCCAAGTAGTCGTTGCTGTTTATTTCCTTGTATGATTACCAGCCAGCGAGTATTCACACTCTCAATAGCAGTTCCACTAACCTTTCTACTCGCCCAACAACATAAAGCATAAAATAAGCAAGATATTTAAGAAATTATACGATTCCAATTTAGTTTAATCTAAACTTTACAGTCTTGGATAAAACATTTCAGATGCACATAACGATTTGTCAGATTGCTGGTCAAGTAAATTGTCCGCAAAGTACTCGTATTAATTCACAAGTCAAAAACAATTTTTAAGAACTGACTGCAATGTTTGGGCAAATAACTCTTAGCGATCTCACTTTATTTTTTATAGTTTAATTCCCAACATAGTTAAATTCTTACGGAGGTTTCATTAAAACATCAGCATTTTGTGCAATTGCAGCTTTCTAATGTTTTTTGGGTAAGTTTGGCAAATTTTTCGTATCAAAACAATGTAATAAAATCGTTTTGTGTCTGTTGCGTAAGTGAGTATGCACATTGATCAGATACGATCAGCGTTGAATATTTCAGAATATTTTTTAGAATTATAAATAGCTAATTTGCTCAATCAATATTTTGTATATAAATAGTAGCCTCTGGAGCTTCAATGAATTGAAACAATTTAAGTCAAATTACTGAAGATTATTGTGTATAAATAATTGCAAGCTTTTGCACGCTGCATCGTAGGCAAATATTGAAATTCAGGCAAATATTACACATACGCAACATACGGCAACGGAAAGAACTGGCGCCATCTAGAGTTCACATGCGATAATGCGTTCTGAGCTAGGCAGCAATTTGTCATAATTTTGTCAATTTAATTTGTCAAACTTGACGTGTTAACATAACAAGTGATGTGACTGAGACCGCAACCTGTTGCACAGCTGCAACAAGAATTGTGTGGAAGCCACAAATTGCACTTGAGGACAACTGTCAACAACAACAACAATAACAACAAAAAAACAAATAAGCGATACAAAGCATTTGGTGCCCTTGAAACATTGCTGAATAACCGAAACCTTGAAACTGAAACTACAAATTGAAAACCGTAACTGAAACTGAAACTGAAACTCAAGCGCTGTAATAAATGTGGATCACAACGAGCGCCAAAAAGGTGCACGTAGGAGCCGACAAATTTGCTGTCGATTCATGTCCGATGCAAAAGACTCACGAGACCAAAACCAAAACCGAGACCAAAAGGCAAAAACCAAATTCGAATGCCTTCCGCTCAAGCAAGTGCTACACATCAACATCAACATCAATAGCAACATCAACAGCAGCAACAGCAGCAACAGCAGCAGCAGCAGAGCTCCAACTACAACTCTATTATGCATGGAACGACGGCGAAATCAAAGCGCCAAAGACATCAACTAAATGATTGCAGAGGCAGCAGCCCCCCAGCAGCCAAAAGTTGTCGGTGATTAAACAATGCTCGTAAAAAAGAAACAATTATTGCTGGCCAGACAGAGAGCCAAGCGAGAGGGAGCGAGGGAGCGAGGGAGACAGCGGAGCGTGAGGTGGATAAATGCTTGGCGAGATGCTCTGTTCGCTTCGCTTAATGAATGAATCGAATGATCAGACGATCAGACGATCAAACGATCAAACGAATGCAGTCAAAAGCAAATGAATCGCTGCCTGCCTGCACTTTGAATTCAGAGACGACTCCAACTTCGACTTCGACTTGGAGTCAAGCGTGAGATTGTGCGAACGGAACTCGTAAATCAACGTGTTGCCGCTGCTGCTGCCGTTGTCACTGTTGTTGTTGCCGTTGTTGTGGACGATTGTCGTCAGCTTCTGCCACTGCAACAGCCTCTTCGTTGATCATCATCAACGGCTATCAGGCGTTAAAATGTCCGATAACCAGTACAACAATTTCGTTGTTTTTTTTTTTTTTTATGTATTTTCTGTATTTTTGATTAATCGACTTGTGAGTTGCAACTTGGGGTGTGGAGTGCTTGTTGTCTATGCCTTGCTTTATTGGGGCATTAATTGGGCGCAAGCTGCAATATTCGACTGCCGTTTAATTGAGGAATCAGCTCGTCAGATCGTGCCACACGCATCTGGCCAGCAGTTGCAACATGCAATAGCGCAAAAAATAAACAGCAACAACAACTTAGGGAAATTGCAAAACATTTGGCCAACTCTCCGCACAGAGTCCGAGTCCGAGTCTGAGTTCGATATCCGGTTGACTTCAAGTTGTTCAACAACTTATTAAATCATTTTTGTGTATATTTTGTTGCATTTTTCGTGCCTTGCATATGAAAAAGCGGCACGCAAAATGCATTTTAAAGCACCAACAAAAACGCCACAGCCACAGCAGAAAATCAGCATAAAAATCATAATATTAAGTTGGCAACTCACTCACTCACTCACAAAATAGGCGTCAGTTAATATCTGCACACCCCAAAAAGGAAGCGGTAATTCAACTCAGCTTAGACTGCGGATGGTGTTGAGTTCAGCTCAACTGATAGAACCTGGAAGTTCTGTGCCACACGATCTGCAACGCAGTGAGGCATTGTGCAGCGGGTCCTAAACCTGTGTTCAGAATTGCGTCGCAGGAACTTGATATCTTTAAATTGCGATCATAGAATAATTATATAATAAATGTGCCAAAGCTTACGGATGACAAGTCAGATTGATTGAGAAAACTTTTCGAAACATTTCAACAAAATCTTAAAATGTTCCATCTAAAAATAATCCAAAAAAGACTTTACTATGAAGAAACCCGGTTATAAATTGTATAATTCTAATCAAATTCTCTGTTTAACTGAGTGTGATTAGATTAGTTTTAATAAAATGTAGAAAGTATTATTAAAATTCAAAATATTTTTTTGTAAGTTTTGATATAAAACGTGATAATCTTTTTAAAAGATGATTCAGATAAAACTTTAGACTTCTGTAGAATTCAAGCAAATTATTTATTCCTGCAGCCCTGAGAGCCAAAAGCGGTCAGCCAACACATAAAAAATATAAATAAACTAATGAATTTAAAAAACAAAATTAATTATAACATTAATCTAATGGCGAAATTGTTGCCATAACACTCAGATAGAGTTCGCTGGATTCAAGCATGCGAAGTTTTCCGGCGCAGAGCTTTACCAGCCAAGGTATATCGAGGTAGTCGGCACCCTGCAATATCAATCGCATGATCGGCAGCTTCTCCGTGAGGAACTCTTTGTCCCAGTCATCGATCTGCAACTCCAAGTCGGCCGGTTCCTCCTTTGACTGCACCCATTTTGGTTCCGGGTCATCTTTGTGATACTCCAGCCATAGTAAAATCGTAAGTAGTACTTCGTGATTGATGCCGTGCATCGGAATCACTGAATCCTCGGATTCGTCCGTGCAGTCTTCGCACATGCTCTTGATCACATTGGAACGCTGGAGCACGTTCAAATCGATGCATATCAAGCGCCGATCTCTTGTCTCTATTTTTACAATGTCCATTTTAGGGCTTTTTATTTTCGTTTTTTTTTGGAAAAAATTCTATTCAACTGCTCTACTTTATACTAGTAATATAATTTGACTGGAAAAGCACAGCCTTTTTTTTCAAATTGATGAGATTTACTTTTATTTTAAATATTTTTACGAGCTCGTAAGCATATTTTTTTATGCCAGTTGTAAATCAATCTTTGCTCGTAATTACTGCAAGGTATTTATTTTATTATGTTTCATTACAACTTTAAGTATGTTGCTCACTTTCAAGTTATAAATCACTTCGTAGTAATTAAAAATATATGGACAAAGAAATGAATTAAAATATTAGTTGTTTAAAATGTTTTTTCTTAGATGTGAACCCGAATCCAAATTCGATGTCATATTTAGTTTTATTTTATGTTTTTTTTATGCATGGGGTTTTCATTTGTGGCATATTATAATAATTCTAATAAAATTCTCTGTTTAACTGAGTGTGATTAGATTAGTTTTAATAAAATGTAAAAAGTATTATTAAAATTCAAAATAATAATTTTTTTGTAAGTTTTGATATAAAACGTGATAATCTCTTTAAAAGATGATTCAGATAAAACTTTAGATTTCTGTAGAATTCAAGCAAATCATTTTTCTACTTAATTGCTTTCTATCTACACAAAATTTGCCTATCAACACATGGATTAGAAATTTTCAGAGATCAACAACAACATCCGGTGTTTAGCTGAGTGCTATTTCTGCAATCGCGTCGCTGTTGATCTATCTGTCCCACTCGAGGTACTCATAATCAAGCATTTGAATTGCCGGCTGCATTTTGCGAGCGTTTCCCAACGGTTTCACCTGCAACTCTAATGCCATTTCCCATGCTCTTTTGCACTTGAACACTGCAAAAGAGTGGCATATGTGAAAAGCAGACCACGCCCACCATGGCGACCACCATTGTTTGATGACGAGAAAGTTTTCTTTTTTGTTCTGTTTTCATTTGCTACACGGACTGGGATTGAGGTTGAGGTTGAGGTTGAGGTTCACGTTGCCACTTGTCGCAACGCTCGTTGCGTGGCAAGCAAATAAATTGCACAGAAATTGTCACAGCCCTTGTCCGGTTTAAGACATATATACATATATACGAGTATGTATATATTATTTTATGTCAATGAACGTTTTTACAAGCTAAATGAAAACAGAATTAAACTACCAAAAATTTTAGATGGCACTGCTGAGGTATAAAATATATTTGACAACATTTGTTTTTTATAAATTGCCCATATCTGAATTTGAGATCCAATCTTCAAACTGCTCCAAAGTTTTGAGAATGCCATAGCAACTTATGAATCCATCGAACTTGCAGAGGAAACATTTGAAATATATGTGATAAAATGTGGCTAGCAGACAAACAATTTCTTATGGCGCACGCAACTTTAATAATAATTTTTTTAACAACATTTTCGAGTTTTTAGCTCCTTTTACGTGAAAGGAGCAGCCCTGAGAGCCAAAAGCGGTAAGCCAACACATAGAAAATATAAATAAACTAATGAATTTCAAAAAAAAATAATTATAACATTAATCAAATGGCGAAATTGTTGCCATAGCACTCAGATAGAGTTCTCTGGATTCACGAATGCGAAGTTTTTCGGCGCAGAGCTTCACCAGCCAAAGTATATCGAGGTAGTCGGCACCCTGCATTATCAATCGCACAATCTGCAGCTTCTCCCTGAGGAACTCTTTGTCCCAGTCATCGATCTGCAACTCCAAGTTGGCCGGTTCCTCCTTTGACTGTACCCATTGTGGTTCCGGGTCATCTTTGTGATACTCCAGCCATAGTAAAATCTTAAGTAGTTCTCCGTGATTAATGCCGTGCATCGGAATCACTGAATCCTCGGATTCGTCCGTGCAGTATTCGCACATGCTCTTGATCACATTGGAACGCTGGAGCACGTTCAAATCGATGCGTATCAAGCGCCGATCTCTTGTCTCTATTTTTACAATGTCCATTTTAGGGCTTTTCATTTTCGCTTTTTTTTTTGGAAAAAATTCTATTCAACTGCTCTACTTTATACTAGTAATATAATTTGACTGGAAAACCACAGCCTTTTTTTTGAATTGATGAGATTTACTTTTATTTTCAATATTTTTACGAGCTCGTAAGCATCTTTTTTTATGCCAGTTGAAAATCAATCTTTTACTTCGTAGTAATTAAGAATATATGGACAAAGAAATGAATTAAAATATTCGTTTAAAATGTTTTTTCTTAGATGTGAACTCGAATCCAAATTCGATGTCATATGTAGTTTTATTATATGTTTTTTATTTGCATGGGGTTTTCATTTATGGCATATTATTAAAGGCAATTCCTAAAGGCGTTGCATTTCAGTTTATAAATCTAAGTTTTTGCGACATTTCAAATGATTTTGCTGTTCACCATAATTGTATATTCGGCTCGAAATTCATATTTGAGCATGGCCATAAATGGGCATATTTATTGGGCATTTACGAGTACAATGGGGAGTATCCAGCCTGCATTCAATCACTGCCTTCGCCTCCTTCGTCGCCATCTTTGGGCCCTGCTCTGCAGCAATGCAGTTGGTATTTGTGCGCATTTAATGCATTTTTCGCGTGCACTGCATAAATTTCCATTCAATTTCATCTTGATGTTGATGTTGCGGCCGTGCGCAGTTTTACTTTTACGTCGCTTTTGTTGTTCGCAACGTTGTCCAATGCCTTTTGTCGCCGACTGTTGTCTGCTCGCACGATGCGACGCAGGCGCAACAACAATTGCAACAAGTGCAACGACGCCTCTAACAATTATTTGCCATTGAAGAAGCTGAAATCATAAAGTTACTGCCATCTGCATTTCCATTTCCATTTCCATTTTTTGTTTTGTTTTTGGTTAGCAAATGACCAAATGCGCTACGCCAACTTGGCTCAAAGAGCCAAGCACAATCGACGCATTCGTCATTCGACATTCGGCATTCAGTAGTATAATTAAATCGCATTAATTGCAGCAGACATTGCATTAATCGCATGTGGCAATTGTGAGAACGAACCAAACGATTGCAATATGGAATGGAATATGGAATACGGAATACGGAACACGGCACTTGGAATATGGAAAATGGAATGCAAAATAACTGTGAGACGATTGCGAAACAAATCGCCGACTATTTGTCGACTATCTGATTGCGCGCATTGTAAGTCATGAGTCTCGATGCGAACCTCAACTGAAACTGAAATCGTATTCGGTCTCGGAATCGGAATCGGAATCTGAATCCCAATGAGCTGACTGACAAATTGCTGGCATTTGTTAGTTATGACAGGTGCTGAGAGGCCCTTAAACCCGTTACCCGTTACCCGTTGCCCGTTGCCCGTTACCTGTTTGCTGCCTGTTACCTGTTAACCTCTTGGCCGGCGGCTGACAACAAACAAACACTACTGGACGCAATCGAAAACATTATTGCAATGCATTTTATTTTAATGACAAACATTAATTTCTATAAGCAAATCTTAAACATATTTTTAAACAGAATTGTTGGCAATAAATGCTTTAATATTATTTTCAAAAAAAGGGTGTCATTTATTTTTATATTTATTACAAAACAAAACACATTCCAACACATTGTAAGATGAATGTTTATAATTCAGCTATTTTTAAACAGAGTTCAAGGTTCGAATATAAAAATGGGTCAAACTAAAAAACATATTTCCTGTAAATTCTATATTCTCGGCACCTGCTTTCAACTTGATAATATTATTAAATTAATATTCATATCAAATAAATGTTTAATAAAATAAATATTATTTGCCAAACTAATTTAAATTAAGATGCGTAGAGTTTTTACACTTACCAATTAAAATTAGTTTTATTATTTGAAGTCATGATTCAGATAATATGGTTTTAAATATTTTTGAGAAATATAAAATCGAATAAAATAGTATTTGGCCATTTTGCAACGGCGATCAAATCAAATTCAGATTTCGTAGTAGGCAGCATTAAAAGCGTGCAACAAACGGAATTTAAACTCCATCTAGATGAAGTTCACGTTCATTGTGGGCACATAAAGTGAAAAACATCAAGTAGTTCGCTATTCAAATGTAGGTTGTTAACCATGAACTGAACGCAATGCTGAAAGTAATAGACACTAAAGAGAAGAAATAAACCTCAAATTCTGTCCGCTTGTTGTCTGCTTTATTGCAGTTTATTTATCTGCTCTATAGTCGTTGTTGTTTGTTGGTCTTTTCAGGGGCTTCCCATTGTAATTGAACAGCAGCAGAAATTGCGCCTTTTTATTTTGGCAGCCGTAATTGAAAAGCCGACAACCGCAACACGAACCGCAAAATAGCGAAAACGCTGCAGCGAAAATGCCAAAATGAAAATGAATTTGTTGCCCGTTGCCCGTTGCCTGTTGCTAAAGCTAAAGATGATGATGATAATGATGATGATTAAATGCTGATGATGATGCGCGTGCCGAGGCGCCATTTGGCCGTTTGGCTAACCGAAACGATCTTTGTGCAAATTTGTTAACGCTTCCGGCCAGGCCAACAGCCAAAGCTGAAGCTGAAGCTGAAGCTGGGTTGGATTTGGATTTGGATTTGGACAGGTTCACTGGCTGTCCACCTGACAAAGCCTTGCTACTGTTATGCAGCAACAACAATGGCAATAGTAATAACAGCAACAGCTGCAGCTTTGCCTTTTGATAACTGTCAGACATTCACTTTGCCTTCTCGCTCAATGCCAAGGAAAAACGCGTCATAATTTCCGCGCTGCTTTTCACATTGGAATTCCAGTTTGATCTTTCACTCTGCCTCTCTTGACTTCAATTTGAATGGGCTGCGGGTGAAAGATGAGTTGGCAGATTTAATGCCTACCATGGCCATCAAAATAATTATGTCTCTTCATTGGGCCTCTATGGCAATAATTGTGCCGCGAACTTAGCGTTGTTGTCTGCCTCTTAAATTCATTAAAGAATTGCTGCTGCTTTTCCGATAGCCTCAACGAACAGTGTATTTCAAGAGCTTGGCACTTTCGATTTGCCACCAACAGGCAATTAAAAATCAACTGCCCGGAAGCCGTGCCCAAAAGTTGGAGCTACGGCCTGATCTCGAGCTGGCTGGGTTAATGGGCAAGCTATCGGGTTATGGTCGTACCTAGATTGGCCATTAGAACAGCAGCAGTGTCAGTGGACCCGTTAATTATGGCTAATAAATATTAACTGCCAAAAGAGCAATAAACTAACGGTTAAACTACCGATAAACACAACTGCAAAACCTAAAAATACACGTAACGTCAAATCACAAAAGTGTAACACGCTCTGATCTCAACTAAGCCAAGTTGCGGGCCGAGGCGAAGGCTTTGTATCTGTCTGGCTATCTGGCTGGGATTGGCCATATTTCATGCCAGTTAATTGCAGGCCCACATTGAAGTTCGCTCCAACTGGCATGCGAAGGAAGCACACGCACCACTGTGCACAGTGGTTCGCTGCGCAAGAAGCACACGAAGAACAACTTCATCATTTTAGAATTCTGCATACAAAATGGGTATTCAAAAGGTAATCTATTCATTATTGCTACAATCTTTAAATATTTTAAAAATCACTCAAATACCTATAAAAGAAATCCACAATTCTTGAACCTTTTTTCAAGCAAAATATAATTAAATTACTTAGCAGTAACTATTTTTGAAATGTTTATTTAATTTAGCAAAAAAACTTAGCGAAGTTTGAATTGAATGGCCCATTTAATGGATTTAATTTAAACCCATAAAATTATCAACTCTTATCATCTTGCTGTCGCACATTTTATTAAATGTTTTATTCGTATGCCATTTATTTTATTGATATTTCCAAAATTATGGAATCTAATGAAGGTGAACAAACCTTGATGTGGCATATACATAACTTGTTATATATGTGATTTATTATATTATGAATTATATTTCTTGTTTTTCAAGTTAAACACACCTCGCATTGTTTACTTATCGAGCTAAAGTACAATTCGAATAAGTGAGTGAATTTATTGTCATGCAAATGCGTTTTGGTTGCACTGTGCGTTCGCCAGTTACTCGCAACTGGTCATTAAACAACGTTTAAACAAACGTTGCAATACGCCCCTCTCTATCGTTCAGACTGGGGGCGGGGGCGAGGGGTCTGAATGTATGAAATCATGTTATATGCTAGATAACTGAGATTATTTGCCGTTTTCAGCTTGTTTCCATGTGGCTGGGATTTGGTTGAAGTTTTGGTTTGTGCTGCGATTTCCTCGTATGCAAATATCGGGCGACAATGCTTGCAATTATATGTATTATGGAGTAGTTATCAGCACGTTATAAAGCCATAGACTAGAGCCCCAATTAGAACTCTTGACACTCGGTGTTGCTTGTGGCTGCAATTTGGTCGCATTGCAAAGTATTTCGTAATAATTGAACAACAATTTTGAATTCTTTTTTGTTTTGTCGGCCGATCGGGCCGGCCAATCAATATGTTGTGAGTTTAAAATTGAAATTGAATTTAATTAAAGTTGATTATTATGACAAAATGATTAATTAAGCCAATGTAAGACGCCCACTTGGCCAGGCCGAGCAAAAGGCCTAGATAAATGCACACAACGCACAAATGCAACCGATCGTTCAGCCAGCGACAACGAGCAACGTGTCGTTGTTAATGATTATTGAAGCTGGCGACATGTCTGCCCGCTAAATTGTTGCTAATGTCGTGCTATAATTCAATGCAAGCGCCTCATAAACAAACAACTTTGTTCACTACAATGGGGACGTGCCAAGCCAAGCCAACCCAAGGGGACGGAGAGGGGTTGAGGGGTCTCCTATCAGTTGCAAGTGTTGAAGTCATAAATCTGCATAATGATCATGCGTGTGTGAGTGTGAGTGTGTGAGTGTGAATGTGTGAATGCTCACAAGTGTTGGGCCGCAAAGTGCGTGTGGGTTGTTAACAGTAAAGAGCAAAAAACAACTGCGTTCATTATACTCGTTATATTGGCCTTTCACCTACTCGGAAGGTGCAAAAAACACAGACAATTACTGTGATTTAAGAATCACTTAAATCCACGTCAGGTGGGTTGGAAGCTGGCTGTGAGTGGGCAGTGCACTCATCTGTTGATCAATAAATAGTCCAGCCTCGACTCGCCCAAATTTGTTAATAAGTTGAGTTTGCTGTGTTCAATTGATCTGACGACAATAAAGTTTCAATATCAAACGAATAGAAGCTAAACAAAAAAAATACAAATATTGATGGGCAATTTCTTTTCATTTAAAACATGTTCTATTGGTTTTGAGATAGACTTCTATTATGATTTTAAAGCAAACTTGTATTGAACAAGATTAGTATTAGTTCTAGTATTAATTTACTTAATTTTATCTATTATAACAATTAATATAACTGTTTTTGGACAGATACCGCTATACTGAATGAATTTATTCAAATTCTCAATGTCTTTCCCACGACAACCAGTAAATCTCGAATTTCTTAAAGCAATCTCCAACATCGGCTAAGAATGACAATTATTAGGTAATTTAGTAGCTTATCAACATTGAAGTTATAAAATAAATACGCAAATGCTTTATGATAAATTATAAATTATGTTAAATTTGTGCTGTAATCTAAACTTCGATAGTGCAATGATTTTTATGCTTCAAGTTTAAATTTGAATTCGCAAATTCGACGGAAAATTGAATCGTTTCAATAATTGAGTCTTTCAATTATCAGTTCTATATGACTACTTAATGGCAAATATTTCTATTACGAGCAGTCTCATTCACGCTCCGGTTATGCCAAAAGGTGAAACGATGGCATTTTGGCCGAAAGAAATTAACACTCGGTTTCATAGGCAATTTCAGGCCAAAAAACGTTCACTTATCGCATTTAATTGCAATTATAATTTGTCTGAGCTGCAATTAAAGCTTATGTTGCCTGGGAGCTGCTTCCTCCCTCCCCTGCCTCGCCCCCTCCCCAGTCGCCAGCCACCTGTATCTGAATCTGTGACTGAGACTGAGACTGAGACAGAAATAGAGTCTGGTTTGTCTGCTACCAAGTTGATTAGCAATAATAGCACTATGAATGACTTCAAAATGCCATAAAAGACGTTAACATAGATGCCGGCTCGTGGGACACATCAACAACGCTGCAGACAATCTTGCTGCCTCGCTCTCCAACTCCCCCTGCCAGCCATTTCCACGCCCATACGGGGGCGAGACACGAGACAGTCTGAGAATGTCCAAGACGACCAGATTTGGGCAGATAGTTGGCACTCAGCGCCAAAAGTGGTCAAGAAGCGTGTCAGCTGGAATACATTCAAGATTTGCAGTGGCTTAGCGTTGTCAGCGTGCAACGTGCAACATGCAACGTGCCACTTACAACAGGATACGATCAACAATCGAGTGCAAATGTAATTAAATTTTCTGTGTCGTTAGAATTCCGCGACTTTGACTGCACAAATGAGCGAATACTTGGAACTGCATTTGATTGCACAGGAAGCGCATAAATTGAGCCGAAAAGAACAGAAACAGAAGCAGATACAGATACAGATACAAATACAGATACAGATACGGGCACAATTGCCTTTACAGATAGCGAGAACAAACAGCAGCAATGTGCAATTTTCGAATTGAGCTCAGAATGTTTTGTCGCTTTTGAATCAATTCCGAGTCTATGACGAATTTATTGCTATTTCAACTGATGATGATGATGATGATGATGGAGATAAAGATACTTTTGCCGATACACGCATGCTGGTAAACAAAAAAATGTTGTGATTCGATGGTCTGCTGACGAATCAATCATCAATTGCGGATGCAGACGGAAATGGTGAATATATATACAAATTACAGATACAATCGTGACAAATTTGCTAAGCTAGCAAACACAGATGTAGACGAAGATAGATACATAAATATGGAGCTACTCTAGTTGCATATCTATCTCATAACATAAATACTCGAACTGGCTGTCAGAGTTGGAATTAATCAAACTGAGGCCGTGTGTTTGACAAATTTATTGCATTACAAATGGAAATACAAGCGAAACGGAGGCTGATCCGATCTTATCGTGCTGACATGCGACAATGACAATGTGATCGGCCAGCGAGATCGATGGGACCACCGTGAGGAGCTGCCACAGCCCAATCGATTGGCATCGCCACGACACGAAACGTGGCAGGAACTTGGCCAACTGCCAGGCGAGTCCACAACTGACTGACAGCCAACATTTGAATCATTTTGTAGTCAAGTTGACAAGTGCAGCATTTGTGGACTCGATGTACATAATTATGTACAATCATGAATAATATTTGCATTCGCAGAGATCCGATTGAAATAACTTGCTGTCTTCGAGCAGATTGTGGCTGCAATTTCAATAAACAATTTCCTCATTTGCTTTTGTGCCGAAATAAATTAAATAATGTTAACATAATTGTAATCTCAAATTGTTTGGCCCACAGCAAAATGTGTGCCACGCCCCGCAAAGCTGAAAACTGAAAACTCAAAAAAGCAACGATCCAAACGCGCAGATAAATTCCCAGTAATATGAGCAAAATTATGGCATATGTTGCTGAACAACAAAGTTTGGAACACACACACATACACTCTATTGTGTTGCATCATTGACGAATTGTGTAGCATAAGTTCGATCGTTGATTGTTTATTTTGCGAATCGAACAATTGCATAAGATCAACAAATTGCCCCCACAGAGAATGCCAAATATGGGCCAAGCAAACAGTGCGTATACGCAATTACCTGCTCAACCCAATGCCATAAAAGATAATCGATCAAAATGCAAATCGGCAGTAGAATAAGCTACAATCCATATGCTTCAAGAATGAGTTTCGAGTGGAGAACAATCCTTATTTCAATTAATCTATCACAACAAGAACAAAAATAATATTCCAAGCTTAAAAAGTACAATATTCTGTTTAGACATTCACTTTAGTTCTGTTCTACTTTAAAAAGAGTTTTAAGCTTTTCATAATTGAGTTTTCAAGAGTTAAAGCGTTGCCCTTGTAAACTCAATAAAAATGATTGGCGATGGATCACTCTATAGAATGTAATAATCCACCCTAGGCTGGGAAAACACTTTATATGGATCTACTTTAAATCTGTATTCATTTATGGGATTAAGTATATTTCAATAATATTTTCGATGTTGTCGACGGCAACCCGCTGAGTGTTGTCGCTGATTGGCTGACAACGGGGAGCGCTGACACTCACTATAGATCGGAATCGGAATCGGAGACGGAGACGGAGACGAAGTTGTTGCTCGAGTTAGAGTTCGAGTCGGAGTTGAAGTTGAAGTCGGAGCTAACCTTGGGTGTGTGGAACCCGTTGTGGCCGGATAGGCATTATCTCTGTGCATATTTTCCAAGACATGCCTACGGTCATAATTGGGTTTTAATTGATACAAAAAGCGACAAATGGACAAAAAAAAAACAAAAAAAACAAATTGAAAACTAAAATCACAAAACTGAAAAACGAATGCGAGTTACGATAAACGAAATGAAAAGTCGACATGCAAATTCTAGTAAAAGGGAAGTAATTAATCCTTTTTTGTACCATGCGATTCGAGTGTTGGCCTGGCCCCGTCTAACGGTGTTTACAAGACAGGGTCTGTGTGTGTGTGTGTGTGTGTGTGTGTTAGTTGTGCACACACATATATCATATCGAATTACCAACGGCCTTAACAACACAATTATGACTTGTTTCGATTGGCGGCCAAAAAGCCAAGCGACCAATTGAATTGCTCTAATGAGTGCAACGAATCTGACAGCATAACCGCAAAAATGTCTATAGATCTGTGAGTGTGTGTGTGTGTGTGTGTATATGAGAGTGTTCCCATATTGTGGATCGAGCTAAGAGCCTGTTCGCAAAGCAATCCATAATGCAGCTAATCGAAACAATTGTCAATTCGTATTCAACTTGGACTTACAATTTAATGAAAGGGCCGCCGCCAGCAGCGACATTGTAAGCATTCATGAATACCATGAATATCTACAGCGTGTGTACAATCGAAACACATTCGTATGTTTGTCTTTCTGCGACTGCAAATTACAGAGTCACGCCTATAAAATTTACATAAATATGATCATAAAAACAAACTAAAGCTCAACTAATGATATCTATTGCCTAGCAGCAAAGTCAGTCTCCAAAACGATTTATTCATATTACAAAGTGCAGCGTTTATGCAAATCCATACTCTACGCTGTAGAGCATTCTTCAAACTGATCACAAGCTATTCTTATCTTATTCATACTGCTGAAATTGTATCACATAAAAAAAATACATATAAAACTGTAATACAACTTAATGAGGAAAACAAGATAAATATAATTACAATTAAATAAAAGTAAATAAAAAAAACCAAAAGAAATTTATTGAAATATTGAAATTAAATTAAAATAAAGGAAGGAAAATGAAGCTAAATTAAAATAAATAAAATGCAATCAGATCAAAACATTTGCTTGTCGCATCAACTAGCTAATGGACTCCATGCTTAGCTACATAATAATGCAATTCATCAGCTGGCAATTAGCATAGAGACATAGAGCAATATACAACGTCTGACTTAATGGAGTCATTTTGGTCTTTTGCGAGCGACAAATGTTCAACGCTTTTTTACCGCAATCAGCAATCGGCATTCCCAACCCCCTCTCTCTCTCTCGCTCGCTCTCTCTCTCTCTCTCTCTGTCTACCGCTGTGATTCGTTCCCCTAGAGACCCTAAAAGACTTGACAGTACAAGAGCTCGGCCATGCCCCCCGCATATTTGGAATGGGGCGCAGCTTTATGTGTGTGTGTGTGTGTGTTTGTCTTGGCCGAGCAAAAAAATGCTAAAGTTCGTTTCTTAAGTCATTCGTTTTATCGGCGTCAAATTGCGCAAAATGGGCAAAACAGAAACTTTTACTTTTATTTCGGCGGTTCGTGCAGCGGCAACAACAATAACAACTACAAATGCAATGCTCATACTTAATATAGTATATCAAAATATTAACAAAAACAGCAACCGCAACAACAACAACAACAACAACAAGTCGAGTAAATATCTTTAGCCGGAGGATAATTGTTTGCTATCTGAAATATTTTGCTATGTTACCACATTTTTGTTGCTGCCGAGTTTTCTTAGCTTTGCTTTAGGTAACTAATAAAGTGCAACAACAGCCGCAAACATGTAGCAACAATTTCAGGTGGGTGGCTGTCGTTGTTGTGTTTGTTGTTGTTGGTTTTGTTGCTGTTGCAGTTGCAGTTGCAACGCAATTGTTGATTAACGTTAATTGAGGGGGCACCCGTTGCGGCCAAAATTGGAGGCAGGAGACAGGCCAAAGGCGCCGCAAGCAGTGGTGGGTGTGGCAACTAGAATGGGGCCAAGAGAAAGCCAGGCCAGAGTAGCCTCAAAACAACAAACAACGAGAAAACAAATCGAAATACACTCGTCAAAAAATGGTGGAGACGAAAATCGGTGCCAAGGTTGGCGTGAGACAGACAGTCAAAGCCATAATTAGATCAACAGTCATAATTTTTATAGTTGTAATTGTTGTTACTGCGGCTGCTGCGGCTCGTTACAGTAGGGCGCCAACAACAACAGCAACAGCAACAACAATAACAAACAAGAGCAAACACCAAAAAGCCGCCTTTAAATTTGAAGCAATAACGAAAGAAAAAAAATCACTTTAATTTGAGCGCATTTCATTTTGTCAAGTCGCTTGGCCCGTTGGCTTTTCATTGTTAGCCGCAGTTGTTGTTACCAAAAAAAAAAAAAAAAAAAATAGAAAGAGAAAAAACAAAACAAACAGATACAACCAGCGGCAACAATGGGGGGGCACGTTTTGTAGGGCGGCCAATGCTTTTGGATTTGGTTTGCTGTTTGCTGTTGCCTCGCTTCTAGCTGCAAATTCGTAGCCAATTTAAATGTCATTGCGCCATTTTGATTTCGATTTCATTTGCTTTCCCGCATTTAATTCGAAATTGAATCGAAAATACAAAATAAAATCGAGCAACAACAGCAACAGCAACAGCAACAACAATGACAAAACACTAAAAGCAAAGCTTATCAATCGCCATCAATTTATCTATAAACAAGAGCGTTGCAAACTCTGTCAAATTGGAATGGAGCAAAAGCTGCAGGCTGCCCAACTGACTGACTGAGTGAATGACTGACTGACTGACTGACTGAAGTCAGGTACAGGAGGTCAGATGCAGTTCACGAAAGGCGTCAACTGGCCACTCACAAAGCGATTGCTGATCGAATTGTTCAGATAAGAGGCACAGCCGAAAGTGAAAGCATCACTAAGTTCTCGACACGGCACTCGAGCAATTTCTTGTGCACTGGCATAACCTTTGACCCAGCGCAAAAACATATTAATTGCACTTTTCAAAATCTCCAAATTTGTTTTGTGTTGCCCCATTTACTTTACTGCCTCATTCTTTCTAAGGTGAATTTCTTTTGTTTTCCTTTCCCCAAAATTGCAATCTCTTTTTCTTAATTTTCTTTTACTTTTTTTTAGCCCCTTTCTCATTAGGCTTAGAGCTTGTGTCATTTCATGCCCGCTTAGCTAAAAAAAAACAATGTACTTTCGAATCTCTCGCATTTTGTCCTCCATGGTCACTTAAGTGCTCAATGGCCTATGCAATACATTTAATATCATTCCGAGAATTACAATTTGTATTTGGTAATTTTTAATGCGCAAATTGATTGCGATAAATTCGAAATTCACTTGCAATGGCATTGATTCAATTGCATTTGTGTCCTCCATGCTCACTTTATTATGCATGTTTAAATTGTATAACTTTAAATTTAGTTTTCATTTTGATGTGGCCATTATTTTGATGTGGTATTGTTATTATTTTATTTGACAAATTTTGTATAGTGCATAAACTAGCGATATTTTCTTGTTTCATATCAATTCAAATGCAATTGGATTATGATTTTAATGACACTATTACAATTTATAGTTGAACTTATGTAATAATTAAATATAAATACTAAACCCGGTCTGCGATTCCGGTTTACTGAATTAGTGCAGTTTAATGCATTGACTTTTGCTAGCCATGAAAAAAGAGTCTTTAGCCTTTCCGATAGTTTTGCTCCTTAATCAGTAGTTGTTGCCTTGGAACTAACTCTTGAAGCACTCACGCACTCAAAAGCAACTGCTTAACTTGGTCAATCAACATGGCCATCAGCAGTTGGCAGTTGGTAGTTGGCAGTTGGCAGTTGGCAACTGGCGTGTTGGTAATTTGGTAAGTTGGCAAGAAGAACAACCGAATCGACAGCAAATAGAGCGTGTCCATGCCAGACGCTTGACCAACTGTGTCTGGCCATTTGAAAGTGCCGCAATGCAACAGTGCAGCAACGAATCGATTCGGTCATTTGAGACACAACGCCACATTACGTGTGGCAAGTGGTGCCTGCTGTCTGTGTTCTTAAGCATGATCGCATTGGGAATTCTCTCATCGCATTCCTTGACGCTGCTTGCTGCCTGTGGTGCGGCAACACGAAACACATACATATAGTATATATATGTACATATATGTGGCGCGAGGTCTTGACATTGTACCTTGAGCAGTGTCATGTCATGTGTTATTGTTTTAGTTGCAATTTCATTGCAGTTGTCTGCTGCGATTGCTGTTGTCATCGGCAAACGCAAATGAAATGCTGCCACAGCAAATCAAATTTAATTGTTTGCAATCTATAAGCAGATATATGTATTGTGTATGTAACATACATATACTTACATATATAATATGTTAGTATGTGCGCATGTCAAGGCATGGCCAGCATCAACGACAACCTCCACACCCAGTGGGCGTTGCTGCTGCTGCTCCACTTCTGCCAGCAACTGCTGTTGACTCATCGAGGCCGGGAGAAGGTTTTACTCAGCCATATACTTGCTGTAAAACTATTGCCCAACAGCCGAAACTATTGATAAACCATATGTGATGCGCATGAGTGGCTGCTGCTGCTGTTGTTGCAACATCTGCAACATTCTTAACAAGGCTCATTTGCTGCCTAAGCTGAGAGTTGCAAAAGGTGTTGCTGCAAGTAATAGGCGAACAACTCGTGAGTGCTCAACTGCGCGATACCCGCTACTCGTTTTTAGTGAACAAAACCACACAAATTGTTTTGCTGTTAATGAAATTAGTGAGAAAATTTAACATAGCATTGGACAGTTAAATCGAACATAAATTTTAAATGTTAAAAACAGCCGTTAAAGGTAGCATAATCTTTGCATCACCACTATCAATAATTAATTTATTCATTTAATTTATTTGTTATTTATTTATTAATTGCCATTCTAAGTTGTACAAGCTAAAGTTTAAAAGTTTCTTAAGTATTACATTTTTTGTATAATTATTAAAACTACAGGGAACAGAAAAATTACTATAGATAAGTTGACTCCCATCAGAAATTTCTATATATTCTTCCGCTTGATACGTGAATTATCTCTTGGCACTAAATGATAGTGCCCTGCAAAGGTGTTAGTATTCGGGTATTCGTGCTATTGAAATCGTGCTTGTAATTAAGATGCCGCCGCCCTCTACGCATCGCCATATAAGAGAAGAACAACAAGCTGCTCGCATCTGCGATTCGTGAGTGCATTCGGCACCTTTGAACGAGCTATTTGCAGCAAAACATCCGAGGGAGTTCGAAACCAAACCAGGGCCGACACCATATACAGGGTTGCGTACTCGCTTTGCATGCGAAATTGTCGCTGCGCATTTGCATTGGCATTTTAAAGACTCACAGATGCACTCACATTCGCACTCGCACTCGCACTCGCACTCACATTTCGTAGATACTTCCAAGGGTCTGATGACATGATATATAATGCGATTTGGTTGCCATTTATTTCAGCTGTTTTGCATTTTACATGTCAACACTATTTATAGTCTCGCCAACTTAGAAAGTATCTCAGATACGATCTAAAAGTTCGATTGTGATTAATCATTCATTCCAGTCGATCCCAAAAAAAATCACAGATATGTCACCGTGAACCAGTTCAAAGCGAGGCTTATATCTGCGAAAGTATTTGACGTATGTCGAACGTTCGAATTGGGTTTCTGGACTGATCATATAGTGAGTGATAAATATATTAGCAGCTCAGTTCTGATTTCAGTTCAGTGCGATCGAATAAATCTGATAAGTATTGAGTTGATCTGCGATTGATGACATAGCATTCAAGAACTACAGCTCTCTAGTTAATAAATAAATAAATGCCATCAAAATAATTAATGAATTTAGCAAAACGAAATTTCGCTCGATGCTCCAAAGAAATGCTAATAAATAACAGCACAATAATTGTGCAAAGTGTTCAAAGTGATATTTCTGTTTGTACCTTGTATTCATTTGATTTGGTCAATGTACTCAGTCATGTTACGCACATGTTGTTGGCTCAATTAATTAACAACTTTGCCGAAGGTCTTTGAAAACTTTCTTGAAGCCAGTTCGGCTGTTCATTTCATTTTGTTTGGATTCCCTTTCAAGATCGAGTCGCGCCTTGCAACCTCAACTGCCACTGCAACGGCAACGGCAACGGCAACGGCCACGGCAATTGTTGTTGTGGCATACTCCAGTAGTAGTTGCTTAATCAGCTGCCAGTTGCCGAGCTACAATTGCCGCTGCTGCTGCTGCTGCATTGGGTTGCATGCCGCAATCTGCTGCGGTTGAGGCTGCTCTTTTTCTGGTACTTTGTCATCGTGCTGGCATTTGTGCAAAGTCAACAGCAGCACACTCGTCGTATTCACACTCGTATTTATATTCATGTTCATATTCATATTCACAGTCGTATTCGCACTCATTTGTGTGTAGGCGCCTGACAGTCCAAGTTATTCGAGTCCAAGTGGACGGCAACTGCGATGAATTTCATGGCACGTCTCATGTTACAAGCCTCATGCCTTATGCCGCATGCCTCATGCCCCATGCCTCACATGTTATGTCTAATGTCTAATGTCTAATGTCTCATGCCTCTTGTCATATGTTTTGCGGCTCGTCATTTGCCATTTTTCACACTGCTAGCTAGTAGCAAAGTACAAAAATCAACATTTTCTTATTGCCATCGGCACAACTCTCGCATAATTACAAGAAGCTGTCGTCCGGCCGTAGTTAGAAACAAAAAGCAAAAAAAAAAAACAGCAACTGCAACAAGAGTCCACAAAAAGTGCTTACAAATTTGCCAAACAATGCAGATCGCTGGGCACGAAGTCGCCAAAAACAAAGCAAAACAAAGCGTCGCATTGATGAAACTGTTTCTTTTGTCGGCTGCCCGCCGCCTCTTGCTCCCATTGGAGATACACAAATTCAATGGCCTGGACAGTGTGGCAATTAAGGCCTGGACTCGGACTCGTGCCACGCATGCCACGTTCAAAAGACCAGCAAATTACGACAACTACGAGTATCTGCACTTTACGGCCAGTTGCCGCATAATGTCAACTGAGATGCTCGGCGTGCGGCATTTAAATTCAATTGTTCGTCTTAAACAATCCCTCAGCCTCCATGATCAAACTACAATTTGAATCCTTTTTCAAATGTAGCTCTTTTCAAACCATTTCCAGACATATCAAAAAAGTTAAAAGAAATCGTTTAACACTTCACCTGGTAGCTGAATTTACTTTCTGATTATTGCAAGTTATGTGTTCTTCATATTATTCTTTATTAAGCTCATCCGCCATTAAGGCGGGTAAAGAGTCTAGGATTTGCAAAGACTATTCGTTAAATATGAGAATCGTCTATTTAATTTCATCATGATTTGAGCTTGGCGTTTGGTTGTAACATATTTTCTGGTTTGGGTTGTTATAGTGCTGTTGCTAGTACCGATTCCATCTCTTAATAAATGCAAATTTTTAAAAATTGGGCTTAGCTTAGATGTTATAGTCTAATTTGTCCTTTCGAACCAATCTCTTCCGATTTAAAATATCTTAAGAAAGCTTGCATTAAAAGAAGGATTTTAAGGATTTGCTAAAGATTATATATATTATGCAAAATGTGGGCTTTCAATATATTTTTAGTATATCCCACAAATCAAAAAACCGTCGTAAAAATAAAAGTATTATCCATTGTTTTGTTAAATAATAATATATTATATATTGTTAATAAAATAAAAGTATTTTATATAAACTTTTTTTTCGCCTGAATTATTATAGGCATTGGAAAAAAAGAAGATCATTAAATTGATAAATAGTCAACTTATTAAAGTAATAATTGTATATGTAATAAATGAATATAATAATAATAGATAAATAAATAATAAAATGTAGATATAGCGCTCTGGTATTTGGGCGATTGTTACTAGTAATTTTGATTATGCGTAAATTCATTATTAATATTTAGGATTCATGTCAAATTTTTATTTTATTGGTCATATTAAATCTAGTAGCAATACTAAACTTTGTTGATTAAACGAGCACCAGCTGTTGGGGTCTTCATAGTCTTGATAGTATTATAGACTGAGGTCAGTTTTTATTAGGAATTTACAAATATTTAGGATGTTACCCTCGGAGGGAGGTTGTAACAGGTTGGAGGGTCTAATTTTTGTAACTTTTGCTATAAACTTTTCTGTGTTTAATTATCATGGTGGAACAAAATAGATCGTATTGTATTAAAAGAAAGTGAGTAATTTATGTATTTCTATATTTTGTTGGAACGCAGTTTATGCTTCTTGGACAATCTTAAAGTGTTTTGCATATCGAGAAGGAATCTTCATTTAATATTATTATTACCAATATGCTTATCGACGTACTTATGGTGAGTTTTAGCAGAAACACAATGAATACTTTACGGTAAGGCAGACAGTAGTTGTTTATAAAATCGGGCATATTCCGCATATATGACAAACGAGAAAAAGGCAGCCGAGAAATGGGGCAACTTTGAGGCCGTTGTTGCTACACTGCGGCAATGTTACAGTTACAGTTACTGTTACATTTAAAGCTGCGACTGGCGATTTCTTGTCGTTTATTTTTTCCTTTAATTTTGTTGCTTTTTTTGGGCAGCAGGTTCACAACGAACGCGGCATGCGCTGCACTTGAGATTGGGCAAATGGCCTGGGCGACTGTGCAACCGTGCAACTGTGCAACTGGGCAACTGTGCAACATGCCACATGGAGCTGCCAAAAAATCGAGTTGTCCATGTGCCGCACGCAGCCGAAGGCAGCGCAATGGAAACGAGAGCAAAAGCTGTTTGTTGTTGTTTGTTGTCTATATGGCAGTTGTTGTTGTTGTTGTTGTTGTTGTTGTTTTCTTAGCAGTTTAGCGCCCGTTGTCGTGTCCCCAGCGTTGCCAGTGCTGCCAGTGTCCACGTACCACAAGCCACAGTGGCCTAATGTTGCACATTGTGTGCTGATCTTGTTTATTATGCAAGAAAGCTGCCAAAGTAAGTCAGCGACAACAGCAACAGCAACGACAACGAAAACAACAAAGCATTAAGGAAAAGTTATTTAGAGTACAAATCCGCAACTTTTATTTATGCCCTACAATAAGAATGAGCTTAAAGACAGTGACTACTAAATATTTATGCACTCGCCTTGTTCGGGCCTCTTGCGATTTAACTGCTGGAAATGCCCGAATTTTGAAAGCACTCAGCACTTTCACAAGTTCCATCGCACATACAAAATGCCTAATTTCAGTTACTGTTAATATGCAGACGGAGAGCTATGACAAAATAGCTCTGCTTGCGCTACTCACCGCTCACCGCTTACCGCTCACCTCTCTTCACTTCATTTGATGCACACACCAACAAAAACAATAACAAAAACCAAAATAAACCTGACGAAAAGGCACACCGAATATATTCACATTCAACCGCAAACGAACGGCAACGCGTGCCAAGTGCTGTGCGATCGATCGATCGTTTAAAAGAACCGCCAATCGCGAACACAAAAAAATGGGCACTACGATTACAGCTACAGCTACTGTCTATTGTCTACTGTGCACTGTGCACTGTGCAGTGTGCAGTGTCGACTGCTACTGGACTGCTGCCGCCAGCAGACACAACTGAGCTGCAAACACAGCGCAGCAGTCAGCTGCTGGAAACGAAACGGAACGAAATGGAAGCGAAACACTCCACGCAAGCGCCGCGGCGACAGTCGAAAAGTGGGCGGCGTGTTTAGTTTAGGTCGCGTGTAGGCCTAGTGCAATCTGAGACAAACTGGAATCGGTCTGCAGACTATGTTACTTGCGAGTGCGACAAGAATATGGAACTGGGTCGGGTCAGAGGTTAGCATTTAGCTTTAAAGCACACACACACACACACATACAGTCTGTTATGGCAGCTGTTAAGCCCTTCCTATGAGACAGCTGTTGAATCAATCAGCTGCTTTTTTTTTTTCAAATAATTCAACAACATTTTAAACATAGCAAACTAGCAAGATTACACATGCACTGTTTGATATCGATTGTAATTTTCTCTGCTGCTACCAGAGCAGATTATAATTCTGGAATAAGAACAACCTATTTGGAACATTTGCAAAAAAATAAGTATACGTATTATTCACTTCTAAGCGAATAATTACTATTCATTAATAGTTTCTCCCGATTGTAAATCAACGAAATATGCAAGCATCGCAAACAAATATTATTATTTTTAACAATTATTATGTATTAGAAAGCGATAATAAAATAAACTTTCCAAGCTCAACTAGAGTTAATGAACGCTACAAAAATGTTAAATATCTGGCTTTAAGTTCGCCTGCAATCTTTGATTTGAATAGTTGCCAAATGTGAAATATGTATAACTGGATAATTTCCAATTTAAAGCCACGCTCAAGAATCGCTGAGTGTGTCGAAATAATTGAAGAACAATCGTGCTTAGTGTTAGAAACAGTTTAAATTTAGATTTGCATAAAGTATTAAACGCATTTGGTCTGGGTTAGATATTATCTAAGAGTCAAAACAAATTCTAGCGTAGTCAAAGAGGAGACTCAAGTTCTTAGGCCAACCTTGAGTCAATGCCGCACATGCGATATCATCATAGACGATGGCCAAGAATTCAATGCACTTCCTGCCCAAAAGTCCGACTGCGGACGGTTCCTGAGCGAATTCATTTGCGGCATTTGTTTGGGGCAAGGTCAGCGTCAAGTTGACACCACCAAGTGGCCAGTGAGCAGCGCGATCGCAATCGTCTGCCTCATGGGGATCGCCTTGATTGTTGCGGTTCAGTGCAAATGGCTCGGAAGTCTGTCTTTTTTTCTGCCTTTTGTTTCTTTTGTTTGCACCAGCAGAGGTTCTTCCGCTGCTGGCCTATCGTGGAGCTGTGCAGCGTTGCATAAAACCACTTGGGGCAACATTTCTCGGAGTGGCTCCAAGCGCAACTTGCTCGTAAATTAGCAGCTCAATCAATAAGTTAATCGATGAAAAGAATTTCGCCTGTTGCTTAAGTGCGATGTTTGCTGGTAGATAAGAATTAATCAGCTTACCTCAGTCCGTGTCTGGTATTTGTATTTGGATGTGGATGTGGATGTGGATGTGGATGGTTGGCCCGTCCGGGATGGCGCAGTTGTGAAAACAGGTTGCGATCAATTATTTTCACCGATACCGAAAAAGAATGAAACAACCAATACAGCGAACAACAAAGCACTCAGCACTCTTATTCTTATTCGTATTCGTATTCGTATTCGTTTTGGGAACGAAATGCGCAAAATTCGAATTATTCGATTTGCATTATATTTCTATTGTATTTCATAATTGACGACGGGGTGCGGTTTCAACAGAACAACAAAAAAATGCGAAAAAAAAAACACGAAAAAAACCGAAAACCAAAACAAATGTTTCAAAATTCACAATCAAAAAACGACCAAAAATTGTGAAAAGATTGGACAAGGTAGAAAAAAAGTTGTCATCGACAAGAAATTAACAACAAATTAGCGCTCTGACCATTAATTTAACAAATAACTGTTGATGGCGTTTAACTCATATCATTTTGCCAAATGCTACACGATCATTAAAAAAATTTACAAATTAGCATTTCGCATAGCAAATTCACTTGTTTATTTTTGGCTACCGGGCAAATCGATTGATTCACTTTCTGTGAATATTTGTTTAGCTTTTTTTTTATAATTTTTATTTTGCAAAGACTCTGCTATTCACTTCACTCAAGTTCAACAATTCGCATCGGTTCAATGTGATGCAAATTGCACTTGGATTCGCGCGGATTTTTTCCGTTAAAGATTTTCTTTTCAAATAACTTTGCAGATGGATTCGTCAGTTTGTCGGTTTGTTTTGTATTTTTGTATTCTGTTCAGCTTCTCAGCTAACCAGCGGGTTGTGAGTGCGAGTTCACGTCAGCTCTGGCCAAATGCGCAACACCGACTAACGCGAACGGCGCCCATGTGATAAAGACAAAGCTCTCAAGCAACTGGCAGTGGAACGATCGCATGCGACTTAAGCCCCGATCACACCAGCTCACACTTTGCGGCCAGGCCAGCAAAGCGAACAGATTTCCTTTGCACTTTGCAACACGATCAATATGTTTACTGAAACGGTCTTACAATTTACCAAGTGCTTACATTGGATTATTATATTTTTATAAAAATAAGAACAAATAATGAAAACTTTGATACAAGATTGTTCGTGGGGAACCCCTTGAGCTAAAGAAATGCATTTAGATTTTTTATGATCAAACCTATTGTATAATTATTTTTATTTAATGATTTATTTCTTAGCAGTTCAATCTAATGTTTATGAATTAGAGCATGTCTATTATTTTATTGTATTACATTTATTATATTCATTTATATAATTGTATAGTTAATTTTAAAATTTTCTTAGTCAGTTAAACATTAGTGCGAATATACAGAAAACAATAAATTATAAAATATTCAGCACATATTTGACTGATCATATGTTATTAGGTATATGCTAAAAGTATTTGATATTCAAATAATTTTGCGTAAAAAACATATTATTTATTAAATGATAAATGCTGAGGAAGCAAGCAACGTAGTCTGAACGCAGCATTAGCCTGACCCCACGCAACAAGTGGAAACGAAACGAATGTAAAACGATTAGTACGTTTGCTTTATTGCATTGCATTGTTGGGGCAACGGGAAGAGGAGGAAGAAATAATGGAGTTATTCGGTGGAGGCAAGTGTGGTGGTGAGAAGAGCGTGGAAGATATATCTGAAATATGCTAATGATAAACATGCAGCATTTAAACATTTAGTAAACTCTTTTTCGCTCATTTCGTACGACTTGCGACTCGCGGCTGCAAGTGGGCGAAAGGACTCACAAATTGGCAACAACTTGGCCAAACTGCCTGCACACAATTTATGCAAATCTCATTGTGTGGGCTGGCCAAGCAGTTCTCGCAATACTCGTGTTTGCGAATTGGCCAAGTGCAAATGTGATTTTTGGGAATAGCCAAGTACACACAGCATATCTTATATAGTAAATCGTACTTTACAATCACTACATTAAGTAAAAGTTGGCCAATACGAACATTACCTGTAACCACAGTAGTATTATAAAGGTATCCAAGAACATGTAACCATGAAGACTACTTAAATGGGATGTATTCTGAAGCTACGAATTAGCCTTAATAATACCACTAGAAACATGGGATTTATCACCTAATGCAAAAACTTCATTTGAGATATCAAAATATTAGAAGGGTTTTTATAACCTGCTGATAACCAATTTTTATTAATTTTGTTTATTCTATTTGTTAAATCTATTCATATACTAATCAAATCGTAAACGTGGAAATTGTTATGTCTATTGATTCTTTTGAAATTGTTTTATTTTATACTGCAACTATTATTAATTATTACTCATCAATTTCATTAGAGATAGCAGAATACTAGGAGGGTTTTAATTACCATCTGAGAACTTTATTAAATCCATTTAAAAACCACATATCTGAATATACATGTAGATTTTATCAAATTCTTGATTCTTTTAAAATTATTTTCCAAATTTCAACAAGAAAATGTATTTATAATTTATACTACCACTAAATACATTGTACTAAATGTAATATATAAATAAATATTACAATCAAATGTTAACAAAAATATGTACAAGAAAATATGTTCTAATTTGTTGGAATAACGCTTAAACTGATTTTTTTACAGTTTGCTATTTTTGTTAGTTCAAAATAATTTTTGTATAAATTTTGTATTTGTTAAAGAATTTTAAGAAGTGTTGCAAATATTTTAAATTATGTATATAAATTCATACTTTTATTCTGTAAATTCCTTTCAATGAGTCATATATTTTTAAAATAATTTATCTTAAGGCAAGACGATATTTGATTAAAAAGTTAATGCTTTGAGGATCGAAAACGGGGGAGTGAGACTGTAAAATAAAAGTGCGCAGACGGAAGTCGCAGCAATCAAACAATAAACAACTACAAGTATAATCGAAACAATTAAACAAAGGCGAACTGTAAAGCATATCTATCTATAATGGCAACAACACCACTAACAATAACAATAACAATAACACCAACAAATAATATCAACAACAATAGCAATAACAAAATTGATGAATATGACGGCAACGATTGTGAGTCGATCTAAATCTGACGTTTGGCATGGGCCAAGGAATGGTTTGAGCAGCATGTGCATTGGAGGGGTAGAGAAGCGGTGGGCAGGGGGAAGGGCAGGGGGTAAGGGGCTGTTGGCGAGGGGTCAGCTGGGACGGTGGGACGGCGGGACAGTGGGACGGGCAAGTTGGGTGCGGCATCAACGCAAAACCTAACGGCACAATTACGCTGATACATAGGCATCAATAAACGTATACGTACTATGTGTGTTGTATATACATACATATACGTTTATGTGTGTAGATAGATAGACATATGCATGTATGTGGGTATTGACTAGTGTTTGCATTTGTGCTTTTTTTCCGCCACATTCTCCAAGGACAAACAACATTTTAGTGAGCGTCGCCGCCGTCGACGCCGCCGGCGGCTAACGGCAAAAGGCAGTCCGAAGTTAACTTCAACTTAAGATTGATCTACAAAGCTCAGCTCAGCACAGAGCTCTGGTCTCTGCTGGTCTCCGCTGATCTCCGCTACTCTCCGGTCGCCGATTTTCAATCTTGGGGTCTGGTTGAGTTTTTCGCATTCGCGTTGCCAACTTTCCTTTTTGTGCATGTGTGCCTGACTGTGTGTGTGTGTGTGAGTGTGTGTGTGTGTGTGTGCACATGGTTGGTGTGCGGGCGCACATTAAAACAATAACAATAGTATAAACTACAACAACAGCTGAAACAGAAACTGAAAACCCCAACGCTGGCAATGCCAATGAGGGCACCACATTAAAAAGGTGTGGCAACGCGCGCTACGTTCTGCTGTATGTGTAACAACAACCACAACAACAACAACTGCAACAACAGCAACAATCACAGCAATGGAAACAACAGCAACAACTGCACCATACGCCAACATAGCTGTTAAAGTTAAAGTTACAGTTACAAATTCAAAAGCCACCACCACCACCACCAAAAAAAAAAAACAAACAAAAAAAAAAGGAAAAAATGGCATAAATAAAAAATTGTGTTGGCTTTTCAGCAACTTGAAACAAAACTTCAAGTCTCTTACAAACACACATACACACACACAGGCAGTCACACACGCACACTCACTACCAGAGTCAGAACAAAAGCACCGAATTGGCCGTTACCCTTTCCAAGCTTAATCCTAAGCAGGAATCTTTGAAAGAACTCAAAAATCCGAACCATCTAAAGAACTTGATGGTTCGGATTTTTAAATGCATTCACATTTTGAAGTATGTTTTTTTAACAATCTGACCTTAGACATTAAGTAAATTATAGAGAGGGAATATTCAAAGAATTTTCAAATAGTAATAATTATAAATTAAACTGACAACTACTTTCTACAAAGCCTTCTAAAACTTTTATTGTGAAGTTACTTTTTTATGAAGATTTAACGACTGCTAAATAAAGAAAGAAAATTAAACTAAAATTATATGCATTCAATAAATGTGATGTACTAGACAATGTGAAGATATTCTTGACTATATTTATACTAGGTATTACCATACCAGTTTTTATATTCGTGATCGGTGTATACTTCTATATATACAAATGAGAAATACAATATTATCCAAATCTAATTTTACTTCGTTTGTTCAAATGAGAAACAGAATATTATCGTTATCTTAATTTACTTCATTGAATTATAAAATATGTTTAATAAAATAAAAAAAATATATATGTACACAAAATAAATAAATTATTCGCATGTATATATGCATCTTCTTTTATATATCCAAATTCGAACGAGATTATTATTTAGTTTTTTGAATTAAAAAATATGTACAGTTGTTTTTTTTATTCTTTTGTTGAACTAACAAATTATGTATATTTATTTTCACCTTTTTGTGTTAAATGACACTATTCTTCTTATTGATTATTTTATATGAATATTATGCCAATTATTTGTATACACTTTCAACATCGATTAATCATAGAACAATGATAATAGAGAAAGAACGCTAGAAAGAATGGAGAGAAGCAAACTGAAGGCAATAGCTTAATAATTGGCATGCACAAAAAGTGGCAGTGACGAATAAACATGAATTTAAACACAAAATATTCACCAAGACAATACTATTGGTTGCTATCCTTGAAAGTTTGTTTTATAGTGATATTAATAAAACAATATTTTTTATTTTATTTGAATCAAGCATGCAATAAAAAATGTACAGTTTAATTGCTTAACAAGCGGTTTATTCATAAAAAATAAATTCTAAAATACATATTTTTTTAATTTGTGCAAAAACTTTCAATTCAATAAATCGATGTCTTTTCAACCAGTTACAAAGACAATGCCAAAGTGATTGCGCCCTAATAATGCATATAATGCATATTAGAGTGATATTATGGTTGTTGTTGTTGCTGTTATTGGCTGTAAATTTAATAACGATTGCATCGCTTTTCATTATTCGCGCTGTTGTTGGAACGTTTTCAGACAATTTGCTCGTGTGCTGAGATATCATTTGGGTGTTTGGTTTAAATTAAATTTTTTGGCGCTTGCCAAATCGCTTTACAATTTATTCAAAGTGTTGGCGACAATTCACTTTTCGTTTTCGTTTTCAATTTTGGATTCTGATTTGGGCTGCCTCAGATTTGGGGCGCAACATTTTGCGCAACGGCAGCGCCAAAATTTATGGCCCGCCACTTACCACTTACAGCCAGATGCAAGGTCAAACCATTTAGAACCACGCTGCAGAGAAGTGGCACGGGGAAGTGGCAACAACCGCAGTCCTGGGCAGGCCAGCAACAGGTCTTGGCTCCAGGCTGGCAGCCCAGGGCACAGCGTCAGTTTGCTCAATGGTGGGTGACTCAGCGGCATGCAATTGACTTTGATTTGTGGTGCCCCCAAGTTGCACAAATAAATCAGAGGCAAATGCAATTCCCAAGGCCGTTGTCAAGTCACAATGGCTGGCGCAAAAGAGGCTGCTGCTGATGATGGGGTGTGCTGCTAAAATGGGCAGTGTGCTGGAGTGCTGCTGCAACAAAGGTCAAGTCAAGTGAAATTGCACTCGCGAGGCGCGAGAGACAAAAGTGAGAAAGCTAAAAATTATGTCAAAATTTGAATTAGTGGCTGGGAAGAAAAGTGTGGCAGAGGCTGCGACTGCGACAGCGACTGGCAAACAATGCAGTGGCATAAATTAATTTTCCTATCAGCTGCTTGCTGCGGCGGCGGAAAACGCTTTTCACTTTCGCAAATGTGACACACGATGTCAGTGTCTTAAACTCAGCTCGCCTTCGTTTCGATATGAAGACAGATGTTGGGATGTTGAGACGGCGAGATGAGCATGTCACTCACTGAACACCGAGAATTATCTATTGCAGCAGCAACAACGAATCAAGCCACAGCAAGCTCGCAAATGCAACATACATAATTTCCCTTTTGTGGTATAATTTCGTATCGTTTCTTTTAGTTTCACGCCGCCTTTTCATTTTACAGCTCACAAGTGAAAAAGCTTTCTTTCGCATTAATAAATGTATGGGCAATGAGGAAAAGCGCAGCTATCAAATGAAAGTGTTCGCATCACTTATAAAAACATCCAAGTTCTTAAACATTTAAGTCTGCCGCCAATTACGCAATGCCATCGATTGATTTATCGATACACGGGCAGTCGGTATATATATCGATTTATATAAACGGAATTTCAAACTCAAAGCTATGGTGACTCGGCGTTGCTACAGTGCACGCTAGTTTAGTTTTATATATATATAGTATAGAATCGGAGGGACTTTCCAATCGCTCCCCTGATTGAATTGTGCTGCTATACGGAATACAAAATTAAAATGACAATAAGCCCCACTATTTTAGATTATATTTTCCCAATTGAAAATTGTTTTGATTTTACTTTTTTCTGAGCCCTTAGCTGGAAATTTATTTAGGTTTCCTAGGAGTAAAATAGCTTTAAAAATGTGAAATTTGAAATAAACTGCTTCGTCCCAGCCCTGGTATCGCGCGGCTGTAAGTATCGATTATCTGCTAGCTATCGATGACTCAAATTGCGTGTATTGTTTTCTAATAGGACCATATTTTCTTCGAATAGGGAATTCCAAATATCGATATATTCTATTCAACTGAGTTGGCAACGCATCAAGAAGAAAAGTAAAACAATAAATACGAATTGATAATTTTAACAAATTGTAGCCAATTTCAATGATGAACAAAAATTATTCTGAAAATACCATACAAAACACGTAGTTTTAAGGTTTTCAAACCAAAAATCAATGGATTCGAAAATATTTAAAATTTTGAATTATATCTTACCCACGGTAGTATTTTTAGTTAGCTAGTGCCAAAGTAAAATTAATGATAATTAATTTAATTAAAAGCAACTGCATATAAAAGTTTTTTATTGGTTATTGCCAATATTTTTTTCCCCAAATTTAATTGTGGTATATTTTGGGAAGCCGCGAGCGGTCACACTGCAAGCGATCATTTATCGACGCCCGCGAGAGATTTGTATTTGTTCTATTGTTGTTGTGTGTTCGTTGTTACTGGAATTTGGCAAACAGTTAATTCGAATGCGAGGACCGCTAACAAGATGGCGGACGAACAGAGCGTATTCAAACTGTTTCGAACTGTTGATCCGTCCACAGTGAATGTGCCGCTGAAAGACAAATTTGCCAAACTGACGCTGTCCTCCAACAAGAAAAAGGAATTGGCAAAAGCAAATATCGAAGCACAACAAACAAAAACAGCGAACGTGAATCGCCAGCTCCTCAGCGAGCTTAGTGAGACCAATCAGCCAGCATACGAGCATCCTTTGCTGCGTAGCGATTCCTCGGACTCCGTGAGCATAACGAGAATGGGAGCGGAGCAGAAAGATCCGAAACAGAACGAGAGCGAGCAGCTCGATGTCTCCGATTATATGGAGGTGCTGCAGCTGAGTGGCGACGGCTGCACGCAACGCACGGAGGATGCACAGGTGGATCAACTCTCCACTCAAGTCTCCAATTTGGCAATGCAGCCTAAGGAAGTCTCCATTTGCATATCATCCACAACCGAGGAGGCAACTGATATTGATGATGACGAGGATTCGTGTATTATGATATCCGATAGTGAGGAGGAGGAGGAGAAGCAGGAAAAGCAGCATCACAAGCAGCCGAAAGAGGAGCAACCGAAGCAACCAGCTGTTCACCCTTTGCCTGGCAACAAGGAGCAGCTGCTGGCGGCGTTTTTACGCGACGTATCCTTCGAACGCCGCGAGATGGAGCGACGCGGCATCGTGGACATGTCCATGGATCAGCTGCGCCACTCACGCATGGCCAGCGCGGACACCGAGTCCATGAGCCAGGATCTCGATAACTACCGACCGCTGGACAGCAGCAAGCTGCTGGCCGACAATGAGACTGAAGCGAATACTCTGCTGGACGTTAGCAGCGTCAGCAACAGCAGTAAAAGATTGGCCGACAATGAGACTGAAGCGAATACTCTGCTGGACGTTAGCAGCGTCAGCAACAGCAGTAAAAGATTGGCCGACAATGAGACGGAGGCGAATACTGTGTGCTCTGAGGAGGAGGAGCAGAGCTGCCGACGACTGGCACACGATGACACCGAGGAGCAGCTGTCCGAACAACCGACGCTGCACGACGACACCATTCCCGAGACTGGCAGCGAGGCGGAGCAATCCCCAGCGCGATCACGATCAAGAGCAACAACAGCGAGTAGCGAAGATTTGGGAACACCTGCAATACAAGTGAGCAGCATCAACATCTCGGCCAAGATCAACATTAAGATACACTTACCCAACATGAACACGAGCTCCGCAGAGTCGACGACGGAGTCAGAGGACGATGGGCCGCCAGAAGAGCACCCAGAAGAACAGCCACAAAATCAACCAGTGAAACAGCAGAAGCAGAAAAAGACTTATCAGAAGAACAACTCAGTTTTGCAGGACGATGCCTCTGAAGATGAGCAATTTCTGACAAATGCCGAGCAGCTGCTCAATCAACTCTATGGCAAATCCTGGCAAACACCCGACGTCATACGCACCCTGAAACGCTCAAGTGGCAGTGGTGGCAAGACGGCAGCATCGAAGGGCTCCACTGTAGATCGCACTCCTCTAGCCGAGCTGCGTCGTCAGCCCAAATCGCGTCCAGCGGCTGCCACAACAGCCAAGAAACGTCAGCCGCCAGCCAAGTGCAATGAGAGCGCCTTGGGTGACTTTAGCATCTGTAAGTGATTCAATTAAACAATTTTTTTATAAAACAAAAAAAAAACACCTGCAGGTTTCTAAAGGCTCTTCAACCTTACTAAGGAAAAAATCATTTTGTTCATAGACTTCATATTTTAGGCCATACACGGGATGCAAACAATGCAGCAATTATTTTTGCGGCATTTATTTTTGTTTGTTGGATTGGTTGTTTGCATTCGCGAATTTCAAAAAACGCTTTATTTTGTTGATACAAAATAACTGAAAGACAATCATAGTATACCATTTTTTGTTTTTGTTTTATTTTGTCTCAAATTGATTAAATTAATTAATATGCTTAACAAAGCTAAACGATGAGAAGAAAAAAACCAATAATAATGATCATAAAATATAGTTTAAAATAAAAACTTAAAAATTAGTTTAGTCTTCAAATCAAATAATAATAATTAACATAAATTTGTATAATAAACTGTATGGTGTCTTACAAACTTTCAGTTCAACGCGCTCTGAATGGCAACAAATTGAATTCAACGCATTTGCCCTTGGTGGCACCGAAGCCGTCATCGGCGTTGGCGAAAACCGGATCCTCCCGAGTGGCGAACAAGAAGCAGGTTCGGACTCGACATATTCACGAGGAGCGCTGGAGAGCGCTGGTGGATACGGACAGCGGCACCGATGCCAGTGATGACGAGGATGCGGATGCCACCGATGCTAGCGTGGGCAGCAGCGATAATGCCGGCAATATGACTTATTTAGACCTGACCAAAGACGAGGTACAAGTGGTCAGCAGTCCTGATGGCAGCGGCGGAGATAGCGCTCGAAAATGTAAGAAAAAAAGAGCAGTCGGGTATTGAGGATGGCTTTTAGTGTCGACATATATTTACTCATTGCAGCTCCCGAATTTCCCAAAAAACTGGATGATATTCTGCGCACATGTCGCGCCACTGTGAAGCCCAAACTGTGTGCAACTCCATCAACGCCAGCAACGCCATCCAATGAGCATCCGAAACCAGCACGTCGTCAGCTTTTCACACCCAACATTGGGTACGAGGACGAGCAGGAGGCTAAAGCGATTGTGGAGCGTGCGCTCGACATGGACAATCTGGATGAGTTGGAGATTTACTATCAGCCCGGCAGCACAGTGCACAAGCGTGTGCAGGAAGTGAAGCGCCAAATGGGCATTGTGACACCGAAAGGCAAGCCGATCTTTAAGCTGCCCACGCCCAGTCGGAAGCCAGCTGCGCGACAGCCCAAGCCAAAGACTCCCCAAGTGCGTGAAATGAATGGTGGCAAATGCAGCTTCATTAAATCCCTGGAGAAAGATGTGAGTCGCGAACGAGCGGACAATGAGGCGTTCTTTTATCGTGAGAACTTTAAGCGCAACAAAGAGGAACTAGCGAAGCGTCTTTATGACATATTCAACGAGCACGTGTTTAAAAATAGGCTGGAGGCGCCCATCGTCTGGTCAAAAACGCTGCGCAACACAGCGGGCAGATGTCGGAATAAGCGCAAGTAAGTTCACATAAAGTTAAACAAGTAAAAAAGCAATAGTCGAGACTGTGTTCAAAAATTTAGCGATGTTATGCAGTTCGAACATCTTAAACCATTGAAAAAAGGAACTTTAACATTAATATTACAGTCCTTTGATAAGACTGTTCGCTTAACGGAAACGTCAGATATATTTACTTTTTAAAAGTTTACTCAAAACTCTGCTTAATGATTTTTTATTAATAATCAAAAATGAAAATTTTAGTCCAACTTTGAAATACAAGTTGAGACTAATCATTTATTTGTATTTCAATCAAAAATTATATCAGCATCAATTAAGTAATAAAAATAAAATAATTTAATAACAACCTCCAATTTATCCCAAATTCAAATTCTTCTCCTCCAGACTCAATGAACGCATGTGCACGCTGGAGCTGAGCGTCAAGGTACTGACGAGTGCGGATCGTTTGCGCTGCACACTGATCCATGAGATGTGTCATGCGGCGACTTGGATCTTTAACAATGAGGGAGGACATGGACAAACCTGGAAGCAGTGGACATATCGGGCCATGGCTGCGTTTCCCGATCTGCCACCCATCAGTGTGTGCCACGACTATGAGATCGAATTCAAATACACTTATCGATGCGAAGCCTGCAACGTGGGGTAAGTGGCGAGACGATGATAATGATAAATCGTTTATGTTGATGTTTTTTTTTCTTTGCCAGCTCCAATGCTCATTCGCGGCATCGCAAGGTGGAGAACATCCGCTGTCGCCGTTGCTCGGGACCCATTCAATTGTTCCTCAACAAGAGAGATAAACAGGGCAATGTTCAGATGCAGCCAGTGCGCGAAGCGACGGGTTTCGCCAAGTTCGTGAAGGAGCAGTTTAAGAAGCATAAGCGACCAGATCTCACAGCCGCCGAAGTGATGCGCATACTGAGCGTGGAGTATGCCAAGCTGAAGGAGCAGCAAAACAAGGCGACACCAACAGACGCGTTGATTGCGAAACAAGTGGAAACTTTAGTATTAGATGACAATGACGAAGACTAAGTGCTAGACTAGCTGACAAAGTACAAGCATATGTATTTTTATATATACTTAGCTTAAGAATATATTTAAGAACTATTTGCCAATTGAATAAAACTAAAGCTTCGTTTCCAAAACAAAACACAAAAAACGGTTGCTGATTGTGCTGTTATCAGTGCACTGCTGATGACTTTGGACAGTGTTGTATAATTTATCGGCGGCCAAGCGATGTGTTTGTTATCGATAGGATGAGCTCTATGGACGTCACGCTGACTGTGTACGAGTGCATTTCGAGTTGTGTTATTGAATTAAAACAGCAACCAAATATTAGGCATAGCCTACACATATTATTTAATGCTAAAAACGATAATTGCATTTGCGAAACGAATCAGCTGCTGACCAAGTCGAACAATTGTGACGTCAGCGATAGCGATTTGTCGGCGCAGTGCCATCACTAGCTTGCACACACACACACACACGCAGGCAGGCAATCGTGTAAACATTTAGTTGGAGAAGCGAACACGTCAGCTACGCGGATTCGACACGACGAAACAACAAACAAATTGTAATTGTGGTTAAAACAAAATCAGTTGATTTTGAAAGCGTACAAAACAAACAATTGGCTGTCCCCATCAACAATAAACTGCTGCTGTATTAAAATGGTAAGCAGCCCACACAAACACACACACGCGCATACAGTTGCAAGTCAACGTCGGCGATTTTTCTTAATCGCCGAAATTAACGTTTAATGCGGTTACATTTTAACAGGTACTCGTTGCTGCGGCAGTCTGCACAAAGAATGGCAAGGGTAAGCAAAAACCACACTCTAAATATTGGTAGTTACAATTAATTTATCGATAACTTCAATTATAACCTAATCACACACACACGCATCGCACTCACACACTTGCAGTCATATTGTCACGTCAGTTCGTGGAGATGACCAAAGCTCGGATCGAGGGGCTGCTGGCGGCATTCCCCAAGCTGATGACGGCGGGCAAGCAGCACACGTATGTGGAGACGGACTCGGTGCGCTATGTCTACCAGCCGATGGAGAAGCTCTACATGCTGCTCATCACCACAAAGGCCAGCAATATACTCGAGGATCTGGAGACGCTGCGTCTCTTCTCCAAAGTGGTAAGAGCTATTTGGCGTTTTTACTCAATCCACTGCTGACTCACTGTCCACATTGTGCAGATACCCGAATACAGCCACTCGCTGGACGAGAAGGAGATTGTGGAGAACGCATTCAATTTGATCTTTGCCTTTGATGAGATTGTCGCCTTGGGCTACAGGGAGAGCGTGAATCTGGCGCAGATCAAGACCTTTGTAGAAATGGACTCGCATGAGGAGAAGGTCTATCAGGCGGTGCGACAGACACAGGAGCGCGAGGCACGCCAGAAGATGCGCGAAAAGGCCAAGGAGCTGCAGCGCATACGCATGGAGTCCATTAAACGTGGTGGTCCCTCCTCGGGTGGTTTGGGTGGCCGCAGCGGCGGCTTCAGCTCCGACAGCTTTGGCAGCAGCGGCGTCAGCAGCGCTGGCGGCAGCGGCGGCAATTCAGCTGCGCCATCCATTGAAATGGACAGCAAACCGTTGGCCAGTAAGGCGGCACAGTAAGTAACCATCTTCTTCATACTATGGTTAATAGATGCCCTATTGATTACAATTTGTTTTGAATCCGCAGAAAGCCTGCTTCACGCAACGCTCTCAAGCTGGGCGGCAAGTCAAAGGATGTGGACAGCTTTGTGGATCAGCTGAAGAGTGAGGGCGAAAAGATTGCTAACCTGGCACCAGCTGCTGCCGCAGGCGGCGCCGGAGCAGCGGCTAGCGCTAGTGCCGCCGCCAAGGCCAAAATCTCCGCAGACATTCATACAGAAAGGTGAGATAAAGCTTCTTGTCAGCTTCCTAATTTGACTACTATGATTATTATCTGTTCTAATTTCTCGCCCTTTCATGTGTGCAGTGTTCATCTCAAAATGGAGGATAAACTGGTGGTGCGTCTGGGACGCGATGGTGGCGTACAGCAGTTTGAGTTAACTGGTCTGCTTACGCTGCGCATCACGGACGAGAGTCTGGGACGCATTAAGGTGAAGCTGACCAACAACGATACGCAGGGCATACAGATGCAGACGCATCCCAATGTCGACAAGGAGCTGTTCAAGTCGCGCGCCATGATTGGCCTCAAGAACCCGGCCAAGCCGTTCCCCCTCAACACCGATGTCGGCGTGCTCAAGTGGCGTTTCATCACACAGGATGAATCGGCGATTCCGTTGACCAGTAAGTGGCATTGGCATCTCCATCTCCTTCGCACACTCACTCTCCCCTCTCACTCGTTTCCATTTTAGTCAATTGCTGGCCCTCGGATAACGGCGAAGGTGGCTGCGATGTCAACATTGAATACGAACTGGAGGCACAGCATTTGGAGCTGCAAGACGTGGCCATTGTCATACCTTTGCCGTGAGTAGTTCACTAAATCTTGGTCGGCGTTTCAACATAATTAACTGATGCGTTTTATTATTGAGCAGCTTAAATGTGCAACCGTCGGTGGCAGAGTATGATGGCACCTACAACTATGATTCACGCAAGCATGTGTTGCAGTGGCACATTCCCGTCATTGATGCCGCCAACAAATCGGGCTCGATGGAGTTCAGCTGCAGCGCCTCGATACCGGGCGATTTCTTCCCCTTGCAGGTGTCTTTTGTTTCCAAGACGCCGTATGCGGCCATCAGTGCGCAGGATGTTGTCCAGGTCGATAATGATACGTCCGTCAAGTATTCAAGCGAAACGATTTTGTTTGTGGAGAAATATGAAATTGTTTAAGGTTGCCCGCCGTTCTCCCTCCCCAAAAAAAAATACAATACAATAACGGCAGTAGTAATATACTTAGTATAACTTTATCTTTTCAGCGGTTCACTTTTCTTTTTTTGTATTTTGTGGGATCGCATTATGTACGACCATATAAATGTTAAACCTAAAACATACATATATATAAATATTATACAAAAATATGCATCCATGCCGTGATGCACTTGTTGCAAGTTGCAAGCACGGCCGATTCGCAAAAATTCCAAATGTCGTGCTCCACAATCCATCATCATAGCGTCTAACACATCAAATACAAAATGAAACTATTATTTTGATGCGAAATAAAAAACAACAACAACAAACTATACAATGTTTTAATTATCTACTTTTTTTTTCTAATTTTATTGTATTTTATTGTAAACACAAAACTAACATAATAATAATAAAAATATACAATTGCAAGTAGCAAGTAGATTAGTCAAAAATGTAAATATTCAAAAGCTGGGCGGGTTTTTCAAACTTGAATTTGAATAAAATACGTTAATTTTCAAACTTAAATTTGAATAGATGCTCTATCTTGGCCGGTCGAAAGTCCTAATAAATACGTTTAAAAATATTTATTTATTTATTTATAGATCTAGCTTAACAATGATAAAATTATAAGCTAGTTTTTATTTTTGCTATGGCAGCGTAGGCCTTCAGCACTATGGTTGTGTTCTTATAATTGAGACTTATAATTAACAAATATTTACATTATTTACATTGATTTATATGACTATTATTTATACATGGTGACGTTTAAAAATAACTGTCGATTGTCATTAAAAAAATAAAGAATATTTAAAAAAAACAAACAAGAATTTTTCGAAAAAATCTACAAGGGGTAGGCATGGAAAATTTGCAACAATTTCGAAAATCCTCCGTAACTTCGTCAGTTGAAGGACGATCAGGATGTCCTTTGGCATGCATATGGGGACGGATTCATGATGTACGACTATAAAATCAAAAGCCCAAATATCCTTTAAACAACAGAGTTAGAGGGACTTTTTTGCTGGGAGAAAACATGCTCTATCTTGGCCATATCCTTCCTGATCCTGATGAGTCCTGTGGCAATCAACTCGTCTTAAAAAGGACTATCAGCTGGCCAAAGGGCATTCCGATCGTCCTTGTGGTTGCAAAAATTTCCAAGCAGCATTAGGAAAATAACATACAAATAATTACAAAAAAAAGTATCATTTACAGAAAGTAATTATAATTATTAAGAAAATTATTAATATATAATACAATCAAATCATGAATAAAAGAAAAAGTGCTCAACAATAAAAAAACACGTGTTTTTTTCCGTATTTATGCTTTGCAACACTAGTAAGTACTCAATGAGTACTAATCAAGTATCAATTCCAATTGGGTACTAATCCCAATTTAATACCCGAATTAGAGAAAGAGAATTAGAAAGAGTTACTCGATTTTGAGTACCGAAACAGGTACTCGAATTAGAGTAGCGTCGTGTCAATTGTCCCCATTCCAATGACATGCAATGTAAATTCTCCATTGACAAATGCATGTTAGAGGGGTTAGTAAAGTAAGTAGTGGTGGTGCCATTCGGTATAGCGAATTCGGTAGTGCGCGAGTACTCTTGCGTACTGAAGGGTATTTAAAAAAAAACAAACAAGAATTTTTCGTAAAAATCTACAAGGGAAATTGGCAAAAATTTCGAAAATCCTCCGTAACTTCGTCAGTTGAAGGACGATCAGGATGTCCTTTGGCATGCATATGGGGACGGATTCATGATGTACGACTATAAAATCAAAATTTTTTTTTCGACCTGCAATTGAAAATTTGCAAGTCCAAAAAATAAAAACTTTTGCATACTTTTGGGGATGAGATATAAATTTCATTCCGAAAATTAAAATGTGTTTATTACAGAAACTACAGCGATAATTTAGATAGCAAATGGCCGGTCGAAAGTACTAATAAATACGTTTAAAAATAACTGTCGATTGTCATTAAAAAAATAAAGAATATTTAAAAAAAACAAACAAGAATTTTTCGAAAAAATCTACAAGGGGAAGGCATGGAAAATTTGCAAAAATTTCGAAAATCCTCCGTAACTTCGTCAGTTGAAGGACGATCAGGATGTCCTTTGGCATGCATATGGGGACGGATTCATGATGTACGACTATAAAATCAAAAGCCCAAATATCCTTTAAACAACAGAGTTATAAGGACTTTTTTGCTGGGAGAAAACATGCTCTATCTTGGCCATATCCTTCCTGATCCTGATGAGTCCTGTGGCAATCAACTCGTCTTAACAAGGACTATCAGCTGGCGAAAGGGCATTCCGATCGTCCTTGTGGTTGCCGAGATATTCATGATCTTCTAATTTAGTAGCGACGTTTTGCATTTTTTTTTCGACCTGCAATTGAAAATTTGCACGTCCAAAAAATAAAAACTTTTGCATACTTTTGGGGATGAGATATAAATTTCATTCCGAAAATTAAAATGTGTTTATTACAGAAACTACAGCGATAATTTAGATAGCAATTGGCCGGTCGAAAGTACTAATAAATACGTTTAAAAATAACTGTCGATTGTCATTAAAAAAATAAAGAATATTTAAAAAAAACAAACAAGAATTTTTCGAAAAAATCTACAAGGGGAAGGCATGGAAAATTTGCAAAAATTTCGAAAATCCTCCGTAACTTCGTCAGTTGAAGGACGATCAGGATGTCCTTTGGCATGCATATGGGGACGGATTCATGATGTACGACTATAAAATCAAAAGCCCAAATATCCTTTAAGCAACAGAGTTAGAAGGACTTTTTTGCTGGGAGAAAACATGCTCTATCTTGGCCATATCCTTCCTGATCCTGATGAGTCCTGTGGCAATCAACTCGTCTTAACAAAGACTATCAGCTGGCGAAAGGGCATTCCGATCGTCCTTGCGGTTGCCGAGATATTCATGATCTTCTAATTTAGTAGCGACGCTTTGCATTTTTTTTTCGACCTGCAATTGAAAATTTGCAAGTCCAAAAAATAAAAACTTTTGCATACTTTTGGGGATGAGATATAAATTTCATTCCGAAAAATAAAATGTGTTTATTACAGAAACAACAGCGATAATTTAGATAGCAATTGGCCGGTCGAAAGTCCTAATAAATACGTTTAAAAATAACTGTCGATTGTCATTAAAAAAAAAAAGAATATTTAAAAAAAACAAACAAGAATTTTTCGAAAAAATCTACAAGGGGAAGGCATGGAAAATTTGCAAAAATTTCGAAAATCCTCCGTAACTTCGTCAGTTGAAGGACGATCAGGATGTCCTTTGGCATGCATATGGGGACGGATTCATGATGTACGACTATAAAATCAAAAGCCCAAATATCCTTTAAACAACAGAGTTATAAGGACTTTTTTGCTGGGAGAAAACATGCTCTATCTTGGCCATATCCTTCCTGATCCTGATGAGTCCTGTGGCAATCAACTCGTCTTAACAAGGACTATCAGCTGGCGAAAGGGCATTCCGATCGTCCTTGTGGTTGCCGAGATATTCATGATCTTCTAATTTAGTAGCGACGTTTTGCATTTTTTTTTCGACCTGCAATTGAAAATTTGCAAGTCCAAAAAATAAAAACTTTTGCATACTTTTGGGGATGAGATATAAATTTCATTCCGAAAATTAAAATGTGTTTATTACAGAAACTACAGCGATAATTTAGATAGCAATTGACCGGTCGAAAGTACTAATAAATACGTTTAAAAATAACTGTCGATTGTCATTAAAAAAATAAAGAATATTTAAAAAAAACAAACAAGAATTTTTCGAAAAAATCTACAAGGGGTAGGCATGGAAAATTTGCAAAAATTTCGAAAATCCTCCGTAACTTCGTCAGTTGAAGGACGATCAGGATGTCCTTTGGCATGCATATGGGGACGGATTCATGATGTACGACTATAAAATCAAAAGCCCAAATATCCTTTAAACAACAGAGTTAGAGGGACTTTTTTGCTGGGAGAAAACATGCTCTATCTTGGCCATATCCTTCCTGATCCTGATGAGTCCTGTGGCAATCAACTCGTCTTAACAAGGACTATCAGCAGGCCAAAGGGCATTCCGATCGTCCTTGTGGTTGCGGAGATATTCATGATTTTCTAATTTTGTAGCGACTCTTTGCATTTTTTTTTCGACTCTGCAATTGAAAATTTGCAAGTCCAAAAAATAAAAACTTTTGCATACTTTTGGGGATGAGATATAAATTTCAGTCTGAAAATTAAAATGTGTTTATTACAGAAACTACAGCGATAATTTAGATAGCAATTGGCCGGTCGAAAGTCCTAATAAATACGTTTAAAAATAACTGTCGATTGTCATTAAAAAAATAAAGAATATTTAAAAAAAACAAACAAGAATTTTTCGAAAAAATCTACAAGGGGTAGGCATGGAAAATTTGCAAAAATTTCGAAAATCCTCCGTAACTTCGTCAGTTGAAGGACGATCAGGATGTCCTTTGGCATGCATATGGGGACGGATTCATGATGTACGACTATAAAGTCAAAAGCTCAAATATCCTTTAAACAACAGAGTTAGAGGGACTTTTTTGATGGGAGAAAACATGCTCTATCTTGGCCATAGGGCATTCCGATCGTCCTTGTGGTTGCCGAGATATTCATGATTTTCTAATTTTGTAGCGACTTTTTGCATTTTTTTTTCGACCTGCAATTGAAAATTTGCAAGTCCAAAAAATAAAAACTTTTGCATACTTTTGGGGATGAGATATAAATTTCATTCCGAAAATTAAAATGTGTTTATTACAGAAACTACAGCGATAATTTAGATAGCAATTGGCCGGTCGAAAGTCCTAATAAATACGTTTAAAAATAACTGTAGATTGTCATTAAAAACATAAAGAATATTTAAAAAAAACAAACAAGAATTTTTCGAAAAAATCTACAAGGGGTAGGCATGGAAAATTGGGCAAAAATTCAAAAATCCTTTGTAACTTCGTCATTTGAAGGACGATCAGGATGTCCTTTGGCATGCATATGGGGACGGATTCATGATGTACGACTATAAAATCAAAAGCCCAAATATCCTTTAAACAACAGAGTTAGAGGGACTTTTTTGCTGGGAGAAAACATGCTCTATCTTGGCCATATCCTTCCTGATCCTGATGAGTCCTGTGGCAATCAACTCGTCTTAACAAGGACTATCAGCTGGCCAGAGATATTCATGATTTTCTAATTTTGTAGCGACTCTTTGCATTTTTTTTTCGACTCTGCAATTGAAAATTTGCAAGTCCAAAAAATAAAAACTTTTGCATACTTTTGGGGATGAGATATAAATTTCAGTCTGAAAATTAAAATGTGTTTATTACAGAAACTACAGCGATAATTTAGATAGCAATTGGCCGGTCGAAAGTCCTAATAAATACGTTTAAAAATAACTGTCGATTGTCATTAAAAAAATAAAGAATATTTAAAAAAAACAAACAAGAATTTTTCGAAAAAATCTACAAGGGGTAGGCATGGAAAATTTGCAAAAATTTCGAAAATCCTCCGTAACTTCGTCAGTTGAAGGACGATCAGGATGTCCTTTGGCATGCATATGGGGACGGATTCATGATGTACGACTATAAAATCAAAAGCCCAAATATCCTTTAAACAACAGAGTTAGAGGGACTTTTTTGCTGGGAGAAAACATGCTCTATCTTGGCCATATCCTTCCTGATCCTGATGAGTCCTGTGGCAATCAACTCGTCTTAACAAGGACTATCAGCTGGCCAAAGGGCATTTCGATCGTCCTTGTGGTTGCGGAGATATTCATGATTTTCTAATTTTGTAGCGACTCTTTGCATTTTTTTTTCGACTCTGCAATTGAAAATTTGCAAGTCCAAAAAAAAAAACTTTTGCATACTTTTGGGGATGAGATACAAATTTCAGTCCGAAAATTAAAATGTGTTTATTACAGAAACTACAGCGATAATTTAGATAGCAATTGGCCGGTCGAAAGTCCTAATAAATACGTTTAAAAATAACTGTCGATTGTCATTAAAAAAATGAAGAATATTTAAAAAAAAACAAACAAGAATTTTTCGTAAAAATCTACAAGGGGTACCCATGGAAAATTGGCAAAAATTTCGAAAATCCTCCGTAACTTCGTCAGTTGAAGGACGATCAGGATGTCCTTTGGCATGCATATGGGGACGGATTCATGATGTACGACTATAAAATCAAAATTTTTTTTTCGACCTGCAATTGAAAATTTGCAAGTCCAAAAAATAAAAACTTTTGCATACTTTTGGGGATGAGATATAAATTTCAGTCCGAAAATTAAAATGTGTTTATTACAGAAACTACAGCGATAATTTAGATAGCAAATGGCCGGTCGAAAGTACTAATAAATACGTTTAAAAATAACTGTCGATTGTCATTAAAAAAATAAAGAATATTTAAAAAAAACAAACAAGAATTTTTCGAAAAAATCTACAAGGGGAAGGCATGGAAAATTTGCAAAAATTTCGAAAATCCTCCGTAACTTCGTCAGTTGAAGGACGATCAGGATGTCCTTTGGCATGCATATGGGGACGGATTCATGATGTACGACTATAAAATCAAAAGCCCAAATATCCTTTAAACAACAGAGTTAGAGGGACTTTTTTGCTGGGAGAAAACATGCTCTATCTTGGCCATATCCTTCCTGATCCTGATGAGTCCTGTGGCAATCAACTCGTCTTAACAAGGACTATCAGCTGGCCAAAGGGCATTCCGATCGTCCTTGTGGTTGCGGAGATATTCATGATTTTCTAATTTTGTAGCGACTCTTTGCATTTTTTTTTCGACTCTGCAATTGAAAATTTGCAAGTCCAAAAAATAAAAACTTTTGCATACTTTTGGGGATGAGATATAAATTTCAGTCTGAAAATTAAAATGCGTTTATTACAGAAACTACAGCGATAATTTAGATAGCAATTGGCCGGTCGAAAGTCCTAATAAATACGTTTAAAAATAACTGTCGATTGTCATTAAAAAAATAAAGAATATTTAAAAAAAACAAACAAGAATTTTTCGAAAAAATCTACAAGGGGTAGGCATGGAAAATTTGCAAAAATTTCGAAAATCCTCCGTAACTTCGTCAGTTGAAGGACGATCAGGATGTCCTTTGGCATGCATATGGGGACGGATTCATGATGTACGACTATAAAATCAAAAGCCCAAATATCCTTTAAACAACAGAGTTAGAAGGACTTTTTTGCTGGGAGAAAACATGCTCTATCTTGGCCATATCCTTCCTGATCCTGATGAGTCCTGTGGCAATCAACTCGTCTTAACAAGGACTATCAGCTGGCCAAAGGGCATTCCGATCGTCCTTGTGGTTGCCGAGATATTCATGATTTTCTAATTTTGTAGCGACTCTTTGCATTTTTTTTTCGACTCTGCAATTGAAAATTTGCAAGTCCAAAAAAAAAAACTTTTGCATACTTTTGGGGATGAGATATAAATTTCAGTCCGAAAATTAAAATGTGTTTATTACAGAAACTACAGCGATAATTTAGATAGCAATTGGCCGGTCGAAAGTCCTAATAAATACGTTTAAAAATAACTGTCGATTGTCATTAAAAAAATAAAGAATATTTAAAAAAAACAAACAAGAATTTTTCGAAAAAATCTACAAGGGGTAGGCATGGAAAATTTGCAAAAATTTCGAAAATCCTCCGTAACTTCGTCAGTTGAAGGACGATCAGGATGTCCTTTGGCATGCATATGGGGACGGATTCATGATGTACGACTATAAAATCAAAAGCCCAAATATCCTTTAAACAACAGAGTTAGAAGGACTTTTTTGATGTGAGAAAACATGCTCTATCTTGGCCATATCCTTCCTGATCCTGATGAGTCCTGTGGCAATCAACTCGTCTTAACAAGGACTATCAGCTGGCCAAAGGGCATTCCGATCGTCCTTGTGGTTGCCGAGATATTCATGATTTTCTAATTTTGTAGCGACTCTTTGCATTTTTGTTTCGACTCTGCAATTGAAAATTTGCAAGTCCAAAAAATAAAAACTTTTGCATACTTTTGGGGATGAGATATAAATTTCAGTCCGAAAATTAAAATGTGTTTATTACAGAAACAACAGCGATAATTTAGATAGCAATTGGCCGGTCGAAAGTCCTAATAAATACGTTTAAAAATAACTGTCGATTGTCATTAAAAAAATAAAGAATATTTAAAAAAAAACAAACAAGAATTTTTCGAAAAAATCTACAAGGGGTAGGCATGGAAAATTTGCAAAAATTTCGAAAATCCTCCGTAACTTCGTCAGTTGAAGGACGATCAGGATGTCCTTTGGCATGCATATGGGGACGGATTCATGATGTACGACTATAAAATCAAAAGCCCAAATATCCTTTAAACAACAGAGTTAGAAGGACTTTTTTGATGGGAGAAAACATGCTCTATCTTGGCCATACCCCACCTCAACAACCCTCTTAACAAGGACTATCAGCTGGCCAAAGGGCATTCCGATCGTCCTTGTGGTTGCCGAGATATTCATGATTTTCTAATTTTGTAGCGACTTTTTGCATTTTTTTTTCGACTCTGCAATTGAAAATTTGCAAGTCCAAAAAATAAAAACTTTTGCATACTTTTGGGGATGAGATATAAATTTCATTCCGAAAATTAAAATGTGTTTATTACAGAAACTACAGCGATAATTTAGATAGCAATTGGCCGGTCGAAAGTCCTAATAAATACGTTTAAAAATAACTGTCGATTGTCATTAAAAAAATAAAGAATATTTAAAAAAAACAAACAAGAATTTTTCGAAAAAATCTACAAGGGGTAGGCATGGAAAATTTGGCAAAAATTTCAAAAATCCTCCGTAACTTCGTCATTTGAAGGACGATCAGGATGTCCTTTGGCATGCATATGGGGACGGATTCATGATGTACGACTATAAAATCAAAAGCCCAAATATCCTTTAAACAACAGAGTTAGAAGGACTTTTTTGCTGGGAGAAAACATGCTCTATCTTGGCCATATCCTTCCTGATCCTGATGAGTCCTGTGGCAATCAACTCGTCTTAACAAGGACTATCAGCTGGCCAGAGATATTCATGATTTTCTAATTTTGTAGCGACTCTTTGCATTTTTTTTTCGACTCTGCAATTGAAAATTTGCAAGTCCAAAAAATAAAAACTTTTGCATACTTTTGGGGATGAGATATAAATTTCAGTCCGAAAATTAAAATGTGTTTATTACAGAAACTACAGCGATAATTTAGATAGCAATTGGCCGGTCGAAAGTCCTAATAAATACGTTTAAAAATAACTGTCGATTGTCATTAAAAAAATAAAGAATATTTAAAAAAAACAAACAAGAATTTTTCGAAAAAATCTACAAGGGGTAGGCATGGAAAATTTGCAAAAATTTCGAAAATCCTCCGTAACTTCGTCAGTTGAAGGACGATCAGGATGTCCTTTGGCATGCATATGGGGACGGATTCATGATGTACGACTATAAAATCAAAAGCCCAAATATCCTTTAAACAACAGAGTTAGAAGGACTTTTTTGCTGGGAGAAAACATGCTCTATCTTGGCCATATCCTTCCTGATCCTGATGAGTCCTGTGGCAATCAACTCGTCTTAACAAGGACTATCAGCTGGCCAAAGGGCATTCCGATCGTCCTTGTGGTTGCCGAGATATTCATGATTTTCTAATTTTGTAGCGACTCTTTGCATTTTTTTTTCGACTCTGCAATTGAAAATTTGCAAGTCCAAAAAAAAAAACTTTTGCATACTTTTGGGGATGAGATATAAATTTCAGTCCGAAAATTAAAATGTGTTTATTACAGAAACTACAGCGATAATTTAGATAGCAATTGGCCGGTCGAAAGTCCTAATAAATACGTTTAAAAATAACTGTCGATTGTCATTAAAAAAATAAAGAATATTTAAAAAAAACAAACAAGAATTTTTCGAAAAAATCTACAAGGGGTAGGCATGGAAAATTTGCAAAAATTTCGAAAATCCTCCGTAACTTCGTCAGTTGAAGGACGATCAGGATGTCCTTTGGCATGCATATGGGGACGGATTCATGATGTACGACTATAAAATCAAAAGCCCAAATATCCTTTAAACAACAGAGTTAGAAGGACTTTTTTGATGTGAGAAAACATGCTCTATCTTGGCCATATCCTTCCTGATCCTGATGAGTCCTGTGGCAATCAACTCGTCTTAACAAGGACTATCAGCTGGCCAAAGGGCATTCCGATCGTCCTTGTGGTTGCCGAGATATTCATGATTTTCTAATTTTGTAGCGACTCTTTGCATTTTTTTTTCGACTCTGCAATTGAAAATTTGCAAGTCCAAAAAATAAAAACTTTTGCATACTTTTGGGGATGAGATATAAATTTCAGCCCGAAAATTAAAATGTGTTTATTACAGAAACAACAGCGATAATTTAGATAGCAATTGGCCGGTCGAAAGTCCTAATAAATACGTTTAAAAATAACTGTCGATTGTCATTAAAAAAATAAAGAATATTTAAAAAAAAACAAACAAGAATTTTTCGAAAAAATCTACAAGGGGTAGGCATGGAAAATTTGCAAAAATTTCGAAAATCCTCCGTAACTTCGTCAGTTGAAGGACGATCAGGATGTCCTTTGGCATGCATATGGGGACGGATTCATGATGTACGACTATAAAATCAAAAGCCCAAATATCCTTTAAACAACAGAGTTAGAAGGACTTTTTTGAAGGGAGAAAACATGCTCTATCTTGGCCCCCCCCTTCAACAACTCGTCTTAACAAGGACTATCAGCTGGCCAAAGGGCATTCCGATCGTCCTTGTGGTTGCCGAGATATTCATGATTTTCTAATTTTGTAGCGACTTTTTGCATTTTTTTTTCGACCTGCAATTGAAAATTTGCAAGTCCAAAAAATAAAAACTTTTGCATACTTTTGGGGATGAGATATAAATTTCAGTCCGAAAATTAAAATGTGTTTATTACAGAAACTACAGCGATAATTTAGATAGCAATTGGCCGGTCGAAAGTCCTAATAAATACGTTTAAAAATAACTGTCGATTGTCATTAAAAAAATAAAGAATATTTAAAAAAAACAAACAAGAATTTTTCGAAAAAATCTACAAGGGGTAGGCATGGAAAATTTGCAAAAATTTCAAAAATCCTCCGTAACTTCGTCAGTTGAAGGACGATCAGGATGTCCTTTGGCATGCATATGGGGACGGATTCATGATGTACGACTATAAAATCAAAAGCCCAAATATCCTTTAAACAACAGAGTTAGAAGGACTTTTTTGCTGGGAGAAAACATGCTCTATCTTGGCCATATCCTTCCTGATCCTGATGAGTCCTGTGGCAATCAACTCGTCTTAACAAGGACTATCAGCTGGCCAAAGGGCATTCCGATCGTCCTTGTGGTTGCCGAGATATTCATGATTTTCTAATTTTGTAGCGACTTTTTGCATTTTTTTTTCGACTCTGCAATTGAAAATTTGCAAGTCCAAAAAATAAAAACTTTTGCATACTTTTGGGGATGAGATATAAATTTCAGTCCGAAAATTAAAATGTGTTTATTACAGAAACTACAGCGATAATTTAGATAGCAATTGGCCGGTCGAAAGTCCTAATAAATACGTTTAAAAATAACTGTCGATTGTCATTAAAAAAATGAAGAATATTTAAAAAAAAACAAACAAGAATTTTTCGTAAAAATCTATTGAAAATTTGCAAGTCCAAAAAATAAAAACTTTTGCATACTTTTGGGGATGAGATATAAATTTCAGTCCGAAAATTAAAATGTGTTTATTACAGAAACTACAGCGATAATTTAGATAGCAAATGGCCGGTCGAAAGTACTAATAAATACGTTTAAAAATAACTGTCGATTGTCATTAAAAAAATAAAGAATATTTAAAAAAAACAAACAAGAATTTTTCGAAAAAATCTACAAGGGGTAGGCATGGAAAATTTGCAAAAATTTCGAAAATCCTCCGTAACTTCGTCAGTTGAAGGACGATCAGGATGTCCTTTGGCATGCATATGGGGACGGATTCATGATGTACGACTATAAAATCAAAAGCCCAAATATCCTTTAAACAACAGAGTTAGAAGGACTTTTTTGCTGGGAGAAAACATGCTCTATCTTGGCCATATCCTTCCTGATCCTGATGAGTCCTGTGGCAATCAACTCGTCTTAACAAGGACTATCAGCTGGCCAAAGGGCATTCCGATCGTCCTTGTGGTTGCCGAGATATTCATGATTTTCTAATTTTGTAGCGACTCTTTGCATTTTTTTTTCGACTCTGCAATTGAAAATTTGCAAGTCCAAAAAATAAAAACTTTTGCATACTTTTGGGGATGAGATATAAATTTCAGTCCGAAAATTAAAATGTGTTTATTACAGAAACTACAGCGATAATTTAGATAGCAATTGGCCGGTCGAAAGTCCTAATAAATACGTTTAAAAATAACTGTCGATTGTCATTAAAAAAATAAAGAATATTTAAAAAAAACAAACAAGAATTTTTCGAAAAAATCTACAAGGGGTAGGCATGGAAAATTTGCAAAAATTTCGAAAATCCTCCGTAACTTCGTCAGTTGAAGGACGATCAGGATGTCCTTTGGCATGCATATGGGGACGGATTCATGATGTACGACTATAAAATCAAAAGCCCAAATATCCTTTAAACAACAGAGTTAGAAGGACTTTTTTGCTGGGAGAAAACATGCTCTATCTTGGCCATATCCTTCCTGATCCTGATGAGTCCTGTGGCAATCAACTCGTCTTAACAAGGACTATCAGCTGGCCAAAGGGCATTCCGATCGTCCTTGTGGTTGCCGAGATATTCATGATTTTCTAATTTTGTAGCGACTCTTTGCATTTTTTTTTCGACTCTGCAATTGAAAATTTGCAAGTCCAAAAAATAAAAACTTTTGCATACTTTTGGGGATGAGATATAAATTTCAGTCCGAAAATTAAAATGTGTTTATTACAGAAACTACAGCGATAATTTAGATAGCAATTGGCCGGTCGAAAGTCCTAATAAATACGTTTAAAAATAACTGTCGATTGTCATTAAAAAAATAAAGAATATTTAAAAAAAACAAACAAGAATTTTTCGAAAAAATCTACAAGGGGTAGGCATGGAAAATTTGCAAAAATTTCGAAAATCCTCCGTAACTTCGTCAGTTGAAGGACGATCAGGATGTCCTTTGGCATGCATATGGGGACGGATTCATGATGTACGACTATAAAATCAAAAGCCCAAATATCCTTTAAACAACAGAGTTAGAAGGACTTTTTTGCTGGGAGAAAACATGCTCTATCTTGGCCATATCCTTCCTGATCCTGATGAGTCCTGTGGCAATCAACTCGTCTTAACAAGGACTATCAGCTGGCCAAAGGGCATTCCGATCGTCCTTGTGGTTGCCGAGATATTCATGATTTTCTAATTTTGTAGCGACTCTTTGCATTTTTGTTTCGACTCTGCAATTGAAAATTTGCAAGTCCAAAAAATAAAAACTTTTGCATACTTTTGGGGATGAGATATAAATTTCAGTCCGAAAATTAAAATGTGTTTATTACAGAAACAACAGCGATAATTTAGATAGCAATTGGCCGGTCGAAAGTCCTAATAAATACGTTTAAAAATAACTGTCGATTGTCATTAAAAAAATAAAGAATATTTAAAAAAAAACAAACAAGAATTTTTCGAAAAAATCTACAAGGGGTAGGCATGGAAAATTTGCAAAAATTTCGAAAATCCTCCGTAACTTCGTCAGTTGAAGGACGATCAGGATGTCCTTTGGCATGCATATGGGGACGGATTCATGATGTACGACTGTAAAATCAAAAGCCCAAATATCCTTTAAACAACAGAGTTAGAAGGACTTTTTTTGCTGGGAGAAAACATGCTCTATCTTGGCCATATCCTTCCTGATCCTGATGAGTCCTGTGGCAATCAACTCGTCTTAACAAGGACTATCAGCTGGCCAAAGGGCATTCCGATCGTCCTTGTGGTTGCCGAGATATTCATGATTTTCTAATTTTGTAGCGACTCTTTGCATTTTTTTTTCGACTCTGCAATTGAAAATTTGCAAGTCCAAAAAATAAAAACTTTTGCATACTTTTGGGGATGAGATATAAATTTCAGTCCGAAAATTAAAATGTGTTTATTACAGAAACAACAGCGATAATTTAGATAGCAATTGGCCGGTCGAAAGTCCTAATAAATACGTTTAAAAATAACTGTCGATTGTCATTAAAAAAATAAAGAATATTTAAAAAAAAACAAACAAGAATTTTTCGAAAAAATCTACAAGGGGTAGGCATGGAAAATTTGCAAAAATTTCGAAAATCCTCCGTAACTTCGTCAGTTGAAGGACGATCAGGATGTCCTTTGGCATGCATATGGGGACGGATTCATGATGTACGACTATAAAATCAAAAGCCCAAATATCCTTTAAACAACAGAGTTAGAAGGACTTTTTTGATGGGAGAAAACATGCTCTATCTTGGCCATATCCTTCCTGATCCTGATGAGTCCTGTGGCAATCAACTCGTCTTAACAAGGACTATCAGCTGGCCAAAGGGCATTCCGATCGTCCTTGTGGTTGCCGAGATATTCATGATTTTCTAATTTTGTAGCGACTCTTTGCATTTTTTTTTCGACTCTGCAATTGAAAATTTGCAAGTCCAAAAAATAAAAACTTTTGCATACTTTTGGGGATGAGATATAAATTTCAGTCCGAAAATTAAAATGTGTTTATTACAGAAACAACAGCGATAATTTAGATAGCAATTGGCCGGTCGAAAGTCCTAATAAATACGTTTAAAAATAACTGTCGATTGTCATTAAAAAAATAAAGAATATTTAAAAAAAAACAAACAAGAATTTTTCGAAAAAATCTACAAGGGGTAGGCATGGAAAATTTGCAAAAATTTCGAAAATCCTCCGTAACTTCGTCAGTTGAAGGACGATCAGGATGTCCTTTGGCATGCATATGGGGACGGATTCATGATGTACGACTATAAAATCAAAAGCCCAAATATCCTTTAAACAACAGAGTTAGAAGGACTTTTTTGCTGGGAGAAAACATGCTCTATCTTGGCCATATCCTTCCTGATCCTGATGAGTCCTGTGGCAATCAACTCGTCTTAACAAGGACTATCAGCTGGCCAAAGGGCATTCCGATCGTCCTTGTGGTTGCCGAGATATTCATGATTTTCTAATTTTGTAGCGACTCTTTGCATTTTTTTTTCGACTCTGCAATTGAAAATTTGCAAGTCCAAAAAATAAAAACTTTTGCATACTTTTGGGGATGAGATATAAATTTCAGTCCGAAAATTAAAATGTGTTTATTACAGAAACTACAGCGATAATTTAGATAGCAATTGGCCGGTCGAAAGTCCTAATAAATACGTTTAAAAATAACTGTCGATTGTCATTAAAAAAATAAAGAATATTTAAAAAAAAACAAACAAGAATTTTTCGAAAAAATCTACAAGGGGTAGGCATGGAAAATTTGCAAAAATTTCGAAAATCCTCCGTAACTTCGTCAGTTGAAGGACGATCAGGATGTCCTTTGGCATGCATATGGGGACGGATTCATGATGTACGACTGTAAAATCAAAAGCCCAAATATCCTTTAAACAACAGAGTTAGAAGGACTTTTTTGCTGGGAGAAAACATGCTCTATCTTGGCCATATCCTTCCTGATCCTGATGAGTCCTGTGGCAATCAACTCGTCTTAACAAGGACTATCAGCTGGCCAAAGGGCATTCCGATCGTCCTTGTGGTTGCCGAGATATTCATGATTTTCTAATTTTGTAGCGACTCTTTGCATTTTTTTTTCGACTCTGCAATTGAAAATTTGCAAGTCCAAAAAATAAAAACTTTTGCATACTTTTGGGGATGAGATATAAATTTCAGTCCGAAAATTAAAATGTGTTTATTACAGAAACAACAGCGATAATTTAGATAGCAATTGGCCGGTCGAAAGTCCTAATAAATACGTTTAAAAATAACTGTCGATTGTCATTAAAAAAATAAAGAATATTTAAAAAAAACAAACAAGAATTTTTCGAAAAAATCTACAAGGGGTAGGCATGGAAAATTTGCAAAAATTTCGAAAATCCTCCGTAACTTCGTCAGTTGAAGGACGATCAGGATGTCCTTTGGCATGCATATGGGGACGGATTCATGATGTACGACTATAAAATCAAAAGCCCAAATATCCTTTAAACAACAGAGTTAGAAGGACTTTTTTGCTGGGAGAAAACATGCTCTATCTTGGCCATATCCTTCCTGATCCTGATGAGTCCTGTGGCAATCAACTCGTCTTAACAAGGACTATCAGCTGGCCAAAGGGCATTCCGATCGTCCTTGTGGTTGCCGAGATATTCATGATTTTCTAATTTTGTAGCGACTTTTTGCATTTTTTTTTCGACTCTGCAATTGAAAATTTGCAAGTCCAAAAAATAAAAACTTTTGCATACTTTTGGGGATGAGATATAAATTTCAGTCCGAAAATTAAAATGTGTTTATTACAGAAACTACAGCGATAATTTAGATAGCAATTGGCCGGTCGAAAGTCCTAATAAATACGTTTAAAAATAACTGTCGATTGTCATTAAAAAAATAAAGAATATTTAAAAAAAAACAAACAAGAATTTTTCGAAAAAATCTACAAGGGGTAGGCATGGAAAATTTGCAAAAATTTCGAAAATCCTCCGTAACTTCGTCAGTTGAAGGACGATCAGGATGTCCTTTGGCATGCATATGGGGACGGATTCATGATGTACGACTGTAAAATCAAAAGCCCAAATATCCTTTAAACAACAGAGTTAGAAGGACTTTTTTGCTGGGAGAAAACATGCTCTATCTTGGCCATATCCTTCCTGATCCTGATGAGTCCTGTGGCAATCAACTCGTCTTAACAAGGACTATCAGCTGGCCAAAGGGCATTCCGATCGTCCTTGTGGTTGCCGAGATATTCATGATTTTCTAATTTTGTAGCGACTCTTTGCATTTTTTTTTCGACTCTGCAATTGAAAATTTGCAAGTCCAAAAAATAAAAACTTTTGCATACTTTTGGGGATGAGATATAAATTTCAGTCCGAAAATTAAAATGTGTTTATTACAGAAACTACAGCGATAATTTAGATAGCAATTGGCCGGTCGAAAGTCCTAATAAATACGTTTAAAAATAACTGTCGATTGTCATTAAAAAAATAAAGAATATTTAAAAAAAAACAAACAAGAATTTTTCGAAAAAATCTACAAGGGGTAGGCATGGAAAATTTGCAAAAATTTCGAAAATCCTCCGTAACTTCGTCAGTTGAAGGACGATCAGGATGTCCTTTGGCATGCATATGGGGACGGATTCATGATGTACGACTGTAAAATCAAAAGCCCAAATATCCTTTAAACAACAGAGTTAGAAGGACTTTTTTGCTGGGAGAAAACATGCTCTATCTTGGCCATATCCTTCCTGATCCTGATGAGTCCTGTGGCAATCAACTCGTCTTAACAAGGACTATCAGCTGGCCAAAGGGCATTCCGATCGTCCTTGTGGTTGCCGAGATATTCATGATTTTCTAATTTTGTAGCGACTCTTTGCATTTTTGTTTCGACTCTGCAATTGAAAATTTGCAAGTCCAAAAAATAAAAACTTTTGCATACTTTTGGGGATGAGATATAAATTTCAGTCCGAAAATTAAAATGTGTTTATTACAGAAACTACAGCGATAATTTAGATAGCAATTGGCCGGTCGAAAGTCCTAATAAATACGTTTAAAAATAACTGTCGATTGTCATTAAAAAAATAAAGAATATTTAAAAAAAAACAAACAAGAATTTTTCGAAAAAATCTACAAGGGGTAGGCATGGAAAATTTGCAAAAATTTCGAAAATCCTCCGTAACTTCGTCAGTTGAAGGACGATCAGGATGTCCTTTGGCATGCATATGGGGACGGATTCATGATGTACGACTGTAAAATCAAAAGCCCAAATATCCTTTAAACAACAGAGTTAGAAGGACTTTTTTGATGGGAGAAAACATGCTCTATCTTGGCCATATCCTTCCTGATCCTGATGAGTCCTGTGGCAATCAACTCGTCTTAACAAGGACTATCAGCTGGCCAAAGGGCATTCCGATCGTCCTTGTGGTTGCCGAGATATTCATGATTTTCTAATTTTGTAGCGACTCTTTGCATTTTTGTTTCGACTCTGCAATTGAAAATTTGCAAGTCCAAAAAATAAAAACTTTTGCATACTTTTGGGGATGAGATATAAATTTCAGTCCGAAAATTAAAATGTGTTTATTACAGAAACAACAGCGATAATTTAGATAGCAATTGGCCGGTCGAAAGTCCTAATAAATACGTTTAAAAATAACTGTCGATTGTCATTAAAAAAATAAAGAATATTTAAAAAAAAACAAACAAGAATTTTTCGAAAAAATCTACAAGGGGTAGGCATGGAAAATTTGCAAAAATTTCGAAAATCCTCCGTAACTTCGTCAGTTGAAGGACGATCAGGATGTCCTTTGGCATGCATATGGGGACGGATTCATGATGTACGACTATAAAATCAAAAGCCCAAATATCCTTTAAACAACAGAGTTAGAAGGACTTTTTTGATGGGAGAAAACATGCTCTATCTTGGCCATATCCTTCCTGATCCTGATGAGTCCTGTGGCAATCAACTCGTCTTAACAAGGACTATCAGCTGGCCAAAGGGCATTCCGATCGTCCTTGTGGTTGCCGAGATATTCATGATTTTCTAATTTTGTAGCGACTCTTTGCATTTTTTTTTCGACCTCCAATTCCGATCGTCCTTGTGGTTGCCGAGATATTCATGATTTTCTAATTTTGTAGCGACTCTTTGCATTTTTGTTTCGACTCTGCAATTGAAAATTTGCAAGTCCAAAAAATAAAAACTTTTGCATACTTTTGGGGATGAGATATAAATTTCAGTCCGAAAATTAAAATGTGTTTATTACAGAAACAACAGCGATAATTTAGATAGCAATTGGCCGGTCGAAAGTCCTAATAAATACGTTTAAAAATAACTGTCGATTGTCATTAAAAAAATAAAGAATATTTAAAAAAAACAAACAAGAATTTTTCGAAAAAATCTACAAGGGGTAGGCATGGAAAATTTGCAAAAATTTCGAAAATCCTCCGTAACTTCGTCAGTTGAAGGACGATCAGGATGTCCTTTGGCATGCATATGGGGACGGATTCATGATGTACGACTATAAAATCAAAAGCCCAAATATCCTTTAAACAACAGAGTTAGAAGGACTTTTTTGCTGGGAGAAAACATGCTCTATCTTGGCCATATCCTTCCTGATCCTGATGAGTCCTGTGGCAATCAACTCGTCTTAACAAGGACTATCAGCTGGCCAAAGGGCATTCCGATCGTCCTTGTGGTTGCCGAGATATTCATGATTTTCTAATTTTGTAGCGACTCTTTGCATTTTTTTTTCGACTCTGCAATTGAAAATTTGCAAGTCCAAAAAATAAAAACTTTTGCATACTTTTGGGGATGAGATATAAATTTCAGTCCGAAAATTAAAATGTGTTTATTACAGAAACTACAGCGATAATTTAGATAGCAATTGGCCGGTCGAAAGTCCTAATAAATACGTTTAAAAATAACTGTCGATTGTCATTAAAAAAATAAAGAATATTTAAAAAAAAACAAACAAGAATTTTTCGAAAAAATCTACAAGGGGTAGGCATGGAAAATTTGCAAAAATTTCGAAAATCCTCCGTAACTTCGTCAGTTGAAGGACGATCAGGATGTCCTTTGGCATGCATATGGGGACGGATTCATGATGTACGACTATAAAATCAAAAGCCCAAATATCCTTTAAACAACAGAGTTAGAAGGACTTTTTTGCTGGGAGAAAACATGCTCTATCTTGGCCATATCCTTCCTGATCCTGATGAGTCCTGTGGCAATCAACTCGTCTTAACAAGGACTATCAGCTGGCCAAAGGGCATTCCGATCGTCCTTTTGGTTCCAGAGATATTCATGATTTTCTAATTTTGTAGCGACTCTTTGCATTTTTGTTTCGACTCTGCAATTGAAAATTTGCAAGTCCAAAAAATAAAAACTTTTGCATACTTTTGGGGATGAGATATAAATTTCAGTCCGAAAATTAAAATGTGTTTATTACAGAAACTACAGCGATAATTTAGATAGCAATTGGCCGGTCGAAAGTCCTAATAAATACGTTTAAAAATAACTGTCGATTGTCATTAAAAAAATAAAGAATATTTAAAAAAAAACAAACAAGAATTTTTCGAAAAAATCTACAAGGGGTAGGCATGGAAAATTTGCAAAAATTTCGAAAATCCTCCGTAACTTCGTCAGTTGAAGGACGATCAGGATGTCCTTTGGCATGCATATGGGGACGGATTCATGATGTACGACTATAAAATCAAAAGCCCAAATATCCTTTAAACAACAGAGTTAGAAGGACTTTTTTGATGGGAGAAAACATGCTCTATCTTGGCCATATCCTTCCTGATCCTGATGAGTCCTGTGGCAATCAACTCGTCTTAAAAAGGACTATCAGCTGGCCAAAGGGCATTCCGATCGTCCTTGTGGTTGCCGAGATATTCATGATTTTCTAATTTTGTAGCGACTCTTTGCATTTTTGTTTCGACTCTGCAATTGAAAATTTGCAAGTCCAAAAAATAAAAACTTTTGCATACTTTTGGGGATGAGATATAAATTTCAGTCCGAAAATTAAAATGTGTTTATTACAGAAACAACAGCGATAATTTAGATAGCAATTGGCCGGTCGAAAGTCCTAATAAATACGTTTAAAAATAACTGTCGATTGTCATTAAAAAAATAAAGAATATTTAAAAAAAAACAAACAAGAATTTTTCGAAAAAATCTACAAGGGGTAGGCATGGAAAATTTGCAAAAATTTCGAAAATCCTCCGTAACTTCGTCAGTTGAAGGACGATCAGGATGTCCTTTGGCATGCATATGGGGACGGATTCATGATGTACGACTGTAAAATCAAAAGCCCAAATATCCTTTAAACAACAGAGTTAGAAGGACTTTTTTGCTGGGAGAAAACATGCTCTATCTTGGCCATATCCTTCCTGATCCTGATGAGTCCTGTGGCAATCAACTCGTCTTAACAAGGACTATCAGCTGGCGAAAGGGCATTCCGATCGTCCTTGTGGTTGCCGAGATATTCATGATTTTCTAATTTTGTAGCGACTCTTTGCATTTTTTTTTTTTTTTTTTTCCCGTCCTGCAGAGAAGAAACAAAGAGAGTACTAAATAACAAATAAATATTTAAAACAAATAAATAGGGGTTTATGAGACGAAGGAGTCACTGTGTAGTCTCTTCAATCTTCGAAGAGAGCGTTGAAACTGCTACCAGTGGGTTCGGGTGCGCCATGAGCCTGTCGCTGTATCGGCTGCTATGCTGGTTAATCTGATCGCCCACCGGAATAAGCGAAATCAGCTTCGATTGCCCGGTTGGTGACATACCAGGAAGTCCGGTTGCCCGCCGAGCAGCACGAGCCTGCACCACCCTAAGCCTGTTAGCTGGTGCCTTGATGCTGTGCCCCAAACTTGGATACCATAAGTCCAAGTTGGCGTAAGTATCGCTTTGATCAATAACCTTCGTCGACAGCTGGAGACTTCTGGACTTCAAAGCCAATCCATTTTCTGCAGCTTGCGAAGGCATTTCGCTTTGATGGCCGTGATGTGGGTATTCCATGTCAGCCGGCGGTCCAAGTGGACACCCAGGTCGCAATGCGAAGTGACGTTTTCGATGTTGCCACCATCGAAGGTCAGATCTATGCCGATCAAACGCCTGAGCGAAAATGTCACGCATGCCGACTTACTGGTATTAATTGCAATGTTCCATTGCTTGGTCCATCGCTCCATCGCATACAGCCAGTCTTGAACTGCCGCGGCTGCTGTCTGTTGACATGAGTGGACGCAAGCATGGCCGTGTCATCTGCGTAAGTGGCCAGCAGCAGATAGGCAGTGACATACCTTCGGAAATATGACGGCAACGGCGCTGGCATGTCACTTGTGAAAAGATGTAAGGAATGGACCAAGTACACTTCCTTGAGGCACTCCTGCGTGAATCTCTGCCAAGCTGGAGCGTGAGTCTCTGACTGCTACTTCAAACGTCCGATCACGATAAAACTCAGTATGCGAAGTAGGGTGCTGGGAGAAGATTCTTCATTTTGTACAGCAAGCCATCGTGCCACACTTTATCGAAGGCTTTTTTACGTCAAGAAGACGCCAACGTGTGGACTTATGCTCGAGTCCCTGCGTGATGAGGTTGACCAGGCGATGGACTTGTTCTGGGCAGCCATGAGATTTCCTGAATCCAAATTGATGCTTCGAATGAGACGGCTACTTGGCAGTTCCATCAGTCGCTAACAGAATCCGCTCGAAGATCTTGGAGAAGGTGGTCAGCAGACTAATAGGGCGGTAAGAGTCGACCTGCGTTGGAGTCTTGCCTGCTTTGGGGATCATGACAATCCGCGCACGTTTCCACTGCCTTGAAAGTGGCCCAAGCTTAGCATGGCATTGAAAGTCTTCACCAGTGCTAGGACTCCTTTGCGTGGAAGAGACTTTGCCGCTCTATTGTCGATCCGTCGTGTCCAGGAGTCTTCTTAAGTTTCAGCGCTTTAAGATGCAACATGACTTCTTGCGGCGTGATGGGTCTAATGGGGCGGCCAGTTGTATAGACGCTTAAAATTGGCAACCTCTTGACGCTGGAAAGCGTCTGACGTTGAAATGCGTAAAGTGGAGGCCAAGTGCTCAGCAAAAGCATTTGCTTTCTCACAATCTGACTTGAGCCACTGTGACTCTGAATAGGAGATTGGAAAATCGGCTGTCTCTTTATTCCTCTCGTGAGCTTCCATATACAGAAATCGCTGCAGCTATCAGGGCCAGCTCCTTCCAACAGGGAATCAATGTTCTTCTGGCGTGTCTTTGCTAGCAACCTGTGCAGTCTGTTTGTGACGCTTGATAGAAGCTGCTTAGTTGCAGGATCACCCGTCACAATGTATTGCCTTCTAAGACGCCTTTTTTGGTCCAGCAGTGTCCTTGCCTCCGAAATAGTATGGGCGCCCTTCTGTTGCTGGGAGACCAATGGACGCTGAGTGGCGTAGCTTGCTGCGCAGCTTCTGCAATATTCTTAAGACAGTCGACGTACGCATCCAGATCGCTGCACGAAATGATCGGAAATTGAGCATTGTGTCTTTCGATGTACGACTTAAAAGTCTCTATTTTGCATTTGTGGCACATTTTTGGGACTCCTTTGAAGAATTGAGCTTCTTCTTCCAGCATAAAGACAACGCAATGGTCCGATGACACTCAGTCAACACTCTCACTGTGATCTGTTGCTGTCTGAACCCTTTGAAATTCCGAAGTCGATTGCGCTGAGTGTGTTCGCACATAAGGATAGCAGGTGGCCTCTCCAGATGCTACAACATCGATGTTTTCATCGGCCAGACGGACTCAGAATCCGCCTCTTGCACACATTCTGTAGTTGCCCCACCATCTATGTTTGGCATTCCAATCACCTGCTGCAAGAATTTAACGCCGAGCTGAGAAGAATGTGTATGAGTGCTTCTGTCCACCTGAAGGCTGAGGGCAGTAACTGAAGCAACATTGAATCTTCCTCTGCTTGTAGAAAGTTCTATGATACGGCTTGAATGTGGTCTTCAGAGATAACAAAGCGAGTTGATGAGCAATGACTGCTTTCACGAGATCGCCGCGCCCCCATGCCGCTGGTCGTCTGGGTGATGGCTTTATTAGGTGAACCGATCTTGAAGTTATCGGGAACAAGTTCTTCTGACAACAGAGGATGTCAATGTCGTGCAGCTCAATGAAAGCAGTGATCTCGTTTGTTTTCGAGCTTACCCCATTTGGATTCCAACTTGCAATTTTAAGAGCACCCATTGTGAAAACAGTAGAGAAGAGCGCTTTGCAGAATAGCTTGCATTAATGTTTCTACAAGCGACATCATCCTGTCGAGCCTCGTAAAAACTGTTCCAGCTTAGCATCAAGCGAAGCATTAACGTTTGAATGTGTTGGGATTGAATGATTTTCAGTTCCTTTGCGAGGCAGGCTACGTTGATCGCTGAATTGGCTCCTTTTAGCAACGCTTGCGAAAGTTTCCTTACCAGGATTATATGCTGCATGTTTTGATAGAGATTCGTGGTGGATACTGTGGGCTCGGTGTCCTTCAAGTGGTGGTTCTGCTTGAATGCAACTTGCAGGTATTTTCTGCAGCCTTTGAATTAGCCGCATGAGATTGCCGCAGTGGAAGCAGCACCTAGGGTCGTCCTTTCCGAGTTTGCATTCCAGAGTTGGGTGATTTTCTCCACATTCTCTACAAATATGATGCCGTGTGCAGTATGCTTTTGTGTGCCATATTCCTGACACCTGTGGCATTGCACAGACCGGATTGCTTGCGTGGCTTCTCCCAGGTGACTTTGTGTCTGCAGACGGCAGAATGTTTTGTTATTTTCAGCCTTCTTAAGGTCAACAAATCTCATGTTGAGTGGAGTTGAGTTGCCTTGTTTCGTGGGTATATATTCGCATAACGCAGTGACCCTCACCCTCAAGCATTCAATAATGTCCTCTGAAGGGACATCATGTGGATGTTTCTCATAACCATGCGGTAAGGACGATCTTCTGGCACTGATGGTGATGAAAAATTGTTCCCTTTTCGCGGAAGTGCCTGGCCACGAGCCTGTACGCGTCCGATGAGTTGCACTGAATGGCACAGTCACCTGAGTTCACCTTTAATGGAGTATAGTCTCCAATGATACCATCCAATTCACGCAAAACAAGTACTGATCACACCAGAACCATTATCCTTAACTTTATAGATCGATTTTTGTGAAGCACTAACTGTCTTTGTCTTGCTTTTTGCTGTTGCCGGATGCAAAGTACTTCACCTTCTTCGCGTCGCGATTCATCGCGGCTTTTGATGTGAGGTCCAATTCTTATCCATTTCTCTTCGTCACTTATTATAACGGTTACGGTACATTCTCTAATTTTCTTCTTATAATCACCTTTAAAATGCACCTGCTCTCTTCTTCCCCTCCTTTTCTTCTTTTTATACTTCCTCCACCCTATAAGATTCGAAATCCTATTATACAATCATCCTCGTACTATCACGGTCACACCTGCCATTTAAACTCTTTAATCAACTATAAATAAACTCACTTACAATTTATCACTTTTAGCCCATCTTTTACTCCACTTGTCACCTCTACAACTCCTCCAAACTAGTCAATTCAAACAATCACCACATTTTTCTCATCGATTCAAATCATATTTTTCTCTATATTTATCCATATTTATCAATTCTAACTTTACTATAAATTATAATACTAAAATATATATTTCTACTCTACAACCCCTACTATTTTTTCCACCATAATCCTATCTATACTCAACACAAACCTATAAACTAAACTTAACACTATCTCCTCTAATCTACCACCCTAATCTCCCACACTTTAATATAACTTCAATCACTATTACTTCTTATAACAAACAACTTAATTTCCTACAATATATTTCATACCTCTTTAATAATTACTATATCACAAAAACACTCTAACTCTTGCAAACTCCTTCACGCATTTTTTTTTTCGACTCTGCAATTGAAAATTTGCAAGTCCAAAAAATAAAAACTTTTGCATACTTTTGGGGATGAGATATAAATTTCAGTCCGAAAATTAAAATGTGTTTATTACAGAAACTACAGCGATAATTTAGATAGCAATTGGCCGGTCGAAAGTCCTAATAAATACGTTTAAAAATAACTGTCGATTGTCATTAAAAAAATAAAGAATATTTAAAAAAAAACAAACAAGAATTTTTCGAAAAAATCTACAAGGGGTAGGCATGGAAAATTTGCAAAAATTTCGAAAATCCTCCGTAACTTCGTCAGTTGAAGGACGATCAGGATGTCCTTTGGCATGCATATGGGGACGGATTCATGATGTACGACTATAAAATCAAAAGCCCAAATATCCTTTAAACAACAGAGTTAGAAGGACTTTTTTGCTGGGAGAAAACATGCTCTATCTTGGCCATATCCTTCCTGATCCTGATGAGTCCTGTGGCAATCAACTCGTCTTAACAAGGACTATCAGCTGGCCAAAGGGCATTCCGATCGTCCTTTTGGTTCCAGAGATATTCATGATTTTCTAATTTTGTAGCGACTCTTTGCATTTTTTTTTCGACTCTGCAATTGAAAATTTGCAAGTCCAAAAAATAAAAACTTTTGCATACTTTTGGGGATGAGATATAAATTTCAGTCCGAAAATTAAAATGTGTTTATTACAGAAACTACAGCGATAATTTAGATAGCAATTGGCCGGTCGAAAGTCCTAATAAATACGTTTAAAAATAACTGTCGATTGTCATTAAAAAAATAAAGAATATTTAAAAAAAAACAAACAAGAATTTTTCGAAAAAATCTACAAGGGGTAGGCATGGAAAATTTGCAAAAATTTCGAAAATCCTCCGTAACTTCGTCAGTTGAAGGACGATCAGGATGTCCTTTGGCATGCATATGGGGACGGATTCATGATGTACGACTATAAAATCAAAAGCCCAAATATCCTTTAAACAACAGAGTTAGAAGGACTTTTTTGCTGGGAGAAAACATGCTCTATCTTGGCCATATCCTTCCTGATCCTGATGAGTCCTGTGGCAATCAACTCGTCTTAACAAGGACTATCAGCTGGCCAAAGGGCATTCCGATCGTCCTTTTGGTTCCAGAGATATTCATGATTTTCTAATTTTGTAGCGACTCTTTGCATTTTTTTTTCGACTCTGCAATTGAAAATTTGCAAGTCCAAAAAATAAAAACTTTTGCATACTTTTGGGGATGAGATATAAATTTCAGTCCGAAAATTAAAATGTGTTTATTACAGAAACTACAGCGATAATTTAGATAGCAATTGGCCGGTCGAAAGTCCTAATAAATACGTTTAAAAATAACTGTCGATTGTCATTAAAAAAATAAAGAATATTTAAAAAAAAACAAACAAGAATTTTTCGAAAAAATCTACAAGGGGTAGGCATGGAAAATTTGCAAAAATTTCGAAAATCCTCCGTAACTTCGTCAGTTGAAGGACGATCAGGATGTCCTTTGGCATGCATATGGGGACGGATTCATGATGTACGACTATAAAATCAAAAGCCCAAATATCCTTTAAACAACAGAGTTAGAAGGACTTTTTTGCTGGGAGAAAACATGCTCTATCTTGGCCATATCCTTCCTGATCCTGATGAGTCCTGTGGCAATCAACTCGTCTTAACAAGGACTATCAGCTGGCCAAAGGGCATTCCGATCGTCCTTGTGGTTGCCGAGATATTCATGATTTTCTAATTTTGTAGCGACTCTTTGCATTTTTTTTTCGACTCTGCAATTGAAAATTTGCAAGTCCAAAAAATAAAAACTTTTGCATACTTTTGGGGATGAGATATAAATTTCAGTCCGAAAATTAAAATGTGTTTATTACAGAAACTACAGCGATAATTTAGATAGCAATTGGCCGGTCGAAAGTCCTAATAAATACGTTTAAAAATAACTGTCGATTGTCATTAAAAAAATAAAGAATATTTAAAAAAAACAAACAAGAATTTTTCGAAAAAATCTACAAGGGGTAGGCATGGAAAATTTGCAAAAATTTCGAAAATCCTCCGTAACTTCGTCAGTTGAAGGACGATCAGGATGTCCTTTGGCATGCATATGGGGACGGATTCATGATGTACGACTATAAAATCAAAAGCCCAAATATCCTTTAAACAACAGAGTTAGAAGGACTTTTTTGCTGGGAGAAAACATGCTCTATCTTGGCCATATCCTTCCTGATCCTGATGAGTCCTGTGGCAATCAACTCGTCTTAACAAGGACTATCAGCTGGCCAAAGGGCATTCCGATCGTCCTTGTGGTTGCCGAGATATTCATGATTTTCTAATTTTGTAGCGACTCTTTGCATTTTTTTTTCGACTCTGCAATTGAAAATTTGCAAGTCCAAAAAATAAAAACTTTTGCATACTTTTGGGGATGAGATATAAATTTCAGTCCGAAAATTAAAATGTGTTTATTACAGAAACTACAGCGATAATTTAGATAGCAATTGGCCGGTCGAAAGTCCTAATAAATACGTTTAAAAATAACTGTCGATTGTCATTAAAAAAATAAAGAATATTTAAAAAAAACAAACAAGAATTTTTCGAAAAAATCTACAAGGGGTAGGCATGGAAAATTTGCAAAAATTTCGAAAATCCTCCGTAACTTCGTCAGTTGAAGGACGATCAGGATGTCCTTTGGCATGCATATGGGGACGGATTCATGATGTACGACTATAAAATCAAAAGCCCAAATATCCTTTAAACAACAGAGTTAGAAGGACTTTTTTGCTGGGAGAAAACATGCTCTATCTTGGCCATATCCTTCCTGATCCTGATGAGTCCTGTGGCAATCAACTCGTCTTAACAAGGACTATCAGCTGGCCAAAGGGCATTCCGATCGTCCTTGTGGTTGCCGAGATATTCATGATTTTCTAATTTTGTAGCGACTCTTTGCATTTTTTTTTCGACTCTGCAATTGAAAATTTGCAAGTCCAAAAAATAAAAACTTTTGCATACTTTTGGGGATGAGATATAAATTTCAGTCCGAAAATTAAAATGTGTTTATTACAGAAACAACAGCGATAATTTAGATAGCAATTGGCCGGTCGAAAGTCCTAATAAATACGTTTAAAAATAACTGTCGATTGTCATTAAAAAAATAAAGAATATTTAAAAAAAACAAACAAGAATTTTTCGAAAAAATCTACAAGGGGTAGGCATGGAAAATTTGCAAAAATTTCGAAAATCCTCCGTAACTTCGTCAGTTGAAGGACGATCAGGATGTCCTTTGGCATGCATATGGGGACGGATTCATGATGTACGACTATAAAATCAAAAGCCCAAATATCCTTTAAACAACAGAGTTAGAAGGACTTTTTTGCTGGGAGAAAACATGCTCTATCTTGGCCATATCCTTCCTGATCCTGATGAGTCCTGTGGCAATCAACTCGTCTTAACAAGGACTATCAGCTGGCCAAAGGGCATTCCGATCGTCCTTTTGGTTCCAGAGATATTCATGATTTTCTAATTTTGTAGCGACTCTTTGCATTTTTTTTTCGACTCTGCAATTGAAAATTTGCAAGTCCAAAAAATAAAAACTTTTGCATACTTTTGGGGATGAGATATAAATTTCAGTCCGAAAATTAAAATGTGTTTATTACAGAAACAACAGCGATAATTTAGATAGCAATTGGCCGGTCGAAAGTCCTAATAAATACGTTTAAAAATAACTGTCGATTGTCATTAAAAAAATAAAGAATATTTAAAAAAAAACAAACAAGAATTTTTCGAAAAAATCTACAAGGGGTAGGCATGGAAAATTTGCAAAAATTTCGAAAATCCTCCGTAACTTCGTCAGTTGAAGGACGATCAGGATGTCCTTTGGCATGCATATGGGGACGGATTCATGATGTACGACTATAAAATCAAAAGCCCAAATATCCTTTAAACAACAGAGTTAGAAGGACTTTTTTGCTGGGAGAAAACATGCTCTATCTTGGCCATATCCTTCCTGATCCTGATGAGTCCTGTGGCAATCAACTCGTCTTAACAAGGACTATCAGCTGGCCAAAGGGCATTCCGATCGTCCTTTTGGTTCCAGAGATATTCATGATTTTCTAATTTTGTAGCGACTCTTTGCATTTTTTTTTCGACTCTGCAATTGAAAATTTGCAAGTCCAAAAAATAAAAACTTTTGCATACTTTTGGGGATGAGATATAAATTTCAGTCCGAAAATTAAAATGTGTTTATTACAGAAACTACAGCGATAATTTAGATAGCAATTGGCCGGTCGAAAGTCCTAATAAATACGTTTAAAAATAACTGTCGATTGTCATTAAAAAAATAAAGAATATTTAAAAAAAACAAACAAGAATTTTTCGAAAAAATCTACAAGGGGTAGGCATGGAAAATTTGCAAAAATTTCGAAAATCCTCCGTAACTTCGTCAGTTGAAGGACGATCAGGATGTCCTTTGGCATGCATATGGGGACGGATTCATGATGTACGACTATAAAATCAAAAGCCCAAATATCCTTTAAACAACAGAGTTAGAAGGACTTTTTTGCTGGGAGAAAACATGCTCTATCTTGGCCATATCCTTCCTGATCCTGATGAGTCCTGTGGCAATCAACTCGTCTTAACAAGGACTATCAGCTGGCCAAAGGGCATTCCGATCGTCCTTGTGGTTGCCGAGATATTCATGATTTTCTAATTTTGTAGCGACTCTTTGCATTTTTTTTTCGACTCTGCAATTGAAAATTTGCAAGTCCAAAAAATAAAAACTTTTGCATACTTTTGGGGATGAGATATAAATTTCAGTCCGAAAATTAAAATGTGTTTATTACAGAAACTACAGCGATAATTTAGATAGCAATTGGCCGGTCGAAAGTCCTAATAAATACGTTTAAAAATAACTGTCGATTGTCATTAAAAAAATAAAGAATATTTAAAAAAAACAAACAAGAATTTTTCGAAAAAATCTACAAGGGGTAGGCATGGAAAATTTGCAAAAATTTCGAAAATCCTCCGTAACTTCGTCAGTTGAAGGACGATCAGGATGTCCTTTGGCATGCATATGGGGACGGATTCATGATGTACGACTATAAAATCAAAAGCCCAAATATCCTTTAAACAACAGAGTTAGAAGGACTTTTTTGCTGGGAGAAAACATGCTCTATCTTGGCCATATCCTTCCTGATCCTGATGAGTCCTGTGGCAATCAACTCGTCTTAACAAGGACTATCAGCTGGCCAAAGGGCATTCCGATCGTCCTTGTGGTTGCCGAGATATTCATGATTTTCTAATTTTGTAGCGACTCTTTGCATTTTTTTTTCGACTCTGCAATTGAAAATTTGCAAGTCCAAAAAATAAAAACTTTTGCATACTTTTGGGGATGAGATATAAATTTCAGTCCGAAAATTAAAATGTGTTTATTACAGAAACTACAGCGATAATTTAGATAGCAATTGGCCGGTCGAAAGTCCTAATAAATACGTTTAAAAATAACTGTCGATTGTCATTAAAAAAATAAAGAATATTTAAAAAAAACAAACAAGAATTTTTCGAAAAAATCTACAAGGGGTAGGCATGGAAAATTTGCAAAAATTTCGAAAATCCTCCGTAACTTCGTCAGTTGAAGGACGATCAGGATGTCCTTTGGCATGCATATGGGGACGGATTCATGATGTACGACTATAAAATCAAAAGCCCAAATATCCTTTAAACAACAGAGTTAGAAGGACTTTTTTGCTGGGAGAAAACATGCTCTATCTTGGCCATATCCTTCCTGATCCTGATGAGTCCTGTGGCAATCAACTCGTCTTAACAAGGACTATCAGCTGGCCAAAGGGCATTCCGATCGTCCTTGTGGTTGCCGAGATATTCATGATTTTCTAATTTTGTAGCGACTCTTTGCATTTTTTTTTCGACTCTGCAATTGAAAATTTGCAAGTCCAAAAAATAAAAACTTTTGCATACTTTTGGGGATGAGATATAAATTTCAGTCCGAAAATTAAAATGTGTTTATTACAGAAACTACAGCGATAATTTAGATAGCAATTGGCCGGTCGAAAGTCCTAATAAATACGTTTAAAAATAACTGTCGATTGTCATTAAAAAAATAAAGAATATTTAAAAAAAACAAACAAGAATTTTTCGAAAAAATCTACAAGGGGTAGGCATGGAAAATTTGCAAAAATTTCGAAAATCCTCCGTAACTTCGTCAGTTGAAGGACGATCAGGATGTCCTTTGGCATGCATATGGGGACGGATTCATGATGTACGACTATAAAATCAAAAGCCCAAATATCCTTTAAACAACAGAGTTAGAAGGACTTTTTTGCTGGGAGAAAACATGCTCTATCTTGGCCATATCCTTCCTGATCCTGATGAGTCCTGTGGCAATCAACTCGTCTTAACAAGGACTATCAGCTGGCCAAAGGGCATTCCGATCGTCCTTGTGGTTGCCGAGATATTCATGATTTTCTAATTTTGTAGCGACTCTTTGCATTTTTTTTTCGACTCTGCAATTGAAAATTTGCAAGTCCAAAAAATAAAAACTTTTGCATACTTTTGGGGATGAGATATAAATTTCAGTCCGAAAATTAAAATGTGTTTATTACAGAAACTACAGCGATAATTTAGATAGCAATTGGCCGGTCGAAAGTCCTAATAAATACGTTTAAAAATAACTGTCGATTGTCATTAAAAAAATAAAGAATATTTAAAAAAAAACAAACAAGAATTTTTCGAAAAAATCTACAAGGGGTAGGCATGGAAAATTTGCAAAAATTTCGAAAATCCTCCGTAACTTCGTCAGTTGAAGGACGATCAGGATGTCCTTTGGCATGCATATGGGGACGGATTCATGATGTACGACTATAAAATCAAAAGCCCAAATATCCTTTAAACAACAGAGTTAGAAGGACTTTTTTGCTGGGAGAAAACATGCTCTATCTTGGCCATATCCTTCCTGATCCTGATGAGTCCTGTGGCAATCAACTCGTCTTAACAAGGACTATCAGCTGGCCAAAGGGCATTCCGATCGTCCTTGTGGTTGCCGAGATATTCATGATTTTCTAATTTTGTAGCGACTCTTTGCATTTTTTTTTCGACTCTGCAATTGAAAATTTGCAAGTCCAAAAAATAAAAACTTTTGCATACTTTTGGGGATGAGATATAAATTTCAGTCCGAAAATTAAAATGTGTTTATTACAGAAACTACAGCGATAATTTAGATAGCAATTGGCCGGTCGAAAGTCCTAATAAATACGTTTAAAAATAACTGTCGATTGTCATTAAAAAAATAAAGAATATTTAAAAAAAACAAACAAGAATTTTTCGAAAAAATCTACAAGGGGTAGGCATGGAAAATTTGCAAAAATTTCGAAAATCCTCCGTAACTTCGTCAGTTGAAGGACGATCAGGATGTCCTTTGGCATGCATATGGGGACGGATTCATGATGTACGACTATAAAATCAAAAGCCCAAATATCCTTTAAACAACAGAGTTAGAAGGACTTTTTTGCTGGGAGAAAACATGCTCTATCTTGGCCATATCCTTCCTGATCCTGATGAGTCCTGTGGCAATCAACTCGTCTTAACAAGGACTATCAGCTGGCCAAAGGGCATTCCGATCGTCCTTGTGGTTGCCGAGATATTCATGATTTTCTAATTTTGTAGCGACTCTTTGCATTTTTTTTTCGACTCTGCAATTGAAAATTTGCAAGTCCAAAAAATAAAAACTTTTGCATACTTTTGGGGATGAGATATAAATTTCAGTCCGAAAATTAAAATGTGTTTATTACAGAAACTACAGCGATAATTTAGATAGCAATTGGCCGGTCGAAAGTCCTAATAAATACGTTTAAAAATAACTGTCGATTGTCATTAAAAAAATAAAGAATATTTAAAAAAAAACAAACAAGAATTTTTCGAAAAAATCTACAAGGGGTAGGCATGGAAAATTTGCAAAAATTTCGAAAATCCTCCGTAACTTCGTCAGTTGAAGGACGATCAGGATGTCCTTTGGCATGCATATGGGGACGGATTCATGATGTACGACTATAAAATCAAAAGCCCAAATATCCTTTAAACAACAGAGTTAGAAGGACTTTTTTGCTGGGAGAAAACATGCTCTATCTTGGCCATATCCTTCCTGATCCTGATGAGTCCTGTGGCAATCAACTCGTCTTAACAAGGACTATCAGCTGGCCAAAGGGCATTCCGATCGTCCTTGTGGTTGCCGAGATATTCATGATTTTCTAATTTTGTAGCGACTCTTTGCATTTTTTTTTCGACTCTGCAATTGAAAATTTGCAAGTCCAAAAAATAAAAACTTTTGCATACTTTTGGGGATGAGATATAAATTTCAGTCCGAAAATTAAAATGTGTTTATTACAGAAACTACAGCGATAATTTAGATAGCAATTGGCCGGTCGAAAGTCCTAATAAATACGTTTAAAAATAACTGTCGATTGTCATTAAAAAAATAAAGAATATTTAAAAAAAAACAAACAAGAATTTTTCGAAAAAATCTACAAGGGGTAGGCATGGAAAATTTGCAAAAATTTCGAAAATCCTCCGTAACTTCGTCAGTTGAAGGACGATCAGGATGTCCTTTGGCATGCATATGGGGACGGATTCATGATGTACGACTATAAAATCAAAAGCCCAAATATCCTTTAAACAACAGAGTTAGAAGGACTTTTTTGCTGGGAGAAAACATGCTCTATCTTGGCCATATCCTTCCTGATCCTGATGAGTCCTGTGGCAATCAACTCGTCTTAACAAGGACTATCAGCTGGCCAAAGGGCATTCCGATCGTCCTTGTGGTTGCCGAGATATTCATGATTTTCTAATTTTGTAGCGACTCTTTGCATTTTTTTTTCGACTCTGCAATTGAAAATTTGCAAGTCCAAAAAATAAAAACTTTTGCATACTTTTGGGGATGAGATATAAATTTCAGTCCGAAAATTAAAATGTGTTTATTACAGAAACTACAGCGATAATTTAGATAGCAATTGGCCGGTCGAAAGTCCTAATAAATACGTTTAAAAATAACTGTCGATTGTCATTAAAAAAATAAAGAATATTTAAAAAAAACAAACAAGAATTTTTCGAAAAAATCTACAAGGGGTAGGCATGGAAAATTTGCAAAAATTTCGAAAATCCTCCGTAACTTCGTCAGTTGAAGGACGATCAGGATGTCCTTTGGCATGCATATGGGGACGGATTCATGATGTACGACTATAAAATCAAAAGCCCAAATATCCTTTAAACAACAGAGTTAGAAGGACTTTTTTGCTGGGAGAAAACATGCTCTATCTTGGCCATATCCTTCCTGATCCTGATGAGTCCTGTGGCAATCAACTCGTCTTAACAAGGACTATCAGCTGGCGAAAGGGCATTCCGATCGTCCTTGTGGTTGCCGAGATATTCATGATTTTCTAATTTTGTAGCGACTCTTTGCATTTTTTTTTCGACTCTGCAATTGAAAATTTGCAAGTCCAAAAAATAAAAACTTTTGCATACTTTTGGGGATGAGATATAAATTTCAGTCCGAAAATTAAAATGTGTTTATTACAGAAACTACAGCGATAATTTAGATAGCAATTGGCCGGTCGAAAGTCCTAATAAATACGTTTAAAAATAACTGTCGATTGTCATTAACAAAATAAAGAATATTTAAAAAAACAAACAAGAATTTTTCGAAAAAATCTACAAGGGGTAGGCATGGAAAATTTGCAAAAATTTCGAAAATCCTCCGTAACTTCGTCAGTTGAAGGACGATCAGGATGTCCTTTGGCATGCATATGGGGACGGATTCATGATGTACGACTATAAAATCAAAAGCCCAAATATCCTTTAAACAACAGAGTTAGAAGGACTTTTTTGCTGGGAGAAAACATGCTCTATCTTGGCCATATCCTTCCTGATCCTGATGAGTCCTGTGGCAATCAACTCGTCTTAACAAGGACTATCAGCTGGCCAAAGGGCATTCCGATCGTCCTTGTGGTTGCAGAGATATTCATGATTTTCTAATTTTGTAGCGACTCTTTGCATTTTTTTTCGACTCTGCAATTGAAAATTTGCAAGTCCAAAAAATAAAAACTTTTGCATACTTTTGGGGATGAGATATAAATTTCAGTCCGAAAATTAAAATGTGTTTATTACAGAAACATACAGCGATAATTTAGATAGCAATTGGCCGGTCGAAAGTCCTAATAAATACGTTTAAAAATAACTGTCGATTGTCATTAAAAAAATAAAGAATATTTAAAAAAAACAAACAAGAATTTTTCGAAAAAATCTACAAGGGGTAGGCATGGAAAATTTGCAAAAATTTCGAAAATCCTCCGTAACTTCGTCAGTTGAAGGACGATCAGGATGTCCTTTGGCATGCATATGGGGACGGATTCATGATGTACGACTATAAAATCAAAAGCCCAAATATCCTTTAAACAACAGAGTTAGAAGGACTTTTTTGAATTCAGCCTTAATATACTCCTCCACTCCCCACAGTTACTTTCCGACCTTTCGATCCTTTTTTTTCATTTTTTTTTTTTTTTACTTTTGCATACTTTTGGGATGAGATATAAATTTCAGTCCGAAAATTAAAATGTGTTTATTACAGAAACTACAGCGATAATTTAGATAGCAATTGGCCGGTCGAAAGTCCTAATAAATCATTTAAAAATAACTGTCGATTGTCATTAAAAAAATGAAGAATATTTAAAAAAAACAAACAAGAATTTTTCGAAAAAATCTACAAGGGGTAGGCATGGAAAATTTGCAAAAATTTCGAAAATCCTCCGTAACTTCGTCAGTTGAAGGACGATCAGGATGTCCTTTGGCATGCATATGGGGACGGATTCATGATGTACGACTATAAAATCAAAAGCCCAAATATCCTTTAAACAACAGAGTTAGAAGGACTTTTTTGCTGGGAGAAAACATGCTCTATCTTGGCCATATCCTTCCTGATCCTGATGAGTCCTGTGGCAATCAACTCGTCTTAACAAGGACTATCAGCTGGCCAAAGGGCATTCCGATCGTTCTTGTGGTTACCGCGATATTCATGATTTTCTAATTTTGTAGCGACTCTTTGCATTTTTTTTTCGACTCCGCAATTGAAAATTTGCAAGTCCAAAAAATAAAAACTTTTGCATACTTTTAGGGATGAGATATAAATTTCAGTCCGAAAATTAAAATGTGTTTATTACAGAAACTACAGCGATAATTTAGATAGCAATTGGCTGGTCGAAAGTCCTAATAAATACGTTTAAAAATAACTGTCGATTGTCATTAAAAAAATAAAGAATATTTAAAAAAAACAAACAAGAATTTTTCGAAAAAATCTACAAGGGGTAGGCATGGAAAATTTGCAAAAATTTCGAAAATCCTCCGTAACTTCGTCAGTTGAAGGACGATCAGGATGTCCTTTGGCATGCATATGGGGACGGATTCATGATGTACGACTATAAAATCAAAAGCCCAAATATCCTTTAAACAACAGAGTTAGAAGGACTTTTTTTGCTGGGAGAAAACATGCTCTATCTTGGCCATATCCTTCCTGATCCTGATGAGTCCTGTGGCAATCAACTCGTCTTAACAAGGACTATCAGCTGGCCAAAGGGCATTCCGATCGTTCTTGTGGTTGCCGAGATATTCATGATTTTCTAATTTTGTAGCGACTCTTTGCATTTTTTTTTCGACTCTGCAATTGAAAATTTGCAAGTCCAAAAAATAAAAACTTTTGCATACTTTTAGGGATGAGATATAAATTTCAGTCCGAAAATTAAAATGTGTTTATTACAGAAACTACAGCGATAATTTAGATAGCAATTGGCCGGTCGAAAGTCCTAATAAATACGTTTAAAAATAACTGTCGATTGTCATTAAAAAAATAAAGAATATTTAAAAAAAACAAACAAGAATTTTTCGAAAAAATCTACAAGGGGTAGGCATGGAAAATTTGCAAAAATTTCGAAAATCCTCCGTAACTTCGTCAGTTGAAGGACGATCAGGATGTCCTTTGGCATGCATATGGGGACGGATTCATGATGTACGACTATAAAATCAAAAGCCCAAATATCCTTTAAACAACAGAGTTAGAAGGACTTTTTTGCTGGGAGAAAACATGCTCTATCTTGGCCATATCCTTCCTGATCCTGATGAGTCCTGTGGCAATCAACTCGTCTTAACAAGGACTATCAGCTGGCCAAAGGGCATTCCGATCGTTCTTGTGGTTACCGCGATATTCATGATTTTCTAATTTTGTAGCGACTCTTTGCATTTTTTTTTCGACTCTGCAATTGAAAATTTGCAAGTCCAAAAAATAAAAACTTTTGCATACTTTTGGGGATGAGATATAAATTTCAGTCCGAAAATTAAAATGTGTTTATTACAGAAACTACAGCGATAATTTAGATAGCAATTGGCCGGTCGAAAGTCCTAATAAATACGTTTAAAAATAACTGTCGATTGTCATTAAAAAAATAAAGAATATTTAAAAAAAACAAACAAGAATTTTTCGAAAAAATCTACAAGGGGTAGGCATGGAAAATTTGCAAAAATTTCGAAAATCCTCCGTAACTTCGTCAGTTGAAGGACGATCAGGATGTCCTTTGGCATGCATATGGGGACGGATTCATGATGTACGACTATAAAATCAAAAGCCCAAATATCCTTTAAACAACAGAGTTAGAAGGACTTTTTTGCTGGGAGAAAACATGCTCTATCTTGGCCATATCCTTCCTGATCCTGATGAGTCCTGTGGCAATCAACTCGTCTTAACAAGGACTATCAGCTGGCCAAAGGGCATTCCGATCGTCCTTGTGGTTACCGAGATATTCATGATTTTCTAATTTTGTAGCGACTCTTTGCATTTTTTTTTCGACTCTGCAATTGAAAATTTGCAAGTCCAAAAAATAAAAACTTTTGCATACTTTTGGGGATGAGATATAAATTTCAGTCCGAAAATTAAAATGTGTTTATTACAGAAACTACAGCGATAATTTAGATAGCAATTGGCCGGTCGAAAGTCCTAATAAATACGTTTAAAAATAACTGTCGATTGTCATTAAAAAAATAAAGAATATTTAAAAAAAACAAACAAGAATTTTTCGAAAAAATCTACAAGGGGTAGGCATGGAAAATTTGCAAAAATTTCGAAAATCCTCCGTAACTTCGTCAGTTGAAGGACGATCAGGATGTCCTTTGGCATGCATATGGGGACGGATTCATGATGTACGACTATAAAATCAAAAGCCCAAATATCCTTTAAACAACAGAGTTAGAAGGACTTTTTTGCTGGGAGAAAACATGCTCTATCTTGGCCATATCCTTCCTGATCCTGATGAGTCCTGTGGCAATCAACTCGTCTTAACAAGGACTATCAGCTGGCCAAAGGGCATTCCGATCGTTCTTGTGGTTACCGCGATATTCATGATTTTCTAATTTTGTAGCGACTCTTTGCATTTTTTTTTCGACTCTGCAATTGAAAATTTGCAAGTCCAAAAAATAAAAACTTTTGCATACTTTTGGGGATGAGATATAAATTTCAGTCCGAAAATTAAAATGTGTTTATTACAGAAACTACAGCGATAATTTAGATAGCAATTGGCCGGTCGAAAGTCCTAATAAATACGTTTAAAAATAACTGTCGATTGTCATTAAAAAAATAAAGAATATTTAAAAAAAACAAACAAGAATTTTTCGAAAAAATCTACAAGGGGTAGGCATGGAAAATTTGCAAAAATTTCGAAAATCCTCCGTAACTTCGTCAGTTGAAGGACGATCAGGATGTCCTTTGGCATGCATATGGGGACGGATTCATGATGTACGACTATAAAATCAAAAGCCCAAATATCCTTTAAACAACAGAGTTAGAAGGACTTTTTTGCTGGGAGAAAACATGCTCTATCTTGGCCATATCCTTCCTGATCCTGATGAGTCCTGTGGCAATCAACTCGTCTTAACAAGGACTATCAGCTGGCCAAAGGGCATTCCGATCGTCCTTGTGGTTACCGAGATATTCATGATTTTCTAATTTTGTAGCGACTCTTTGCATTTTTTTTTCGACTCTGCAATTGAAAATTTGCAAGTCCAAAAAATAAAAACTTTTGCATACTTTTGGGGATGAGATATAAATTTCAGTCCGAAAATTAAAATGTGTTTATTACAGAAACTACAGCGATAATTTAGATAGCAATTGGCCGGTCGAAAGTCCTAATAAATACGTTTAAAAATAACTGTCGATTGTCATTAAAAAAATAAAGAATATTTAAAAAAAACAAACAAGAATTTTTCGAAAAAATCTACAAGGGGTAGGCATGGAAAATTTGCAAAAATTTCGAAAATCCTCCGTAACTTCGTCAGTTGAAGGACGATCAGGATGTCCTTTGGCATGCATATGGGGACGGATTCATGATGTACGACTATAAAATCAAAAGCCCAAATATCCTTTAAACAACAGAGTTAGAAGGACTTTTTTGCTGGGAGAAAACATGCTCTATCTTGGCCATATCCTTCCTGATCCTGATGAGTCCTGTGGCAATCAACTCGTCTTAACAAGGACTATCAGCTGGCCAAAGGGCATTCCGATCGTTCTTGTGGTTACCGCGATATTCATGATTTTCTAATTTTGTAGCGACTCTTTGCATTTTTTTTTCGACTCTGCAATTGAAAATTTGCAAGTCCAAAAAATAAAAACTTTTGCATACTTTTGGGGATGAGATATAAATTTCAGTCCGAAAATTAAAATGTGTTTATTACAGAAACTACAGCGATAATTTAGATAGCAATTGGCCGGTCGAAAGTCCTAATAAATGCGTTTAAAAATAACTGTCGATTGTCATTAAAAAAATAAAGAATATTTAAAAAAAACAAACAAGAATTTTTCGAAAAAATCTACAAGGGGTAGGCATGGAAAATTTGCAAAAATTTCGAAAATCCTCCGTAACTTCGTCAGTTGAAGGACGATCAGGATGTCCTTTGGCATGCATATGGGGACGGATTCATGATGTACGACTATAAAATCAAAAGCCCAAATATCCTTTAAACAACAGAGTTAGAAGGACTTTTTTGCTGGGAGAAAACATGCTCTATCTTGGCCATATCCTTCCTGATCCTGATGAGTCCTGTGGCAATCAACTCGTCTTAACAAGGACTATCAGCTGGCCAAAGGGCATTCCGATCGTTCTTGTGGTTACCGCGATATTCATGATTTTCTAATTTTGCAGCGACTCTTTGCATTTTTTTTTCGACTCCGCAATTGAAAATTTGCAAGTCCAAAAAATAAAAACTTTTGCATACTTTTAGGGATGAGATATAAATTTCAGTCCGAAAATTAAAATGTGTTTATTACAGAAACTACAGCGATAATTTAGATAGCAATTGGCCGGTCGAAAGTCCTAATAAATACGTTTAAAAATAACTGTCGATTGTCATTAAAAAAATAAAGAATATTTAAAAAAAAACAAACAAGAATTTTTCGAAAAAATCTACAAGGGGTAGGCATGGAAAATTTGCAAAAATTTCGAAAATCCTCCGTAACTTCGTCAGTTGAAGGACGATCAGGATGTCCTTTGGCATGCATATGGGGACGGATTCATGATGTACGACTATAAAATCAAAAGCCCAAATATCCTTTAAACAACAGAGTTAGAAGGACTTTTTTGCTGGGAGAAAACATGCTCTATCTTGGCCATATCCTTCCTGATCCTGATGAGTCCTGTGGCAATCAACTCGTCTTAACAAGGACTATCAGCTGGCCAAAGGGCATTCCGATCGTCCTTTTGGTTCCCGAGATATTCATGATTTTCTAATTTTGTAGCGACTCTTTGCATTTTTTTTTCGACTCTGCAATTGAAAATTTGCAAGTCCAAAAAATAAAAACTTTTGCATACTTTTGGGGATGAGATATAAATTTCAGTCCGAAAATTAAAATGTGTTTATTACAGAAACTACAGCGATAATTTAGATAGCAATTGGCCGGTCGAAAGTCCTAATAAATACGTTTAAAAATAACTGTCGATTGTCATTAAAAAAATAAAGAATATTTAAAAAAAACAAACAAGAATTTTTCGAAAAAATCTACAAGGGGTAGGCATGGAAAATTTGCAAAAATTTCGAAAATCCTCCGTAACTTCGTCAGTTGAAGGACGATCAGGATGTCCTTTGGCATGCATATGGGGACGGATTCATGATGTACGACTATAAAATCAAAAGCCCAAATATCCTTTAAACAACAGAGTTAGAAGGACTTTTTTGCTGGGAGAAAACATGCTCTATCTTGGCCATATCCTTCCTGATCCTGATGAGTCCTGTGGCAATCAACTCGTCTTAACAAGGACTATCAGCTGGCCAAAGGGCATTCCGATCGTCCTTTTGGTTCCCGAGATATTCATGATTTTCTAATTTTGTAGCGACTCTTTGCATTTTTTTTTCGACTCTGCAATTGAAAATTTGCAAGTCCAAAAAATAAAAACTTTTGCATACTTTTGGGGATGAGATATAAATTTCAGTCCGAAAATTAAAATGTGTTTATTACAGAAACTACAGCGATAATTTAGATAGCAATTGGCCGGTCGAAAGTCCTAATAAATACGTTTAAAAATAACTGTCGATTGTCATTAAAAAAATAAAGAATATTTAAAAAAAACAAACAAGAATTTTTCGAAAAAATCTACAAGGGGAAGGCATGGAAAATTTGCAAAAATTTCGAAAATCCTCCGTAACTTCGTCAGTTGAAGGACGATCAGGATGTCCTTTGGCATGCATATGGGGACGGATTCATGATGTACGACTATAAAATCAAAAGCCCAAATATCCTTTAAACAACAGAGTTAGAAGGACTTTTTTGCTGGGAGAAAACATGCTCCAACTCGTCTTAACAAAAACTATTAGCTGGCGAAAGGAAGTTTCGATCGTCCTTTTTGTTTCCGAAAGCTGGGTGGGTTTTTCAAAATTGAATTAGAATAAAATACGTTAATATTAACGACGAAACTCCTTCCCAAATTAACGTAGATCTTTTGAAGACCTACACGAATACTTTCACCAAATGTGATATGCATTGGGCTCAACTATTTCGATAAATAATTTAACAAATAACTTTTGTTCTACTAATCAGATTTGAAGCAAAATTGCAGGGTATATTTAGAGTAACGCGATTAGATACATAAACGCGATTTACATAAAAAAAACAGCCATAAATAAAAATAATATAACTTTCCAGATGAAACATGGGAATTAAAAAAAAATCAAATGTTGTTTAATCAACAAAAAATTAAATAATATTCTTAATTTTTTAATTTTGTTTTAATATGGATTGCAATACATTACTTTGAACACTAAAATGTTATTGAAAAAATCAAATTTAAATTCAAAAAATCGAAACTGTTTTGCAAACAGTTGGCAGCACGTTACGTTATCGTTATCGATTATAGTTCATTTCATGACTAACAAGTGTGGCCAGGCGAAAATCTCTATTTTGGTATATTTAAGAAATAACGCTTGTGGTCACACCGCGACACTGCTGATAAATAAAAACAGAACAAAAGAAATCTCTGTTTATAAGAAGAAAACAAGTCTGAATTCATCAAAAACATAATATTTTTTCAATAATAAATGAATTTGTATTGCACAGCTGGAAGCAATGGAGCAGCAACTGGAAAAAGTATTGAATGAAATGTAAGTGTTTGCTGGGCCACACATTAGGCAGACTGCCTGACCACAAATCATTCTCTCTCACTCGTTCTCTCTGTCATTATCTTTCTCCATCTCACTCAGTGTCACACAACAGGACACAGTGGGTGCGCTGCTAGCAAATCGGCAGGGACTGTGCTTGGGTGGTAAGTGAGCTTGCGACAAACATTCGAATAGAGGAGTGGGTAGATAATTCTTGTGCGTATTGTACTTTCAGCGAAGGGCAACATCAACCCGAATGTGTCCGGCATCGGCATGGCGATATCAGAGCAAGTGGCGAAGCTGGAGCCCAACAGCAGTGTGCCGGCCACCATTTGCCTTTACAGCGGCAGCAAGTATGTATGCGCACGCTAATCGATTGCTGTCTCTGCTGATCTCTAAACTCTTTCCCCTCAGGCGCTGTGTCATACAAAAAGATGGCGAGATCACTGGCGTCATTTACAAGCAGGCCACAACTGCGTCGACTGCGCTCAGCAATTAGCGGCAGCCTCTGCTGCACGCAACATACAACAATCTTCCAAGTGCGCGACAACAAGAACAACAACAACAACACTACTATTAGTAAACAAGAGCAACCAAAGCAAAACGTATAATGATCATTGTCATTGCAATTCTTTGCTTAATTTAGTTTGAAATCTGTTTTTTATTTGATATTTATTAAATATGTACAACACTTCTATTGTTTCATAGCATTAAGCCAAATCGATATAGATGCTTAATTCAAGGCTTTAGCCATCACATGTTGTATATAGTATACATTTTGTACGATTTAGCCTAAAAGTGATCAAAGAACATACATATATAAATATGCATACAGCTTAAGCCTTTCCGAATTCCAATTTCAATTTCGATACGTTTTCTATCTCTATTTGTTGCTACATTACAAGTATTCGAAAAATTCATAAACATATTATTTTATTATTGTTATGGTGATTGATTTATTTTTGTTCTACCCGGTAAAAATGTAGACAAGCATTACGCGCAGATGGCTCACAGAGTTAGTTAGTTCCTGAAAGTTTCATAACAATCGGCTGGATAATAATATTGGACATTATTCGCGAAACACTAGCGACTTTATATTGTTTAATATTTGAAAATCAAGTGTACTGGGTATTTTACAGTCTCGCCTAGTCGACTGTAACTTTCCTCCCATTATTATAATTATTTTTTAACTTTTTCAATGTGTCGATTTCGGAAATGGCCCGATAATGTAATAATGTAATAATTGCCAGAAATGCTGAATTTACAATGAGTTTTGTGTTAACTGCCTACCTGACATTGAACTTTTGGATCCAAATGTAATTTTAATATTTACCATGTGTGAACATTCAGATAGCCATTGGACACGTCACAGCCCAAGGTCGCACATTGATCGGGGTGCGTTGAGGTGCGTTTGCGGGTGCGCTATCAGCACTCTCTGCATACCCATCTCATTTGGCCCACTGTGCATTAAACAAATGAGCTGATTACCGATCAATTATATTAAGTAATTCGTTTTAAAGTGCTTTCGATTGCTAATGAATTGAAGCATGCTTGGTTGGGCAATGTTATCCATACCATTCACACCAGCATACTATATAGTATAGGTATAACTTTTGCTAACTGGCTATATAATCGCTTAATGACTTTCATGTGAAAACTCGTATGTTTGGATTATTTTTTATTTATTATGCCATGGCAAGTGTAACGCATTTAAAGAGGCGAGTCCAAATCTGATGTAGAATAACCAAAAAAAGGGCTGCATTTGTTTTGAATCACAAAAATAATCAGTGAGGTGACAAATGGGCATCTCACAATTCAAATAGATAACACGCACACACACTTGCTTGGAGGACTGCAGTGTGTGCTACTGTTGAGCGACTCGGAATCTTAGTTTCCACTATCTTTGAGCTGCATACAGCAATGTTCGCTTAGCAGGAGAGTCACTCTGGCCAGCAGATTTTGACGTCAGCTCGTCATCAGCGTGTGCATGGTGAGGAAGAGGCGGGGGATCAGTCAAAGATGGTGTCAAGTATTCCACTGTCCGCATTTAGAGTTTTTGTGACACAGTTTCTGCAATCCGCTCATTTTTCCTAAGGAAATATCTTTGCATGATATCAGTTGCCAATATCCAAGTGTATGGTTCATTATGTATTTTGTGGTACACTTTAATGTCTTTCGAATGCCTTTCTATGTATACCAATTAAGCATTTTTGTTGGTATCTAGTTTGTATATTTACCAGTATCATTTGTTGTAGTTTTACTAGTAGTTTTTGTTAAAAATGATAGCGAGTATCTCTGAGTCGACCAAACTCGACAGTAGCTTTCTCAATTGTTTATATGGCTATTGAAAGACTATGTTGTCGGTTCTTAATTATGGTTATGGAGGTCATAATAATTTTCATTTTTTTTATTACAACAAGTTAGGAATGAATAATTGTTAATATTTTACAGATATGAAAGAGATGTTTTACATTGTCGAATTCCAATTTCTCAATCTATTGCAACTGGCATTAGACAAAACCTTCACCAGAGAGTTACTTTTTATCAGGAAAACATATTTTGTTGTTACGGCCTATTCAAATAATCCGTGTGGTAGGGCTGCATAATCAATAGTTACGTTGCTCCCCCCCAGCGAGAGGGCAAAAGCTATCGACCCCGCAGTCTTCTTTTTGGAGCCAGTTGGTAATTGCGAGTGTGGGCGAGTGATTAGAGTCTAATCATTTGGCTAGTCATTAATGTGGGGGCCCCATGTCGACATACATATGGATGAGTATCGTTTGCGAATAGTATTCCATAATTACTCAATCGTTCACTTGTTTGCCTCGCTGTTCGTGTTGCACGTTGGCGACCCCTCTGAAATTTCCGGATTAGGCAACATTGAGGAAATGCAGCCCGCCTACGTCATAAAAAATGAAGAAAAAGGCAAGGAAAAAACAAAAAGAGATACGTTGTCGTCATGCAACTTGCAGCTTGCCACATGCAATATGCAACATGCGGCAAATTGCCCGCTAGTTTTCTATATATTTTACTCATTTTATTACCATTTTGTGTATTTTTATTAAGTTTTGAAAGTCGTATGACAAGCTGGCGCCCAACGCGCGCGTTTCGGATGCACAAAATTGCATTTGGCTAGCGCCACCTGAGGCTATCGTTGCTGCCACATGTGGCCACAACCAAGCGGTGGGGCAACCAAGGGACAGGTTTTTTCTTTTCCCCATTGAATGAGACAGCATGTTTTCTGCGTTGTTTTGCGCTATCCATCATAAAGCTGAGATCTTATCTGTGTGCTGATGGCAATAAGATTCATTTCGTGGTATGTTTGAGTTGGAGTTCCGGTTACCCATTTCGCCATATGGAATCTGGACATTTTCGACTGATTATTAGATATGCCATAATTAAAACGCGTTAAATATCGGTTCAAAAACCTGCCCGAAGCCTAATTAAACAGCAAAGATACCAAAAAACCAAAAATCAAGCAAAAACAAAAAGTGAATCGATTCAAGTTCTCTTTGGAAACTGGTTCAAAACCAAAATTTAGTCAAATTGTCGAGGGGCAATCGAACTCATCAAATATTTGTGTATATTTATGATATTATAATGATATATATGGCTATATCTCTTGATCTGGACACGAGAGATTGAAAGATCGCCGCGAGTAAACAAATCAAATCGGATCACAACAAATCAATTTCAAAATCACCATCGAAACTTTATATTAATGATTATGTCCAAAATTGGGGCACCGTGGGGGTGATACAGTGAATGCACGGTTGACGAACCAAGCGGTTGAAAAACGAATCGGAATGCGCTTAAGGTTGTTAAGTAAAGAGATGAATGTGGTGAGGAATAAGACAAACAAAAATGAGTAATAAAAATAATGTCAATTATTTAATATAGAAGTATGAAAGAGTAACGTTTAATGAATAATTTCATTAAATACATATTTGTAATAAAAATCATTTTGAGATAAAGTAACAATAGGCAAATGGCGATAGAAACTGAGATTGACAAGAACAAATATTGAAAAGCATAGTGTGAATATATTGTTTTGCTCATTATACCGTGTAGGGAATAAGAGATTTGTTGAATTGGACTGTGTTCAAAAGGACGAGCAAAAAGAAAAGTCCGAATAAAACAATATTAAACAAATTATGCACAGAGCGAGTAGCAGAGTGAAAGTTTTGGAATAGAAAAGAAATAAAAATTAATTATGCTGGATACTTTTGTATATGAATATGTATCTTTATTCGTCCAAATGATTTAACTTATTAATTGCGACATTAAATTAGCTTTATCTACAATTACAAATTCTGTCTATATTATTATTTTTAAGTTATTGCAATTCCCATAGTTACAATTTAACTTGTTACATAAACTGTTAAATCCTATCAATATATATTTTATTTACGACCATTAGTTACTTAGTCACATTTCTGAAGATATGTTTTAAATTTAATTTTAAATTTTGTGGCACTACAAATAGTTTAATGGGGTGGCTATTTGAAAATGTAGATCAACGAGGCGAATGTGCTTCTGAAGTTTAGTTGACAGATACATCATTTGAATGAACTTCATTTAAGCAAATAATGAACAACATAAAACAAACACACGAAAAATGCAGGCGGTGTTTGACCCAAAGCCAAGGCAAGGCAAGGCAAGGGGAGGCGTGGCAGAGGCAAGTTCATTCATTCGCCGCGCACAGACAATTTTCTTTATCAAAGAGCAATATTTAAACATGCAGCCAGTGTGCACATATTTACTCATTTTATTATTGTTGCTGTTGCTGCTGTTGCTGTTGCTGCTGTGGCTGCACGGCGACAACAGCCTTGAACTTTCACTAACAACTGCGCAGCCAACTCTCCCAGGGGCACAAAGTGCGAAGCATTGAAGCTGCGGCGGCGACCCACGTGGCCCAGAAACCGAAACACGGTGGGCTCAATTGTTAATGTCATTGTTGCTGTTACTGCTGCTGCTGCTGGAGTTGTTGTGGGTGTGAAATGAAAATTAAATACAAAACACAAAAAAAAAAAAAACGAGACATTTGCGCGTGCAAGGCAAATACGCTGACAACTCTTCAAATACATGCGCAGCTCCTATAAACTCGTATAATCAAACAACAACAACGAAAACAAAACGTAACAAAAAAGCAAAAAAAAAACAACAACAAAGTTGATAAACAAATTGAAATTGGCAGCCAAGGCGGGTTTATTTAGCCGGCCAAAGCCATCGAAAGCCTTCAACTTGACTAAGCGTTCAGCGGAGTTCACAAAAATGCGACGACCCGCCTTCGAAAGCAGCAGAGAGGGGGGGGGCGGCAAACGAGTTGCAGCACTTTCGTTTTTAGAGTGCAGCCCACATGAAGCATACGTCCCGTTAGATCGTTAGCAAAGAAGTCGCGACCAGAGCGACGGCAGCAGTAAGTACATATTCATTTTAGTAGCAGATGAAACTACGACCACGAACGGCGGCTAAAGTCGCAGCAGGTTTCGATGCCTTTCCCTTTTGCTAGAGAGCAGCAACAAAAACCAAAAGCGAAAGTAAGAAAGGCAGCTGGCAATGGGAGGCTGCAGCAACCAGCAACCAGCAGACAACAAACAGCCAACAAAACCAGCAGCCAGCACAGTCAAGCTTGCCTACAGCGAACATTAAATGCACAATTGCAGGTCTTTGAAAAAGGAATAATAAATCATTTTCTACATTTGTAATTGTCGTAAAAATCGTAATGTTATTGTTGGAAACTTCAAAATATATAATATATTAATGTTCTTCAAATGTATGATGCGATGTAAATAAATAAAATTTTTAAATAAAAATATTGTTTTCTTGATTTTGTATTACTATTTAAACCAATGTATTCCTAATAAACTTATTATTTTCTCCAACTCTCAATTTGGAAGATACATTTCTTAAATGTAGTATGGATAGCTGCATATATTTTATAAATTTAAAATGATTACCAATTAAAAATGCACAACTTCATGTTGCAGTTGTTCACATTAGCCGAGTGCCACTGTAGCCAACCACATTGCTGCAGCGTTGTCCCAAAAATAACATGTAGAAAGAAACCAATGAAAAAACGACGTGTTGCGCTGTCGCGGATCTTGCAACATTCTTCGCATAGTTTTCATTAGATTTGTGGCCGCTGGAAATGTTGACTTTTGACCAAATGGTTCGCCTTTACCCAGCCTGATTTATAGGCACCTTGTCTCAAAAAAATACACTAAAACACAAACACACAATTAACACGCTGAGGCGCAGTACTCATCTGACCGTTTTTTGAGGGCCCCTTCGGAAGAATTATGTGACCACAATTGCCCCCTAGTCGACTTACCATTGAGTTATGCCAAACATAAACATATTTTCATGGCAATATTTTCCAACAACATGATAAATCTTTTTCAATTTTTTTTTAGTCACACTTATAGTATAAGCATATGCCGAGTAGTATATGCTTAGTCGAAGGCCCGCCGTGCGCTCATCGCTCCTCCCCTAAAACCAAAAACAAAACCAAAAAAAAACAAAACAAAAATAAAGCATATCTGACAACGACTACGTGACTTCCATACAATGCAGACTTATGTGCTAAATCTACAATCTGTATGTGTTACCTCTTGGCTTTATTCTGTGATGTACTATTTTTTTCTCAGTTCTCAATTCTCTACTTTTATCAGTTTGTTTTAGAGTTTGTTTTCGCAAACGTTTAAGCAATAAACTTTTGAAGCTATTTCATTTCTTGTCCATAGTGCAGAATCTCTGAGCATAATATGTTGAACCGAAATTCCAAATCTAATTTAAAATTTTTCTGCACTATATTCATTAACTCAAATAAATACGTTTATTACGAATAAGTTTTGTAGTGTTAAGCGTCATTCATTTAAATGAGAAAATAAATTCAAATATGAAGCTCAATCAATTACATTTTTTAATAAATGAAGACAATTTTTAAAAATGTAATTTATAGTTTTTCAAAAATTGTTGATGTCAACAAGTGGCGCAATATTTTCGTATATTGTCGCCAGTTTTTTATAAGCAACATTTTAATATAGAATATCATCATAAATTTTAATTTCGAAATCATGTAAAATTGCTCAATCTAGACATAAATATTATTTCAAATTTTTGACCTAGACACTTTTCCAAAATCATTCTGATTTTCCAAAATCCACATAAAGCAGCGGCGAAAAACCAATAAATAATTTTTCCTTTGCGTGGATCTCACGTCGAGATTTATTAATCGCTTCGTAAATATTTATACGAAAATAATTACGGAATGTGCACTAATATATGTATGTTATATACTATTAGGTATGTACATACATACCATATACATATACTAGTCGATTAACTGGCTGTTGAATGCACTTTGCAAGTTTCGGCATGGACAATTATGTCACCACGCCTCCCACCTGCCGCCCCTCACGTCCAGCTCCCCCGTCCGGCAGACAGTGAGATATCGTTGGTTTCACTAAAAAATAATCACGTCATCAAAGACCAAAAAAAATGACGACATTTGGCCGGCAACGTCAGGTTCAGTTTCGGTTTGGGTTTCAGTTTCAGTTTCAAATATGTACATAACGTAGTAAGTATATGTATGTACATATACATATATAGTTGTGTGTGTGTGTGTGTCGATATTTGGGTATTGTTTACAGTTTATATTTGTTTTGGTTTTCAATGTTGTTGAATAATGATTGCCCCAGCCCCAGCATAGGCGCCAGCAAATTGCAAATGCTCACGTTCTGGCAAATTGAAACGAGTACTCGGCATATGGTCAAATTGAAGCTAGAATATCATCAAATAGTAGTTGATAAAAACGTATTCAATATATGCACATAATTAATTATATAACTGGCGTATTTATGTTCCTATGACGACATAATCTTCAAGAGAAATTCAATGGAATGACAGGCTGGCCGGCTGGCTGCCACACATGATTCACACTCGTGAACTCGTCTTATCCAAATTTGGTCAAATCGAATACTTATTGAATTTTTACACAATACAAACACACACCGCGCATGATGAATCACGAGTTATATTTTCGCCATATGCTTAATAAAATGCCTACGAATTTTTGTTTTATTAAATAATCATTTTTTGTTTTGTTTTACTTGCGTGCGTGTGTGTGTGTGTGTTCCCTTGAAACCATTGAAATCGTTTTAGCACTTAGTTCTCAGTTCAAATTGCCCGCCGAAGACGTCCGTCGTTGTGCAACACTAGAAATGCAATCAAAGAGTGCAGCTTTTTTTGTTTATTCTTGTTTTATTGATATGTCGACAGGCTGCACTAAATTACACTGTCATTTTGTCAAATTTGATTTGGTAGTTGTGGAATTAATTGACTTATGCATGTGCTGGCCATCAATCAAATAGTTAATCAATCAATCAGAATTGAGCAAATTGCCTGCAATTTGCTGACAATGATTGCGACCAGAAATTTGCATTATTATCCTTGGCAAATCTATTCCAGCTTGTGTACACTCGATTAATGTGTGCGCGCAGAGTTAATCATTTGTGTATTTTTGCTCATTTTCAGCAGATCGAAATTGCATAAGCTTTGAACATACATTTATTTATACATACATATAGAAGGGGAACAAGCAGTGTTTATCATGCATTATTTATTTTGTTTACACACTCTTCGACAGGGTCGGATTACTTTCGCGGCCATTACGTAAGCGGGAGGAAACGTCTGTTTTGCATTGCCATCGATTGATTGCGCGTTTGTTATCGATATGTTATCGAGCTACTCTTCCTCATGCATTTATTGCAGTTCAGTTTGACTGTTTACAGTGTATTTCGAATGCGTTGCTCTGCTTTCATATTTTGCCATCAATTTCTTATGCGGCATTCTTGTGAGCGTGGGCGGTTGGGGGCGTCACTGTGTTTGCTCTGCACCAAGAACATCACAACTATGTATTACAAATTAGCGTGTGTGTGTGTGTGTGTGTGTGTGTGTGCATGTGTATCGCCTCGATGGGGTAAATACATCTCTCGGACATGTCTATTGTACAATTAAAAACAAAAACAATCGATGCGATTTTTAGCACAAATGTGCCAAACACGAACATTCAATTTATATTTAGTCGATCGCCTTCGTATGTCAAATGATAGCGCACATCACATCAGAACCGTACCGAACCGAACCGTACTTCCCTCCCCCCTCCCCACTCACCACTCCCCCACGCACACTTCTTCGGGTTTCGAGCAAGTTTGTTGCACGTTTGCGACATGCCAACAAAACAGCAACAACAACAACAACAAATTAATTGCAATTAAACTAAACTAAACAAATAAAGCAACTGAAAACGAAAACAAATAAAAAACGCGATCATACAATGTTGCTGATACATATTTACTCGCTCTATACTATAGCGGACAACGTTTTGTAATGCGACTTTGCTCCATTTCGCCCCACTGTCAGTGCCAGACACTGAGAGACAACGTCAACTTATTTCAAATGTCGTCATCTGGATCACTTTCTACTTTCACTGCACACACACACACACACACACGCACACAAACACGACCCGAAAACTGCAGCGTCATCGTGTGGTCACAAAAACAAACGTCTCCAGCGTTAACCTCAGCCAGCTGTTAACCATGCACTCGAAATCAAGATCAGCTTTTGTGCAATACTCTGTAAAAAATAAGAGGCCTAAAAAGTGCCGCACAACTTTGCGACTTTCTTTCCTCAAGAACTCTTTCATTTAATTATTGAACTCACTCAGCTTCTCTACGCGTTGGTGTAAGAAAATGTTGTGTCCATGCAAGTAACGTCTACGTCATTAGTTAATTGAACAAATAAATACGGCGACATAAAAAGCTGCGTAAAAGAAAGAATTTACAATTGACATGCGACGGAATACCAAAAGATTTTGGTGAAGCACAGATTAAAAAAATGTAATTAAAAATACGAAAGCGAAAAACTGATTATTGTTAATCAAACATATTTCCTATTAAAATATTGTAATATCTATTATCCTAGTGAAATGGGCTTAAAAAGAACAATAACATACAAAATTGATGAAAAAGTAGTTGTCCATAGTTATTAGTTTTCAGTTATTACTTTTTCTATGCTATCGGCTGATCATGTTTGTGACTAATAAGTTGTCCCAGGTTATAGGCTGATGGTATAGAAGTATACTTTAATTCGAAATTGTTTGCTGTGTTTTGGATATTACAGGGCATTTGTTGGTCGACTAGCACATTCGTTACCACTTCTTCTATACGTGCATGCGTCGTTATTTTCGGCTGGTTTTTGCGACTCATCGCAGCTTTAACACTTCCTGGTTACTTAGTTGAGCAAACATTTGGCGGCGCATGCGGCGCGTTTCCTCAGCTGTGCACACAGCGACGCATGTGGCAGACGCCGTAACAATGTAAGCTTCAACTATCAACTACGATTACAGCTTTACAGCGACTTTAGCTTTGGCATTACAATGACAGACAGATGTGCCATGCGAGACAAGTTTGTTGGCTTTGCTTAGCGCGTACTTTCATCTCGCATTGACCCCAAAAAGCAGTCTGTATGTGTGTGTGTGCGTGTGTGAGTGTGTGGCACAGTTCGAGTACCCACAATCATGGACCTGAAGGCGACATCAGCATGGCCACGTAACAGCTGCAGTGTGTCGAGTATTCACATTGATCAGATTACACGTCCCATTGAAATAAATCGATATCACAGCGAAGACTGAACTTGAAAATATTCATATTCAATAGCGTTAACCTTTTTAAATAATATTTATTAACTTCCCTCTTTCAATTACAGCTTTAGTTTAGGGTCCTGATTAATTCCAAACTTACCTCGACCAGACGATTTTCATCAGCTGCAATTTCATTGAGCGACTAATTAATTTACTAACGACCATATGTTTGTGCCGCATTTTCCAATTTAAAAGTTATTAAGCATGTGCAGAGGCAGGCGGATTTCCATAACGACTATTTGACAGATTGATTGATTGGCAGATGCCATTTAGCTTATCGTCGAGATCCCGCGACCAGGGTTGCCAGCTGGTTTTACGATAATCACTGCTGGTTGCCCCACTGACTGATTGTGATACAATAAAACGAAGTGTTTGTTTTTTTGTTTTTATAAATGTTAAATCGTTTGAAAACAAATTAATGTTTCATTTATTTTCTGCATCGTTTTTCATTTGTTTTGTTGTTTTCTTGTTTTGTTTTTCTAATCATTTTTTCTTTGTTGTGTGTGTTGCATTTGCATTCGCATTTTTGCTGATGCATTTGCCATATTTGATATTCAATACAAAAATACATATGGGAATACGTATGACGTGCATTACGTATACGTACGGTGTGCGCTAGTTGCTGCTAGGAACATCAATTCTACATGTTGCCGTCGTTGCTGTTGTTGTTGCTGTTGTGCGGAACATATAGAACATATATGTATGTATGTATGTGTGTGTGTGTTTGCATGTACTTATATTGGTTTCTGTCAGCATTTTTGCTTGCCTTCGAAACAATCGTTACATCATTACAATAGTAATAATTATTACAAAAAAAAAAAAAAATAATTATAGTATATCATATCATCATAGTCGTAATAATAATATTAATCATAATAATATTCATAATAATTCTAGTAATAAACATTACAATTGCTTAAATCTTAAATGTTCACACTTATGATTATTATATTAATTATGTTTCTGCGTTTTCTTATCATGGTGTGTTTTGTGGTTGTGGTTTGTGGTTTGTGTGTGTGTGAATGCGATGTTGTTCAATGTTAAAAATTATACACTTGAAGAAATTTTCAATGAACTTGTTGTGTGCGTTAGGTTCGGATGCAGTTAATTGGCATGAATTCGTAATTAAATAAATAAAGGCGCGCGCGAGTTCGTCGTACAAACTAAACTAAACACAATAATGAAACCTAGACGAAATGTAAAATTACAAAAAAAAAACGTGTTTTCATATCTGATAATTGGAAAGCTAAACTTATTCGTTATGCTGAGGTGTGTAGAAAGTAATTGAAAATTGTAATTTTTTCCAAAAAAGATATATATGAGATGCTTCATTCGTATTAAACTCTGAACTCTGTGAACAGCAAATGGAGTGGCTTATTTTTCTTGTTGTCGAATCGTTTAAATAACTAGTATAGTTATTTTAGTTTTTTTTTTGTTTTTCATTTTTTATATACTTTTCTTCATCGTCTTCCCCTTCTCTCTGCGTATTTTTTTTTTTGTGTTTTCTTTTTGTATTGTATTTTTTGTTTTGTTTTGTAAATATGTGAGAAAGTGAAAAAACATCACAGCTAAAACTTCAGTACATTTTTCTTGTGGTTCGAAAACAAAATTATAAGAAAAAAAAAACGAAAAAAAAAATAAACAAAATGTGTGTGTGTATATAATTTCTTTATAAATATATGCTTACAAATAGCGATGTATTTTGGTATGTGTATATGCACGTGCATGTATCGAGATACATGCAGGCCCATATACACATAGATACACAGTAGATGTTTGCACGGTTTACTATAGCTCGGTTTATGAATGCGTGTCTATTGCAATTATATATCATCAACAATCGTTTTGTTTTTGTTCTCTTTCTTTTTTTTTTTTTTTTTGTCTCATTTTATATCGATATCGATAAGCAACATTTTGTCATTTTTGTTTTTGGGCGTTTCTGGCTCCTTCCCTTCTGGCTGATCGGTCGCTCCGCGCCTCCCTCTCGCTCCTTGACTTCGATCTGTTCTGTTCTGTTGCGATCTGCGATATCTTGTCGAGAAACTGAAAACTCCGTGAACTAGCAAAATGGCTTACAGACTACACAAGTACTTTGCTGGCCCTCCCCCCCTCCCCTCCTCTATTACCCCCAAGTATCCCCTTTCCCCTTTCCCCGCTGCATCTACCCTGCATCTAATCCTCCCAGCTGCCGTCAGAGTCGAGTTCGCAACGCACTCGCCACAGCATCAGCTCCATGCAGGCGCGTGAATCCTCGAAGCTGCTGTGTCCGGTGGCGCCGTCGCCGCTCTGAATCTCGCGATTCAAATGCGTTTTGGTGAGATGGCGGAGGGCACGACGGTAGGGAAAGCCGCTGGAATGGGGAAAGGCGATCGAGGTGTCGATCAGCGTGTTGTGGACCAGTCGCAGTGCACGCAAATCGTTGTCGAGCCCGTGACCAATCAGTATGGTGTCCGCATCGATCAGCTCCAGCAGATCGCGCTGCACCTCCGCTAGCGTCTTGACGCCGCACGACTTGAGATCCTTGGCCGTGACGCCCGAATAGCGTGTATTGTAGTCGACAATATCCGCATCCGGTCGCACGTAATGCTCGTAAACCAGCTGGCCATTCAAGGCCACCAGCGACACCTTCGTCACGTCCAGTCCACGGCCCGTGTAGCTCATCTCGCAGTCCAGCGCATACACGGCACGCTGCTGCTGCACGCCGGCAATCTGCGCCCTGGGGCGCGTGTGGACAAAGTCGCGATACGGCCCATTGACGCCCACCACCGACCCGGTCCAGACGTGCAGCTCGTGGCGGGTGCAGCCCGAGTCGCGCTCGTCGCTGGCGCTGCAGCAGGTCCAGCGGCTGGCCCAGGCGCTGCCGTCGTAGCAGCGGTGGTACTTGCCCCAGTGGTAGCTGCACTCGTCGCGCGTCAAGTACTGGCCGCTCAGCTCGTCCACGAGGAACTCCTGCTTGCAGCGCACACACTGCTTGGCCAGCGTCTGTTCCACGTGCTCCACGTGGTCCACGTGCTCGACGTGCTCGTAGTTGCAGTAGAGCTCGAGGCCGGCGTTGGGGGCCGACTCGCATTCGCTGCCGCTCCACTCGCCGCCCGACTCCGAGTCGAGGGAGCGCGGCGAAATGTTGCCCGAGTCCGTCGAGGTGCTCGTCGGACCGGTCTCCTCGGTGGTGCTCTCGCTGCTGCTGCTGCTGCTCGCCGGCTCCTCCTGCCCGAGCGCGTACTCAAAGCTGCTGGTGTTGAGGCCGTCGTGGCAGTTGATGACGGTCAGCGCGGTCTCCGTGATCGCCATGCAGTGGGCGGCCGCGAAGCTCATGTGCGGCAAGCACTTGAAGATCTCGATGGCGCCCTCGTGCACCACACTCTCGACGGGGAATCCGTAGACGCGCAACAGATGCGGCTCGATCAAGTGGCGTTGCAGCTGCTGCTGCAGCGCCGCGTCGTCCAGGTCGATCAGCTCGTACTGCCGCAGCGGTGGCACCAAGAAGTTTGCATTCTGGCGATACACCTTGTGGTGATGATCACGTTGCCACTTGTGGCTCATGTTGCTGTGGCTGTGGCTGTGGCTGCTGCTGTTGCCGCTGCTGCTGCTGTTGGGCGAGCTGCCCGGCGAGCTGAGCGCCGACGAGGAGTTGCTGCCGCCGCTGCTGCTGCTGTAGATGCCATTCGCTTTGGTCAGGCTGCCGACGGTGGCTACGTTGCCGCCGCCGCCGCTGCGGCTGCTGCCGTTGTTGCTGCCACCAACAATGCTGATGTTGCTGCCGCTGCCGTTGCCAGCTGCTTTGTTGCCGTTGCCGCTGCCGCCGCTCTGGCATTTCGATTGCTTTGCCTTATTGTTGCTGCTGCGTTTCTGGTTGCTGCTGCTGTTGCAGCTGCCGCCGTTGCGCCACTTGCCCTGCTTAAACTTGCCACCACCTGCTGCTGCTGCTGCTGCTTTGCCCGCCAACTGCTGCTGCTGCTGCTGTTGCTGCTCGAGCGGTTGCACCTGGACCTGCCCCATGGCCGGTGTCCTGTTCAGCGCCTGCTTCACCGCAGACTGCGCCTTCTGCTGTCGCTTCGAGCGCGACTTGCCGTTGCCGTTGCCACCGCCAGCGGCAGCTGCGTTGCTGCCACCGCCGTGTGCACCGCGACTCTTCGGCTTGCCCGGCTGCTCGTCGCACGAATTGATGTCCTCGCTGGTCGCCTCGCTGCTGGTGCTGTTGCGATGCCCTGGATTGTGCTGTCCCAGAAATTTCTCTGTAATTATCGAAGCACACAAGAAACGATGGGAAATTAGTAAAGAATAATTTACAAATTTAATATTTCAAGTAGTCAATCGAAAATGTGGAATTTAAGAAAATTCTATTTCAGTTCGAAACTAGTTTACTTTGTTTGTTGAGGGTAGCAAACTTGTCTAGTTTTTATTTTTAGTATTTATGCATTTTGTCTTAAATTTGTTTTAAATATTAAATGCAAATATTTGATTAAACATCTTAAGCATTCATTGACTGTTTATTATTATTATTAATTTTAATTTAAATGCTAATTTGAAATTTAAGAAAATTCTAGTTCAGTTCGAAACTAGTTTATGTTGCTCGCTGAAACTTGTTCTAGTTTTCGGCTTTTATGCATTTTGATTTAATTTTCAATAATGAAATGCATTTAAACGTTTTATGATTGCTTGATTTTATGGCGATTTAACTGTTTCGGAAAATGAAATTACTTGTATTTATGTATTCTTTTGAAGGTGTAGTTGACGTCAATTTACGTTGCTAATTTGTGCGCTGATAACGCGAAGCGTGCGATTATGCGTGTGTGTGTGTGTGTGCGTGTGTGTGTGTATGTGTGTGTGAATACACACACTCATGTATTATGCTTTGTGTCTGTTGATGCCTGAGTTGGGGGTCTTATCAATAAGCTGACGATCGTTGCTGGCCACGTGCTTTTCGCTTTTCTACGTATACTTGATATTTATTTTGTTTATTTATTTGCGACGAAAATATTCTCAGCCCTCGATACCCTGTAGCACTCAACACATGGGGTATGCGCTGTTGTAATTTGTTTCAAATAAACGATGAATTGCAAGCAATAAAGTGCGTGGGCATATTTTAATTCCGTTTGCAATTAGAGGGTATCTGTGAGTCGCGCTCTATCGCGTTATCGAGCGGAAGCTACGCACGACTGGAAGATGACAGCTTGTGTTTGATTTGCAGCTCGCTTGGCTCTTGGCTCGTGTTCGCTTTGTTGTCATCGGTATTTTGGTATTGTTTTTGTTTTTGTTTTTGTTTTTCTTATTATTGTTATTGTTATTTTTTTAGTTGGCTAATAAAAAGTTGGGACGCGGCAGCAGCTATTACAAACGCGAGTATTACTCATTATCAACATAATTATTATAAATAAATTTGTGACTTCCGCATCGAGCGAGCAGAGACGGGGCACAGGGGAAGAGGGGCGAGGGGAAGAGGCGTGGTTGCCAAGCGAACTTGTCGCTTGAATGGATCAACACACACACACACACACAACACAGATCGGGGGAAGGGCTCGACACGTGGTTCGGCTTTGATCTATGCCAAATTATAAGCGATCGACACACAAGTTGAAGCTGCTGCTGAGAAGAAAAGAACAAGTTCAGGTTCAGGTTCAGGTTCAGCAACAACGGGCTCGTCTGATCTGATATCTGATATACTATAGACTACGTATGTGGCTAGTATCTGAGCGATCTCAGCTGGCTCTATTGTTGCTGGTCGTTCATTTGTGCGCTGCATTTGATGCCGCTGCTTCCTGCTTGCAATGCCAATTCTGTAAAGTTTTTCCCAGACAATTTTGCGTCGGCTTCAATTGGCGCGACGCATTTCCTCAATCGACTAAGTCAACTTCAATCAGCGGACAGACCGGCGGCGGGAGGGGGGCGGGGAGGTTAAGTTTGTTTGTCGAGTTTGTTGACACGCTGCGTTGTCTATGAAGGGCATTTGTTAGCTCTATTTGGCGGCGGCAGCACGTGACCTGAAAGAGCAATCGACAAATGGCAAATGGCAATATAGATGATTTGGCAGCGCGGCAATTTCTCCGCTCGAAGCCTTAAATCACGCATACGCCGCATTGCGCTCCGCTCGAGCGGTGGCAGGCAGCGGTAATTGTTTACATATGTGCAACACGTACTTAAACATACTACTCGGCAAACTCTGTTTGGCCCAGCGATTAGATAAACGAGCTTCCCACACACACGCATACACGCACACACGCACACACAGGTCAGACTTTATCAGAGGCGCACACAAACACGCGCCAAAATCTTCAACAACCTTGAAAACATACATATGCGTGTATATATAGTGTGTATACTCGGTGGCGAGTATCACATGTGATTAAAACGTAAACACAACATAATTATGCGAGGTGCGTTCCACATTTATACGCCGAGAGACCTGAAAGCCAACAACTAACAACTACTTTGGGCCATAAGCCGTAAGCCATAAGCCATAGAGGAGCAGAGCACATGGCAAACACGCTGGATTTTGTCGCCAAGCGACACCAAAGAAGCGAAAACTATTGCAACAAAATACAAAATAAAATAAGTAGCATAAATTGGCAGCAAACACAGCCAGTTAACATCAAGACGTTAACTATTATTGTGGAAACGATGTCGAAAAGGAAAAGTGAGAGGAATAACATATATGAAACGAAGGCAATTTAAGTTAGAAACTAAAGTTAAAATTGATATTTAACATGCACATGATAAAAATGTTGCTGATGATGATGATGATGCCTTGTGGCTTGCATAATTATTGAAAGATATTATAAAGTGCTTCTGCGAAATCAGATTAGATATGAAAATGGAAGCGAGATGAAGTCGCAGTATTATCGAGATCTGATTAATGTCATTCTAGATTAAGATGCCAGAGCAAAGTCATTCAAATGAGCTTACAATAGATTTGCCATTTGCATAACACGGCAAATGTTACAAAACCCCAGCAACAGTGACGACGTCGACGTCGACGGCATTGAGAACTATTGAAAGTCCCTGATAAGATTGCAAAGGCGAATTGAATGCGGCTACTGTGCCTAGCACTGCGATCCGCCCGATGATAATCTATGTATAAATAAATGCGGGGTATATAACAAATGCAAAGTAACTAAAAACTCACGAGTACTTCTGTATATACGCACTATATAATTTGGCACTATACGATTGTTGCTGTTGCTGTAGTCGCTTACTGCGCGAATAACAAAAGAACGACAAGAAGGTCGACGACACTGATCGCTCGTTAGATACTCTTTACAATTGTTGTGAAATATTGAGAACGGCCAGATAATGAGACAACTTTCGAATTGTGCGTGTAATGCGTGATTATGATTCGCGAAAAATCCGTAGAATGACGTTCGTAATTATACCCGTTCGGCGTGGCATTTGCAGGGTAGCTAGAATGGGAATCTGTGCGCGCTTTGGGGCGTGAAATGAAAGAGTGCATGCAAATGCATGATTTAGACAGCGATATAAATTAATTGTATTTTATTTACATTTCGTTTCAGATTTGTTTCACTAATTAGCAACTAGGCAACGGCTCAACCCTTCAATTAAATGCTTGTGACAAAAGGCCGAAACACTAATTGTACCACAATTAATTTAGCAATTCCCATGATCATTTTGTGCTCGATGTGTGCCATAAATATTGGGCTTTGGAGTTGTTATTAAGTTTAGTAATTTTCCGGCAAGATGTCTGAGCGCTCAGACAGGCAAGTCGCTTATTTAGGGCGCGTGTTTAAAGCAGTTGCCGGGCAGCGATAAGACGTTGCCAATATACCCTGCAAAACACACACAACTGGCAACAGTCAAAACAGTCCAAAGAGCCAAGCCAAAGAGCCCCATTGACGACTGTCTCTTGAAGTCTTCGTCGTCAAGTGGACGCGGACTCGATTGTGTTTCCATGCCTCTAATCAGCATTTAGTTGCTACGAGCTGTGAGCGACACCCTGACGGCTATCCCCGAAAATAAAAAGAAATTCGCAAATAAATCAAGCAGCAGCATGACAAATCAAGTGCCGTAGCAAGCAGCTTTGCACCTTCGCAGCTGGCTGCTATGACACGCGACAGTGGAACACTTTCAATTGACCCACTGCGATAGGCGACAATTATCAAGAGACTGACTTGCGGACCATGTGATTTGCTGCCCTCATCAGCATTGTCTGCAACCGTGTTGGCCTTCAAGGCAACTGGCATTGCCAAATGGCAAGCTTCCTGTGCCAGCTCAAGAGTCCACAGATCAAATAAAAGACAAGCAGACAGATCATCAAACGTTTTAACTGAAAACTGGCCGCGACTGGCAGTCGAGTGAAATAAACTACAACATATGGCAGTCGGAGATGGTTAATGGTTATGTACACGAGTATATAGGGAATGGTTATGCTAATGCTCATGCTTATGTGTTTGTTTGTTTGTTTGTTTGTACGTGACAATGTGTTGTGCTTTGGCAATAGGCTCGCTTGAAATGTTAACCAATATGAATATGATTTTGATGTATTGTTAATGAAACTAGTCAAGCGCAACAAGCAACAAATTGCTGACGCACTGCAAGATACCCAAGATTAATAATTTATAGATTTTTAGAACGAAGTTCGCATGAAGCTGAAATTGTTCCTAATGGACATGGGCAAAGTGAGATTTTGTAGTTTTGTTGTAGTCTTCAGACTGCCGCTTTATGTTTTACAGGGTATACAAAAAACTATGCATGCAAAACGGCCATTGAGGTCAAAGCGCCAAGAGGCGACGACAACGACGACGACGATGCCAGATTTAATAGTCAATTCGCTAAAATGCGAACCGTAAAAAGTTGGCAATGCATAATACGAGTACAATCTGTATAATTTGAGTGCGAGTAAGGCATTCCCCTTCACCCCCTAACCATATGCATATAGAATATAAATTTACCAATGCACGCAATCTTTGAAGGTTGTCACGACAGTCGGCTAACCGAAGGGTTGCAACACCCAAACAGGGCGCCATTACTATCAATCTGGATAATGCCTGGTGCCCTATGCATGTATTTAGCTAGCGAGATAATAACAGATAACTAACAAGTTCTATTCCAGTCTAAATTTCCGGGTATTTGGGGATCTGGAATAGTGAAGTTTCCCCTCTGTGGTGTAATTATCTTTGGCAGAGCTGTGATCTTTGATCGCGCTCTCATCATCATTATGTTTGGCTAAGCGTCTGTGATGATTGCTCAAAGGCAAACGGGTTAACCTTGGCCATTGCCAGCGGCAAAAAGCATCGAGACAAGAGCCAGACACAAGTGCAGATCTCAGATTCGAGACGGTGTCTGTATCTCTGTCTCAGTCTTAGAGACTGGGCCAGAGCTTCGCTTTGAAGTGGCATCAAAGGAAATTACGTTTGACGGGCCGCATACGACGTACAACAAAAAATCAAAATAAACAGCGGAAAAAAGAGAATTGTTGTGTGTGTGTGCTGGAGAGCGTTTAATAGGTTAATAATGCGACTGCTCGGCCATTGTATCTCTACTCGTATGTATCTGTATCTGTATCTGTATCTGTAGCTGAGCTGTGTGCCACACCGTTAGCTGCTCTCCACATTCCACATTGTCTGGGAGTTGCCACTAAAAAAGGTAACCGAAATGAGTTCAAGTTTTTCTGCCACAGCTCTCAGATACAAATGTATCTTTGCTATGATTTATATATGGGATTTTTTGTAAAACCGCCTAACCTTATTAAGATGCAACGAGGCGTGAATTGTGCGGCGGCTGCAATGGATAAATAATCGCATCTTGGCATTTATTTCTCTTTTTGTTAGTTGGCCAACTTGGCAATGGCTTAATTACAACGCCGCACAAGGTGAACCATAAAATACGTTAATTAGATATTGGTAACTGAGGCCATAAACGCTCTGAATTACGGAAGAGGAATCTCTCACGCTGCTGCTGCTGCTGCTGCTGATGAGTTAATAAGCAACACAATGCACAATTGCCACACACTTATTAATTGCTCAGAATCGTAAATGCAATTGCCAACAGATGACGAGATGTGTTCTTGCCAGTTGTTGCCAAAATGCTTTTCTCGTGTCGATGGCAATCGCTTGTGTATTTTCGATTAGCAATGTTAACTGCCTCTCAGCTGGTTGGTTGGCGTGCTAATCAATGACAAAACATGTGACTTATGTAATGTGGCTGGCTTGCTGCTGGCGCTTGGGGGGGCAAATCTATAAACTAATTGTTCACTTGTTCACTATCAGTTGCGGCGTTTGTTCAATTCTCTAGATTGTGTTTTCTTTTCGCATTTTTATTGTTTCAGATACCACAAACGGAACAAAAAACAAAGCAATACTGGGAAGACTTGAGAGATCTCAATGCTAATCAGTTGATTCTATGACTATTGCGTCTTAGGTTCTTATTGCTATTATTGTTGTTGACATTGCTATAAATAAATGCCATAATATAACTGACGCTTTACAAATAATGCTGGAAAGTTTTGGTTTAAACCAAACAACATGCGAAGTGCAGAACATTAAATACCCTTAGAATCGGTTTTTTTCCCACATTTTTGTGGAATAATATTATGTTGTGCAGTTCAAGGGCTAGATTAAAAGCAGCCAAACAACTTTTAGATTGACATAAAATCACTTTTTGGCGAATTATTCACTATTAAAACTAATTTTAATGAAAACAATAATGTTGATTGAGTGACAAATTTGGCTTAAATATCTCTAATAGGAACTTCAATATGCCGCTTAAGATTCAAAATAAACAAACAAAAGGTTCTTCCCCCTCGAATCGATCTGTATCTATATATATGTATATAAAAATTCAAATAAAAATAATAACAAATTTGAAACGCTTTCTGCTTGATATCAGCCCTAATATTAAGCCTTATCATGGCGCTAGCTATCTCGCTCGATCTGAGTATATCTAACTCTGTCTAACGCGCTGTCACAACTTAATTTAGTGTCGAACATTTCCATTGCCAGATTTTCGGGTTTATTTATTGTTTTCTTCTTTTTGTTGGTTGTATGGGAAGCTTTCTCATCACGCTTTTTGTTTATTTGTTTAGCTAATGAAGTTTGTGTTGTTGCTGTCGTTGTCGATCTGCTTTTGCCATTCTTTTGCCCTCTTCTTTCGGACTGAATTTTAATTGATTCCCCACCGCGCACACTTCGATTGCGGCCCCGAAGCTGCAACGAAAGCGAAAGTCGAACAAGAAGCGAAGCGCCTCTTGACATAATCGACCCGCCTCATAGAGGAGATTGTGGTGTGTGTGTGTGTAGATTGTGACTTTCATTAAGGCTGTGCCGATGAGGCTTAAGCGAAGATTTCCTGCAATTTTCTTATTTATGAGTCTAGAGTGCAATTGAAATGGAAATACCGAGCGAGGTCTCAAAATAGTTGTGCGAATCAACGCAGATGAAGAAAGCGAGTAAAAGGCCCGCATAAGGTTGCATACTACACATAAATATTTTGTTGCCCTCCACTTCCTATATACATAAATATATAGTAATAGTATATATCGTATTATTAGCCAGGTGAGCGAGCTCTTGTTTCCCTCACGCTTGTCTTATCGTTGCCCCGAAATCCCAGTTTCTACTTGTACTATAATTAAATATTCTTATATGCTTGGCTACTTGGGCATAACCCATTTGAAGAGCCCTTTACCCAAATCAATGCCTTCGAGTGCGATATAGACTGTTATGGCCCCCAGATAGCGCCACTTTTAAATATACTTAGCCACAGATAAAGGTTCTCCACTATATCTATCTGAAAGCAAATAATTGTAAAATGATTGCGCGGCCCAACGAAACTGCGTCTTCAATTTTGCAAATCGCTTTATGACATCGCCTCATACAGGGTGCTTGACAGAACGGGAAAATTGGAACGAGTGTCTGGCAGTCGAGTCTCCGACTTGTTTGGCTTTTGGATTTTTCCATCAGAGGAACCGTGTCTGGCCAACCCACAAATCACACGATTCATTCGTGAGTGCGGAGCGATAAGAGTGTTGATCAAACTCGAAGATCTGTCGCGCAGTATCTGCTTAATGCTAGCGGTCACTGTGACCAGCTGCTGCTGACCTAATAAACGAAGACGCCTTTTGCCGCGCCTAATTAAAAAGTGAGTGCACAAAAATATCCAAAATATAAAAAACACTCAATGTGGGTCGAGCCAAAGGCATTAGCTCTGAATGAGCGACTGAATTTATCTCTGAGTGTGTGTGTGTGTGTGTGTGAGTGTATTCACCACCAACTGGACACCAGTTGGCCAAAAAAAAAAAGAAACACACAGACGAAAACAAAGCTCTGATTAAGATACGTTTGGAGAAATCTGACGATGACGTTTTGCGAGTGAATAATGAATCATGGCGTGAATGGCGCGCGATTTGCGCGGAATTTTATAAGCGGCAGCAAATTGTGAATCAGCTACAATTGCTGCTGTTGCTGTTGTTCTGGTTCTAGTTGTTGTTCTGGTTGTTAATGTTCATGTTATTGTTGCTAGAGACTCACCTTCGATGCATGAAGAAGTGACGAAACGATGCCAGGACTGTGCATCAGGGCCGGCGACAACATTCGATCGCTTCTGTTGCATGTTGTAGGCGGCATTGCCTTCCTGCCGCTTGTTGTTGCTGTTGTAGCGCGCCTTGCGTGTGGCATTGTTGCTCTTGCTGCCACCGTTGTTGCTGTTGTTAGTCTGTTGATAGCTATTGGCAATTGTTGCTACTGCTGCTTCGGTGGCATTGCCAGCTGTTGTTGCAGCTGCAACGTTGCCATTGGCATATTTTGGTGTGCAACGCTTGCCACTGTTGCCACCGTTTGTTGTTGTGTTGTTGGCATTGTTGTTGCCATTGTTGTTGTAGCGCTGCATTTTGTCATCTGGAATAAAGAGAGAGGCAAAAAATGAGCACAAAGTTGCAATTATGTATGTATGTGTGTATGTATTATATATTGTTGCTTCGCTCACAAATCTTTGCCAGTTGCATTTGCCACAGATCTTCGAGATACAAATGCATGTTGTTGTGTGTAGCACATTCAAAAAATAGTATACGGTAAAAAAAGATACAATTCGTGTATTCGCTGTTGCACTGCTCGAGATACTTTTGCGCGCCCGTTTGCACTTGCAGTTCGAATGAAACTAAACGGCGCGATTAGCGACGAGCGCGATATAAACAATAATAATAAACGCAGTAAAGACAAGGAGAACACACAAAAAACAGCAACAGCGACAGCAACAGCGACAGCGAAAAAACCCAACTCAAAACCCAGAGTCCAGCAATGCGATTCAATTCTCACTCTCTCGGCTATCGATGACGACACAGTGACAGTGGCAATGAATCACCGCGCAACGGCAACGGCAACGGCAACGGCAACAGAAATGAATCGACGACATTCGCTCGTCTCTGACGACAACAACAAGCGGCCACAGCACGCTTGATAAGTATGCGCACAGCTTGTTGTTGTGACTGGGGCTGGGCAGAAGCCCAACTCGACTGCGCTTGGGGTAGCACGCGTTGCACATGCCGCTGTTGCCCCCTGGACTAGTCGCATTCATCACGTCACAATCACGGGAAAAACACGGCGAACGTCATTCAGCAAAACGTTACTACTTACGGGTATATTCAATCATGTTCGTAAGCACAAGCTGAAGTTCTCGAGTCGATCGCACTTGGCAGACAGAAAGACGACAGCGAGACTCCAGAGAAGACGCAGAAACAAGCAACGAATGGTTATCGACAACTGGTTCCATATATAGCAGTAGAAAAGTTATTGTAATTTGAAATAATGCAACTAGAACAGTTCACTTTATTTCAATGCATCCAAAGTATCTTTCGCTATTTTAGATACAAATAAAATCACTGAATTTATGAAGTGCGCAAATCGAAAGTATCAATTGAAGGGTTTTTGATTTATACGTTTGTTTTAGAAAAATTCGACAACTAATGCAAAAGCAGCTGTAAATTTAGTACTTGAAATTTGAACGACATTAAACGCAAAGGTATCTTTTGCGTTTTTACATCAATTAAAATTATTCGATTTATCTGTCATCAATAATGGGATTAAAGTTAGTATAAATCGAAAGTTTCGCTTTTTCATTTTATTAAAATTGTTTGATTTATTTACTTTGATTCAGAACCCAATTGAGTCAAGAGCTGGCAATTTAAAAAGCAAAATCCACATTTTTGACAGCAAGTCAAATATATCCGCAATGAAGAATGGCTACATAGTATTTTAAATGATATAATACGACCATAAATACAAAACAAACATGCAGTTAAATATAGAAATACGATATGTGGTGGTGGCTGGTGAAATGCAACAGCTGTCTTTGGTCGAGTGGGAATTATGTTGAATAATAATCTGCCATGGGGCAAAACAAAAGTTTAAGTTTCCAAAAATAAATACTCGACTCGACTCGACTCGAATCGAATCGAGTATTTTTAATTGTACTATTTGCTTTTATAGATTGTTGATTCATTGAATGGCTGCCGCTGCTGTTGTGTTGCATGCCACATGCCCGAAATAGCCAAAACATTTTTGCTGCTGCGATGGCTCCTGCTTCTGCCTGGCAAGGCGAGAAGTACATAAATTTGGAGCTCATCAGTTGGGGCATCATGGCGGGGCTGCCGGATGCGAGTCACGCCCACTTTAACTGGATTTTGGATTTGTTGCTTTCACTTCAGTGGAATTTCTGCAATTTGTTTATGACTTTTGGCCGCTAGAAATGCGCGAATAACGGCACATAGCCGCCACTAACAAAAACACGCACGTTTAATAAACAAAGAGAGCGGGGAGGGGAAAAAAGTGCACAACGGCAACGAAATCGAAACAAACAACGAAATCCAGCATACAAATAATAATAATAATATATGTACGAAGGAAAACAAAAACAATCGACACCAAATGACCAAATAAAACACACGAAGCAAAAAGGAGAAGAAAATAAAATTAAACAGAAAATAAAAAAACAAGAACCGAAAATTTAAAATTAAAATAAATACAAGAAAAAAGCAAGCAAGCCAAACGACTACAATAAACAGGTACCAGCTCGTGCCTAGCGCCGCTCCATGTGATTGTCTGTCTGCCCATGTGTCTGTGCGTGTGTGTGTGTGTTGTTTGTACCCCACCCACCACGCCTAGCCCCCGCCCCTGCACTCGTCCATCTTCTTCGTCAGTTTCGCCTTTCCTTATTTTTTTTTTTTTTATTTCGCGTTTTTTCGCGCTTTGCCAACGTGAAGAAAGATACTTTAAAATTGTAGTGTAATTTTTGGCGAATTCGAAAACAATTTCAAATTCAAAACAAAACTGCTGCCCTTACCCGGCAGCTGCCTCTCTTCTTCTCCCCCCCTCCCCACTCCCCTCAATCGTCTCGATGCGACCGGCAGTTATCGAGCGTGATTTATGAAAGAAAAAGACGGCGACGACCGAATCAAATCAAATGGAATCGATTCGGTTTTGCTGCTTGAATGGGAATTGCGTAGTGGCAGCGAAGCAATAAAACTGCCAGCTGGTCACACTGAAAAGCCACTGCCCTACACTAAATACACATATGTACATACATATGTACATACGTCGTAATTACTCCCAATATTAAGCACCAAACTAAACAATATCATAAAGCCACACAACACTGAGATTAGGCGCAGCCAACTTAACAAGGCGCTTTAAGAGGCGCAGCCAACTTAACAAGCAGCTGCGACTCTCCAACTATGAATAGTCGCAAATGCATAAATTAAATAGTATATGCATTATGGATGCTGCTCATTTCGCAAGAGCCCAAAAATCCCCTGTGTTTTAGGGTATTGCGAAAAGAAGTTCGTGGCGACTTTTTCGGCTGTTTCGGTATTCAAAATCAATGCAAAATCGGCCATTAAAACGTGTCATAACTTGTGCAAATGATATCAGCGCGTGAGTTCGTTGAAACCGATCGATCGCCTGATACCAGCGACAGATACAAATACATACGAGCTATGCGAGCTACATACATATCGTAGAGACAGAGAGAGAGGGAGTGAGAGAGATGGCAACCCTGGCAGGCAATTGGCGCTGCCAAAACGGAAATGCATCGCAATGCGATGCGGCGCGTGTTGCTATTTGTGGCAACAAAACTGCAAACACATAAAAACGAACACTAATAAAAATCACCATCATCATCATCATCATTACGATGACTACAGGCCAGCGAATGATCATTGGCATCATTCATAAGTTCCCATAGACTGTGACTTCTTATAGGCTACATGTGTGTGTGTGTATGTGTGTGCGTGACCAAAGTTGAATGAATTCCACGAAGACGTAGACGAAGGCAACGACAACAACAACAACAACAACAACAACGACAACGACAGCGACAACAACAAAGCGAAGCCATCGAACCAAGCGCTCGAATTACAACGAGAAAAAAAAAGCAGAAGCTGCCGTTGGCAATGGAGTGGTTAAAGTGGATAGAAAGAGGAGGGGCAGGGATGGGGGGGGGGGTTTTGAAGGAAGGAGAAGGGGGGCGCTCTGTGAAGTGAAGCGATGCCAACAAAGGAGAGATCATTAAGGGAAGAGCACAGCGAAAAGGAGACGCAGAAAGTTAAGCAAAAAACGCGGCAATTTTTCGCATGGCAACACACACAGTACAACATAATATTGCTGATGATCGTCGCATCGCACAGCTGCTGATAATGATTGTGATGATGAAGACGATGATGATGAGCGCATGCGCGCACGTTTTATTAGAGAGAGAGAGCGAAAGAGCGAGAGAGGGAGAGCGAGATCAGCGGTCTTTAGCGCGCAATTGATCGCGCATTGATATCAAGGACAATTGGCGACAACGTGACAAGCGAAGTTGTCGCTGCGGCTTCATACCCTGTACTATTTAGCATTTAGAAGGCGTGCCAACTCATTGATATTCCTCCGTCAATATATTATAAGTTTTCAAGTTTTCGCAAGCAAATTATGCAGATTAAAGCTACAAAATTGTATATGCAGATTAATGTAGGGTATCTGGTAGCCTTGGAGAAAAAAGAAATGCAAGGCAAAATCGCTTGTTCGCATTGTTCTATCAATGAATATCAATGCATATTGAATGAATGTTTTATGTATCGTATATAGAACTAAAGAATTGAACTAAAAATCTATAGGTTGATGGCATAAGGTATCATAAAGTGACTTGCGAATCTCTCAAGTTGGACTCTGAGCTCTGAGCTCTGGGAAAGGCATGCGAGGCATTTAAGATTCTTTTCGGACCCTAAACGAGTTTTGTACTAAGCATTTATGCTTTTGGGGCGGCAGCTGACTACTAGACACAATGGGTTTAATGCCTTCCTTATACACATCGTAATATTTCTCTCTCTGCCATCTATTCTAGGGGTGCTGAACTTCAAACTTGTTTCGGTCATATATTTTTTTTTTGGGGAGTTCAAGCGCACGTGGAATGTGTTAATTTATGGCTAACATAAATCTTGTATTAAATACTTGAGATTATAATTTTTTGTTGGTTGATTATTGCTGTCGCTTGTTGTCGTTGACAGTATGTAAATCGAGTGTTTAATGACAGTTTTGTACGCTCGATTGCGATTAGGAAATAATTGTAATAATTTAACCGATTTGCTTGCCAGCAGCGGGCGTTTAGAACCGGAAATTTAAATGCCGCTTTAATGTATTGTATAATTGTGGCCAGGCCATAAAAATAAATCCACTGAAAATTAAGCCATTCGCATTCAATTACGTGCGCCAGCGACACACGGATAGATAAATAGATAAATAGGCAGACGGTTTTCGGGCAAACGAAATTAGATTTCATGTAAGACACATTCGAGTGTACAGGAAGAGTTGCTCTAGCATTACGTGCAGCGTCTGGCGTCGTGTGCGAGGCTTTTACTCGACTTGAACGGGGATCGAGATTGAGGAGAAGGGGGTCTCTAGAGTCGGTGCTGACGTGATTAACCGGGCCAAAGCAGCTGCTAATCAACAATTTTTTTTTCTTTTTTTTTTGAGGGAAGAAGCTCACGCAACTTAGCTGCGATGACGCTAGTCAGCCAATTATTTATTTAATGCTCGACTGGTTGCCCGGCCCCAGAAACAGCAACAGCAACAGCAACCGCCACAGCCCCAGTTCCACTCCCAACCCCAATTGCACAAATATGTACGTACATACATATGTATGTATGTGGTATAAATTCAGATTTTACGTATAATTTTCTGATTACAATTAAACAAAACACACACACAATGAAAAGAATACTGAAGTGGGGAGAGAGGTGATCTGAGGGGAGGGCGCGTCAATCAAGCGCGCTTGAACAGCGCTCGCAATCGCATTGCTGTTGTAGCAAATCGATAAACAAATCACTTCCGATGACGACATTGAGCACATGGCGTATGCGCAATGCGCGATAGCGCTCATACGCCACCGCCCCGCCACGCCACGCCCACAACAGCCCCAATCTGATCACCTTCACGTTAGGGATCAGAGCGCGGAAGTTGTGCTAGGTTGGCCCAGTGCATTCATGCGTGGGAATTGCCGCTTATCGGCTCTGCGAGTGTGTGGCCACAAAAACACTTCTGATAACTTGTCGACTAACGGAAAGTCCACAGAACGTAGCGAGAAGTGGCAGGCGGCATATTGATATTAATGCCAGCCATGGAAATTAATTAGTCAGCCGGTCCACACTTAATGAATTACACAGCACATATTTAAAACTCGGTCTGAAAGCAACATTATGCGTACAAATTGGATTTCAAATTTGCAATACAAAAGTGCATAATTATTATGGACAATTATTTATATATTCATCCTCATGCTACAAGCATAAACTTATAAGTTACGAAGCTAGTCACTGATATTTCCTTTCTTAATCTGACTACGTTTTTTTACAATCTTATCAGCCGTTGAGGCCATGGAAATTCGTATTCCTGATCATCAAGCTGAAGCTGTCAGTTTTATGGCAATGCTGGTAATCGATTATAGTTCGCAATAAACAGGAAAACATGGCAATAAAGATGATTCAGTTGATTCAATCGTTAGTTCGCCCCACTTGCTTTGGGGAACTACCGCCAATTTCTAGGGAATTGGCTCATTTCGCTTTTGGTAATTACAGCTAATACAAAAGGATACAATCCAAAGTGGTCATTTGAACAACGATTCGATTCTATTCGATTCGATGTGATTTGTTGTCGCAAATCAATAATGAGTGCATTAAGGCACAGTAAGTATTTCGGGCATTTTGTATTAATATTGATAAATTATGCCAAGTGGGGGAGGCGAGCAGCAGAAGGGGGGAAGCCTGCGTCATTGGGACGTGGGCGGTGCTCGGGGCCGGGGCGTGGGTGTGAGTATATTTGCGTGTGTGTGTGTGTGTGTGAGATCGGGCCAACTTGTTGGCAAATATTTCGCATATCATTCACAATTGTTATTAATTGGAAACATTATGAGACGTTGTGTTTACACAAACTGAGCAGCAACCAAAACAACATCGAGAACGAAACGAAACAACAAATTCTTGCAGAGCTAAAGAAGACAACAACGAGCTAAAAGTAAAAGTGCCTCCTGCGTGCCACGACGATGGCGATGACGCGGACGACGACGACTGGCAAATACCCTGCCATCAACAGCCAGAGTTACGATACATACCAATATGATTGTGCTTCGTCTTGAAGAGTTTTGAAACCCATGTGATGATTGTAAGAGATATGCCCATTTTGCTCATATATGGCGTCAATGTACACAATATATAATGTATATATGTATATATATATAAATTCAAAAAGTATCTAATTTTCGGGAGGTTTTTTTTTTGGTTTTCGATTTTGATTGTTCTACAAAATTTGTGTGCGAGAAAAATAGTTAGTTTTCAATTTGATTTTTTTTTTGGTGTTTCTAACGTGTTTGTCGGCGTTTACTTTTTGAATTTGACCGAACGGGCAGAGCTTCTAAACGCTTTCTGTAGTAGGCCAAGATACAGTAACGACGACGACCGCGTGCTGCCTGTCACAAGTCAGAGCGCTGTTGACATTTCACTTTGTGACATTCAACGCAAAAGATTAACACAACTTAAATATAGTATTGTGTGTGCTTAGTTGTCAACACAAATACGAAACCCAAATCAAATCAAAGCCAAAACCAAAACCAAAACAAACAGACGAGAAACAATTGCGAACATTTTGTAATGCAATATTATTGCCAGGATGGCGACTTGCGCAGGAAGTTTTCACTAATCGCTAATTAACTGCATAAGCACAGTTTTTTTGTGGCCTATCAGAGCGTTAAATTGAAGTCTGTCTTCGGTCGGCTTTATGAAATGGCCCCATCAAACGAACGTAAGAGTCTGGCAACGTTGTGTCGTGTCGCAAGCGCCGTAAGAGCGTTAACATTATTATGGCTAACAAGTTCATAACTTGAGATGGCTGTGTTTCACTTTAACTTATCTAACGAGTTCATCTGTGTTATTCAATTATGGCAAGTGCTTCGAATCTAATTAACTTTACGGAAGCAAAAAAAAAAAAAACCGAGCAATGTTTTTTTTTCTGCTGTTTTTTGCAGTCGCCTTGTTGCCTAGAACTCTAGAAGTGGGCTGTTCGCTTGCTCCATTTCCAGTTCGCTGGCTGCACACACAGATGCAATTAACGTGGCCGATGAGCATCGGAAAGTAACGTTAGTTCTCGGAGACGGACGGCGACGGTTCTTCCCCTGAAAACCCAGTTACATCGATTCTCCAAAGAGATCTCGCGCGACCCATATAGCGATCGATGGGTCTACTTATATCGGTGCTTGTATCTCAATTGCGACGCCCACGGCAATATACAATGAGATTATTGCTCAGGTGGCACAGCAAAGCGAACGAGTCCCAAATACTACGTAGGAAATGTTGTTTTGATTTGTGCTCATGACAAAATGATTTCATGCTTTGCTTTTGTGTGAATTTTGTTCTGCTTCTTCTGCAGCGTTTATCGACGTCGTTTCTTTTCTTATTTCTTATTTCTTATTTTTGTTTTGCTTCGCTTTGCATAGCGTTTGGGTGCCAAAATTTCATATTCATTCATACAAAATGTACACGCAAAATTCTTGTAGATCCAACCGCCAGATCATCGATACTATAGATCTGCATAACACTTAATTATTATGATTATAATAAAAATAATTATTATAATAATACATACATAAATAATGCCATTAAATGCTATTCCTGTTCTCTGTACCGCTGACGTGTGTATTTATGTTGTTGCTGTCATTCGTTTATAGCTGCCCTGTACTTTCCTCCCCCCCAACTCGGGCATGCTCGACTCAATAAAATACTGTAACACAAAATCGTTTCTATATACGGCTTTTAAGGGGACAACTTGCAGTCGATCTTGCTGAAACTTGGCACACGAGTGTTTCGCTATTTTGCGCATATATTTTGAATATTTCATAATGATTGAGCGATCATTACAGGGTATCTGACAGTGCAGGCTGCTCGATGACAGCGTACTTAGTTGTTTTCCTTTCTGGTGTCGCAGCATAGTATAGTTTGGATTTATGTAGATATTTTCAGCGACATGGGGGCATATTATTTTGAGCACATAATACAAACCGCAGCCGCAATGATTTATTTGTGCACAAACGGACGGCAAAACGGGGCAAATAGGCGAAATGGGCAAAAGTAATCAAAGTAATACAAATGAGCGCACAATTTATAAAAATAAACAACAAACAAAAGAATGAAGACGGGCAGGCGGAGAGACAGCCAGACAGACAGTCGGGGGAATTGTGACAGCATAAGAAAGAAGTATCTTTTGTATCTGCAGCTGTATCTTCTATCTGTTAAATACGTAGCTGGGGGATCTAGTTGAATGCCTAGAACAAGGGCAAGTTGGATAGAAAAATTGATGGCAAATTTTGATGCATGCCGGCAGCTGTGTGAAAAATAAAACCATCGCAACAACAACCATAATAATAACGAAGGCAGACAAGGAAAGAGGGAGAGAGAGAGAGAAATAAGCGTTGTGCTTTGGCTTTGGCTTTGGCTCTATTTGCATGCGTACTTATTTATTTAATTTTAAATAGAAAGTAACCTCAATTGCACTTGTGAAAAACATAAGTAAATAAGTAGCATGAAAAAATATATATATGTATGTATGTCTGTATATGTACCATAAGAAAAGAAAGAGAGCCAGCACGAAGAAGAAGAAGCAGCAAAGGCATCGAGCCGAGACGAAGTAAACATGACCAAACCCCGTTACCCAAAAGAGTTGGAAGAAACACAACACAACACAACACAACACAACGAAATGGTCTAAAAAAAAGCAAGCAGAAACACAGACTGAAAAGAGCTGATGGCAATTGTGAACTGCTTGATTGTGAATGCGTTTTTTTTCGAGTGAAAGGCCAAGTGGCAAGAGGAAGAAATTACATGACGACAACGCGATGATGACGATATGGGAAAGTACAGCGCTAATAATAACGTTGGGCCTCCATAAAGGGAAAAAGACAACAACAAATTGCAATATATGGCTGTAATTTGTATTCATTTGCAGTTAAGGAAGTAATGCAGCCTGATCAGTCTGATGATCACAACGATAATTAAATTCAAGAGATGTTCGCGCAAAAAGACAAAGCTCATCAAAATGAAGTCAGAGAGGCAAAGAAATGTTGAGGCGACTGCCATACGATATGGTAAACTGATCCGAAACCTGGCAGTCGAAGATAACTTGTGGAGGAGATTCTAGGGTTCTAAGCCCTGATATTATTAATATTATTATTATTATATAAGAGAAGAGCGAAAAAACAATTGTTGTGCTTTTTTGTAAGTGAAACAATAAGTATCAGCAGATAAACAAATTTGTTTTAGTTAAAATATGAATAAGATACATTTTGAGCTTGATCTAAGATGGGTTTCAACTTATATATAGATGTGTGTACTATATAATGAGGCCTGACACACGGCGCAATGAGTGTGCGAATCAACAAGTTGGCGCAGAAAAACCGCGAAAACCAAAAATGAGACAAAACAATGCAATAATGCAGGGAAAGACACAGGTAGCAAACAAAATGTACATGTACGTATAGACACATGTAGGTATAATAATAAGGTGTATATATGCCATATATACAGTGTTCAGACGACAATAAAAACTGCATAGAAGCCAAGAAACGTAACATAAATGAAAAGTTTTCGCAAATTTGCTGTTTACGGACTGTCAGTGCAATTACATGCAGTATTTCAATTCCACTGAATGAAATGTCATCAGAAAATGGGACAAACAACAAAACGGCTCAACAAAGATCACAAACAAAACAAATCTAATTATAGAACTACTTAGAAGAGAGTCTGCTGCACCCCCAACAAAATCATTTCGTGGTATTTACTACGTCAAAATAGCAAAAAAAACAAATGTTAGACAGAGAATAACATTGAAGCTATTAACAGGCAGCTGTTAACCCAAATTGACAGAACTGAAACACTTTGATAAATATAGAATATGCGAATATATGGCGTGTCAAATTGGAACAATCAATGCCACTTTGTTGACGTTGTGCCTAATGCGCGAAATGAGCTGTTCCAGTACAAATACAATATAATCCACATTCCATATTAGCAAAACAAATATGTTTATAGTATATCTAAAAGCCGGCTACAAAAATTAGCCGCAGCTTAAGCCACAATTATTTGAATAAGGAAATCTGGTAGCAGATCGGCCAGATGAAGTTATTCAGCTATTGGGTGACGAACGACAGGTTACAGCATACAGCAGACAGCATTTAAAACAAGTATGATAATGAGTCAGAAACTTCCACAACTGCTACACGCATTCATTCTAATAGTTTCTTGTTGTTTTATCTGTTTTGTTTCGTTTCGAATTTAGTTGTTGCTGGTCATGCATATAGATTTGTTAATTTATTTCGATACAATTTATATCAGGTTAATTCCCCGGCTGAATGTTGTGACTAAAATTCAAGGGAATAAATAAAAGAAAATCAGGCGAATTCCAAGCGCAAAGATTAACACACAAATTTCACGATTTATGCGATAGATATATGTACATATAGGCATATATATGTACATATGTATATGTATGTTTATGTGTGGGATGTAATGTGAAATGTTGAGATGCGCAAGCTTTGCAACATGTTGCCGTCGCTGTTGCCCAGCAACATGTTGCGCGCGAGAGTAAAAGTGCCTTCAATTAGCCTCAATTTTGTTTATGGTTTTCACACTGGCAAAATGTGACTCGGCACTAACAGCAAAAATAAATACAAATACGTATACAAATGTTTAGCACTCTGTGCATGTGTGTGTGTGTGTGTGTGTGTGTTGCAATTATGTGCGCGTGAAAACGTGTTAACAAACTGCAAAACACAGCGCACAATTTGAGTTATTACTTTGAGCCAACCAAGCAGGCAGCCGGCCGGCCGGCTAGCTGCCAGACAATTGAACAGCTAGCTGGCCAGCTGACTGCGACTGTTCGACTGACCCTTGACAAATGTCTGTGTCTAAATGTTGTTGTTAGTTGGCTTGGCCATATTACCTAACATCGCCTCTCGACGCCAGTTGCTGCAGTTGCAGTTGCAGTTGCAATTGCTCTGGCTGTGGCATCGACAACGCCATGGACAACGGCAGCTGTTGCTGCAGCTTAAGTTGTTGTCATTTCGCTTGAGCCAAATTGGTCACACTTCATTTGGGGCATGCTGCCGCTTGTATAACACTTGGCAATACATCGACACACAGACATCAACATCAACATCAACGGCGACACCGTCACATAAATATGCGTCGAGTTTCGTTCGCCATTCCGCATTCAAATGAAAGTGCCAAGCAACAACAAGTGCGTGTCTTTAGGTCGCCTGAAGAAAGTGTCGGAGTCAGCAATATGAGGCACTCAGTCAGGCAATCATTCAAGCAGTCAGTCACTCAGTCAGTCAGTCAGCAACACCATCAACTATGACAACGACAAGTCACAAAGGCCAACAACGAAATGTGAAAAGCTGCTAAACAATTTCACTAACAAAAAAAACAACTCGTCTTCCTGTCTCTGATTTTCTCTCTTTTTTTTAATGCAATTACTTGGTCGAATCTTTGGAATTTCTAATCCAGAAATGTGTTTTTAATCCTTAACTTTCCAGTGATTTCTCCAAGTTATTAACGATTCAAAAGGATTAAAATGTAATCCTTAATGTCCATTGCAATATTTAATCATTTCATCTCGGACATTACTAATTAATTATGATGAGAATTAAATGTGTTAAATTTACTTTATAATTTATTATCTGATTAGTATTGTTATTTTTAGTAATTAAATGGTAGCATTACTTTTTTTTATTGCTTTTAATTAATCGTGATAGCCACAAAAATAATGTGCTTCGATTAGAGCAGTCAACGAGTGAGTCAAAAAGAGAAGGCTTGTTGAGTGAGTCTCAAGTGTGGGCTGACAATTAGATGATCTATGCTATGTCCAATAGCCTCCCCCAAGAAGCGATCGCCAACAGCAGCTCATTCATCAAAATCTATAGCTATGATTTATGTCTGTATAAACAATATTTGATTATGTACAATTTATATATACTATGTGTATCTATTTTGTATTTTATTTTTAAGCATGTTGCTGCCATTTGGTATTTTTTGCTCTTTTGTTTTTAAATTGCGGCACGTTCAATCAAGCAAAGCAACAACAGCAGCGGCAACGAGGTAAAGTGAAAACGAAGCCAAGTTAAATAAGAAGTTACAAAAAAAAACCAACGAAAAAAACGAAAAAACTTTCGCTTTGGCTTTGGACTTGGCCATCAGCAACATTGGCCAAAAAGAAGAAAACCAACAAAAGCGAAACAGATGATGTGGAGATACACAATGTGCATGTATGTAAAAGACAAAAAGCAAAAAAAATGAAATAAGCCAAAGTTAGCTGGAAATGGAAATGAATGACGAGCTACGAAGCAGGTCTTCTGCTGGTCTTTTGCTGGTCTCTTGGTCTCCAGGTCTTGCCATGACAATGGCGTACGACCTTTCTTATGTCACGTATTCAACCATGTTTATATTTTGGCTCTTCGCTTTTATTTTTGTAATTTTTGTTAGGTTTCTCAGCGAATTTCGGAATTTCTGAATTTCTTTGACTTTTCACTTTTGTCCAGAGTTTGCGTTTTTTTTTTTTGTTTAATGCTAATTTATTACCTTAATCGCATGGTCGATTATGTCACGACACAGAGCAACATCACAACATCACAACAGCCCCGGCCCCCTGCCCTTCTCTGTGCACTCTCCACTCGCCACTCGACACCCTGTATATTAATTGGAAATGCGTAAAGGCCACGTTAAAGCAGCTGCGTGATTTAAAGATTATATGGGCCACAGCCCAAAGTATTACTTGTCTGTTCTTAAAGAAGAAACACTCGGATACCCTGTGAGGCCGAGTCTGTGGGGTGACGACGCTTGATGTGTTGGTAGGATGGTTGGAAATGCTGGCAAATACCCCACAGAGGCCAGCTGGGGATTGCTGGGTATGTGTTGTATATATGACAGTATAAATTGTGTTCTAATATCAACAAGAAATGCGACTAAATGCCAGCAAATTAGCATAAGAGTTCAAATAAATTAAATAAATAAACGCGCAATATGAATGAGCATAAACAACAAGAGCAGCAGCCGCAACAACAACAACAACAACAACCAAAACAACAACGACAACAATCAGAGCAACGAGAGCGCTGAGATGAAGAAGACAAACATGTTTTTGGGCTGATATCAATAATCAAAATCATATGATGATGATGGGTGATGAGTGCCTCGCAAATTGTGTAATAAAACCAAATGCCAAAAATAACATTAGCCGCAAATTGCGACCACTTTTGAATAGATTGATGTCCATCTGATAGATCGCCAGAGTCTATTTAGAACAACAGCAGCAGCAACAACAACAATTGACAACAATTTGTTATGCAGCATTATCGCACCGCATCGCATCGCATCGATTTGAAAGTCACAACGCTTGGCTTTATTGCCCGGTTGCATGGTGCGTATGCTTGATATGATGACGGGGCGTATACTTGACGCAATTAAACGACTCGTTGATCGCGTTGTCATCGCACATACACGTACATATAATTACGACACATTCACCGTCAACTATTTAAAACTATTTAGATTAAAAAATCTATTTAAACAAATCAGCCCATCTAACATAACATATTGTGAATTGGGTTCACACTAAAATTGCGCATTTAGCGCACGGCAAACACTAAAACACTGAGTTGAACGCTAAACTGAAAACAACACTGGCAGCAAAGCCGGCAGTAATTACACTTAATGTGTGACAGACATGCAGCAGAGTTGCACAATGTAATGTGAAGAACAACAGGCCATAAACTGCCAACAATAAATTACAGTAAATACTTGGAGTTTATTAAACAATGATAAGTTCAAATTGCTTGCAGCCAATTAACTATCAAACAAGCTGGAGAGCTGTTAAAGTTGGTTTACCTAAACTGATTACCAGACTAACAACCTTCTATTAATTCAAAAATATAAATATTTATATTTATGTATGTATAAATTGATTTAAATATTATTAGCAAAAATATCTGGCGTTTTTGTTGGCCGCTTTCACTGCATAATTTGAAAGTAAATATTAATAGGAGCAGGTTGAACCCATTGTCTGCGAAATGATTATGGAGCAGGGTAAGCTAATTTTTGGCAGTCACTGTTCGCCATATGCCAAAAGCGAATGCAACGCATTTATTTCTGTTTTATTTGTTTATTGAAATTCATTTACTAGCTCTCTACAGCTTCAGGCTGTGTCTCGCGTCGTGTGTGTGGCACACATAAAAATAAATAAAAATAAATAAATGAACTCAATTTGAAAAGCCAAATACGAGTAACAACCACAACAAAAACAAGAGCAAGGCAATGACAAAAGTCAACAGCGAAAATAGTTGGCAAGAAGCGAACAGCAAATAAAAATGAAATAAAATTAAAACAAGAAAATAAATAAAACTAAAAACAAACGCAACTCTTATTTAAACTCACACATATGTATACTATATGTATGTATGTATAGCTGTACTCTTTTAATTATAGATCAAAGATAAGCGAACCTCAGACCTTTCTCAACCAAAAAGAAAGTAAGTCAGCCTCGGGTCTCGTTGCAAAACTTGTGCTAATTTCAGTTGTTTGTTGCTTTTGGCGACATTTCGCATATTGGAATGAAAGTTACCCAGATGATCGCCCGCCTCGATGGATTATATAAAGATCCAGTTAGGTGTTACACTCAAAAACGAAACTCGTTTATTGCTCAACCACGAGGTTGACCATCATCCGCGGCCCGCGTCGCCATTTATCGAGTGCCTCGCAGATACTCTTCCCATTCCGATGCATGTAACACGCCTGATTGCCACCTTGTTCTGCTTAATTAATTTCAGATATTTGCTCAATTGCTCCAACCGGGAAGACAGCGACAACGACAACGACGACGACGAGTTCGAGTGCGACTGTGAGTACAAGTAAATACATACATATAGTATAGTATAGTATACTATACTCGTATTTTGCTTGTTATCATTCTAGTCAACACAAAGAACTCTAAAAACAGAACACAAAATGCGTGGGATAGGTCGGGAATAAATTTCCACTTCTCGCTCCGTCTCCCGCCCCATAATATAGCCATCTAACTGCATATATCTCGTACTGATTAATCGCTATTCGAAAATACTTTTATTTCCCACTATTTTTATTTATAGATCTTTCCCCATATCTTCCCCCCATTTCCCCAGGCAGGTATTATTTGCGAAACACGTTCTGTTTTTAGTCGAGTTTAGCCTTCGATTCCGAGAGGGGGCAGAACCAGGGCACGCGTCACCCTTTCAAAGAGTGGGAAAGGCCCAAGCGCACAGTTTTAATGTCTCCTTATTTGCAATACGAATACGCGAATACTCCGCAGCAGCTGTTCTAACTTGGGGCCTGTCCGTCTGCCCCTAAACTGGTATGTTGCTGGCTATTTGTTTTATTTAGTATTATTATTATTTGCTCTCCCATATCGCATACCTAAATGTGCCGCACTATTCTAAGCGTGCTTATGTAGGCTACCGAATGGGAGCGACACTCCATCTGGAGAATGTGGAGCACAGACTTTGCGGAATATCATTAAATAAAGCCAAGAGTCTAATCACTTTAAGAAGAGGCATAAATGCGGTTACTTTTCGAAAAGAGCACAACTTTCAGCCGAAAATTGCACGTTGATGGAAACTAATTAAAATAATTATAATAAAATAATTATTAAAAATAAATACAAATTTTAGCTAAAGAATTGAATTGTGGTTGCATAGTAATTGCGTGAGAGAATGAAAATCTTTTTGTTGGCAGTCATTAGATGCAACCAAAAGGGGCATTATGTCATTATTCGCAACCACTTAAGATGGACATATTTACGTATAAGTATGAATAAGTACACATTTATCTGTCCGGTTGCATTCCAAATATTGAGATATCTCATCGTCGGAATTAATTCTGGATGCGTCACAAGTATAAGATGTGTTCAACATTTGCAACTTAAATTGAGTCATATCTTTTTTAGCAGAAGTTACACATATATTCTCGAGATACAAAGAGAGAGAGAGAGAGACACGTATTCGGATAACCGTTAGCAATGGTTGTTGATCGATAACGCAACGCGGATATCGATTAAAGTGCACTTACTTTTGCCTTTGGCAAGTCCGCTGGCCACTTGCAGGAATCCGTAGACGGCGATTATAACGCAGGGAAGCGCTATAACGCCGAAGGACACGTAATCCATGTGTTCAAAATATTGCGTGATTTGCTCCATTTTGAGTGTGATTAAATTGGTATTGTTTGATTTATATGTGGTAGTTAATCAATTTGTTGTTGATTTGCACTGCACAACACTTAGCACATAAAATAAAATAAAATAAAATAGAATACAATGATTTCACAATCGTTTTTCCAATTTTTTCGTTGTATTTTTTTCTTCCTTATTTTTGATGAACTTTCTATATATATTTTGTTGCTGTTGCGCAGGCGCGCGTTCTACAGCGTGTTTTCTTTATTTGTTGTTTTTTTTTTTTTTTTAATTTTTATTGTGTTTATTTAAATTTATTTTTCCGTTCGTCGTCGCTCTTTTCTCCCAAAATTGTTTTCTTTCTTTTTTGGATTTGTGCAAATTTCGTTATTCACGTTTCGTAAGAGTTTCGCGATTGTTGTTGTTCCTTTTGCAGTCTCCTTTTTGATTTCCTCGTTCTGCGTCTGCGCTCAGCTCATTCGTTTACCGCTTACTTGTGTCGCGCCGCTCTGCATGTTGTAATTGTTGTCTGTGGCACACTGTGCAGTTGCTGTTGCTGCGTATCCTTTCGCTTGTTGTAGTCGACGTGCCTGGTCGTTGTTGTTTTTAGTGTTGTTGCTGTCAGCCGCTGTTGTACCGCCATGTTTTGATTTGCATGGACCCCCAAATATGACTGAGGCACCCGTCCACACACACACACTTTGCGCTTGCGGTGGACCCAACAGAATTCGTTTCCAACTGCCGCAAACAACAACAACAAAATTTGCAATATATATTTTGTTGTGTTGCGTTGTGTCGCGACGGGGACGCACGTTCAGAATTATTATTATTTATTTTATTTGCAATCGAGCAAAAAAACAAATGAAGAAATGCACACGAAAAACAGACCGGAATTAGGAATCACGAATTACGCTCGCTCGCATCGACCGTTACACGTCCGTCTCGTTCGGCTTTGTTTTTGCGTCTGCTTCTTCTGTTTCGCATGTTAACACTCCACACTCAAAATTGCCTATGTTATTGACTTTGTTGCATCTGTTAGGTGCGCTGTTAAGACGCGCATGTTAAATTCAAAATAGACGCGCGCGCACGCACACACACACACACGCACACACTGTTGCGATGTCTGTTAAAGAGAGCACATGTTAATGTTATACTCACTTTGGCACTGCCCAGCCACTAAATGAGTGTAACATTATGTTAAATGAACTCGAAATCCCACGCGCTCTTGGCTCTCGCGTTCGCTCTTGCTCTCTAACAAAAGCGAGCGCGTGAATCAAAGCGGCAAAATGTGACAACAACAATGCGGTGCGAACTGCACGCCGAGTCGCACAGTAGGCGACCAAATAGAAATGCAAACAGACAAAAATATCACATAGATAGATGGGATTAATGTAATGCCTTGCTTTATCTAATCACACATTAAAATGTCAGCCTTCTTCCACTACTAAATATTTACTCAATGTTGTGCGGCGAGCAGTGATGTAATGTACGCCAGCCATATGGGGCGTATGGTGTACCACTGTGCAACGCGATGATTCAGCTTTTTGTACGCTCGCTCTCGCTCTCTCTCTCTCTCTCTCTCTCGCTGTTGCTGTCGCTGTCGATCTCAGGAAAATAGCACGCGGTGGTGATCGGCAACAACAAAATGCCAAATAGCACGTGAGTCGAGCAGCGGCTTCCAAGTTTTGCAAAACTTGTTGAACGACATCCAAAAATGATGAAAATATCCAAATGATGATCACAACCCCGCAAAGTGATGCAATTACTATGCAGCCGTAAAGTGCAACTTTATGAATCCTTGTGCTCAATTGGCTGCGCCGCAAGTGTCCACTTTGTCTCTGATTATGAAAGCTGCAACTCAAGTTGCAATCACACACAATTGCGCTGCAGCTGGTCCCACTGTGCGCGAGAGCGCAAAAGGGGTTCAAAGCGTTAGCGTTCTGATCAAACAAAAGACATCAGAAATACATTAATGCAGACAGAGTGTTTGCTTGGGGTGCAATCTCGACACAAATTCCGAGGGCAGCCAGGCAGGAAAGGAAGCGAGCTCTGGTTTCGGCTGCCCAGCCGATGGCAAAAAGACACGTACGCCACATGCGCTGCGCCGCCATTGTTGCAGCTCAGTCCTGTCGACTGCACATACACACACTAACACAGCGAGACTCTCACAGACGGGCAGAAGAGACACCTCAGCATTTACAGCAGACGTTTTATTGGGGTTCGCATTGGCCTTAGAAACCGAAACTTTGACATTGTTGTTGCTGTTGCTGTTGCCGTTGCCGTTGCCGTTGCTGTTTGTTGTCGGTTCCCCCTTCAGTCGCGGCAGCAATTAGAATAGCATGCATACATGCATAAATATACAAATCCCGACGTCTATATGTATTGTGCCCCCGACTTTAGCCACGTCAGCTCTAAAAAGTCGTCGCCATAAAAGCAAAAAAGCACAAAAAGTATAAGCAACAAAAAAGGAAAAGAAAAAAATCAAAATTACTTTGGCTTGCCGTTTGAGGGTGGAAATTGCGTCTTGTTTTACGATTCTATATAGAATTAAATGTCTGTGGTGAAATCAATTTAAATGATTGCAAAACTTTGGCATTCGCTGCGACGTCGCTTTTAAATCAAATTGATTTTAGTAAAATCGATTCACATTTCTGTCTTATGAAATTGCAATTGTTTAATGGAAAATAAATAATTCAATTTGTTGGGTATTTGACAAAATATTGCAAGTCTTAATCTTTTCTTTGAATTATTTTTAAATTGGGGTAATTCCTGCGGATCTACTTCAAATGTCAAACGAATTATGCTGGCATTGCAAGATTTTGTTTTCGGCTAGCATAATACAAAACTTGAACCGAAACGGGGGAATTTCCCAAATAAATTAAATGATTTCTTATCAAATTGAAAGCCTTATATTTGAAGAAACGGAATTGAAGCATATGTACATATATGTACATATATTTAAAGTGAATCGAAGCGGGCATCATCATCTCGAGCAGGTGTGTCATTCGCACATGGATGCACTTGGTGTAAAGAGAAACGAACAACTGAAGCTGAAGCTGAAACTGAAACTGGGCATCGCCATCTTATCGAGCAACAACCCCGTCCACAGTCCGTTGTGCGCTGTCCGTTGTCCGCTGTGTGTTTCCCGCTGTCCTCTTCTTGGCATGCGGCAGATGTTCATTTGCACATGTCCTTGCACAATACACGACTCGACACGATCTGATCTGGCTATAGCTGCCTCTATCTCTGGCTATTGCCCGCTCTGTCTGCGATCTTTTGTCTCTCGCTATGTGTGTGTGTGCATTGTGTAAACAGTTTCATCATGCGGCGAGCAGATGGCGAAAGGCTAAGAAACATGTGTCGCCAGTTTTGTATCTGAATCTGTCTCTCTCTCTCTCTCTCTCTGTCTCTCTCTCTCGCTTGCACTCTCTCAGTCTGCGGCGCGCTCTTCCTGCCGCTATCTGGCTTTAGCTCAGGTTCAACGAAACATTGCTGCCAAAATGTTAATGACTCGTCGCGTCGCCTTTGCATCGCTCCGACGCGCAATTGCAACCCCCAAAACAGGCCCCGCTCTTCAATCTCCAATCTCCAATCTCACGGCTCTCCTCGCCAGCTCCTCCACAACAAACACACACACACACTGTTGTCAGTTGGCCCCCAAAGTTGTTTTTGTTGTCTCAGTTGCCGTTGCTGTTGTTAATTCAATAGTCACACATCTGGCTGAGCGGGTTTTGGCCGTTGAACCCGCTGCGAAGGACTCCATTGACTCCTTGTCTCCCTCCCACTCCCACTCCCACACACCAACACACACACACACAGGCACACACACTGTGACACACGCCCCCACATTTCCTGTCTTGTCGTTGTTATTTTTGTCGTTTTTATGGTTGATAAATTCCCTCAAATTTATGCGCTATTCGAAAATTATACAAATGCAACAAGTTTCACATTTAATTATATGTTGCTCTCGTGTTGTTGCTGCTGTTGTTGTTTTGTTTGGCCAATGCGCAATTTCTAACGCGTTTGGCATCATAAATAATTGCACAATATTTGCCGAGGCGTGGCACATTCAAAACTTACCCGACCAACAATCAAATAACGCTCGAAAAGAATACAAAAATATTGAACTCACCTGCAAAGAGAAAAATGAAATCATAATCAGTAAAAAGAAACAATGGTAAATTGTCGACGATTTCGTCAACATTAAATTGTACAATTCTTCTTCATTTTTACAATTTCCTAAGTATTATTATTGCAATGGAAAAGACGCGTGTTAATTGTTTCCAGGTAATTGCTCTTAAAGAGCTGCCTTTTGTTGTGATAAGGCTTATGCGGAAGTCTTTATGGCCATATCTCCACATCAGCGAGATAAAAACAGGCTGAGGTGAAAGTTGTCGAAAGCGGGCCGACGATGATGATGATGATGATCTTGTCTAAGGGTCGTTAAAGCACATGCTGTGGAAAGCTACCCTTGAGAACAGAAAACAAAAAAAGCTCAGCGGCGAATTGAACCATTCAGAGCAAGCACACGCCAGAGAGAGAGAGCGAGAGAGTGAGAGAGCGAGAGAGAGTGCAGTTAGAAATAAAAGCTAAGCAGGTGCTTGAACTTTCAGCTGCAAGTGCCATTTGTTTGTCTGCTGTGGAGGCGCAGGGGCGGGGCAGGGCCAGGTGACAGGGGGTGGCAGTCATTCAGCAACAGTTGCGCGTGCCGCCAGCGAACTGTTGGGCAACAGCAGTTCGTTCAACTGGCGCGAATTCGCGAAATATTAGGCACAGACACAGACACAGACACAGACACGGGACTCGGGAGCAGGTTGATTGAACCAGCCACGTTTGTATCTCTCCGTCTCCGTCTCTGTCGCTGTCTCTGTCGCGCAGTCACGGCAACAGCCTTAGCCACGGGCGCGTCTGTCCTTGCCTTGTGACAACAACGACAACGACAGCGACAACGACAACTGCAACGACGCAAATTGTTGGGGTAGGCGACATTTGGAGTGTGGAGCGCAGGAGAGGGAGATGGTGGGAAGAGCAGTGCGCTAAATAATTAATAAATTGCAAATTATCATCATATACATATGTATGTATGTTATGTATTTATAGTCGTTGTTGCTGCTGTCCGTTGTCATTCAATTCGCATTGCGCTGCGACGCGTTCTTGGCTCACGGTCGTCGTCGTGCATTCAGCGCGAAAACAAGAATCATTTTTATTACACATACTCGCATTCATTATTTCTGCATGTTGTTTCTCATTTTGCCCGTTTCCTGTACCCTCCGCACTCCGCACTCTACACTCTCTCCACACGTCGCTTTGTTCATCTGCCGCTGCCGCATCTACGCACAGGAAGTGGCAGCAGCGAGCGACGATAAAAGCGCATTGTTGTGGCGCCACACAACCGGGCACCCGCAACTTTAAACTGCCGACGCACCTGACGCCCAAAAAACAAGGCAAAACATCGTCTGCTGCACGTGGCAAACGTGAACTCACAACTTGCGGAAGTGAGGCCGGAAGTCGCAGTGCAACACTCATACTTAATGCATTTCTCACTCTGCTCTCGCTTATCGCTTATCACTTATCGCTGCTTCGGACTCGTTTGCTTATTCAGCAATTCGCAAACTCGTATTTTTAAACTCCATGTTAATTGAGAGTTCGTAACCAATCCGTTATCATCAAAATCGCATTACACACACTGCTTCCGCTTCAACGAACTACACGGTGCGTATGCGCAATGTAGTCTACTGAGTTACCACTGTACCATTTGATGAGACTCGTTACAAAACATATTCATATCGCAGATACGCGGCGTATGCGTATTATGAGTATTGCATGTTATTATCATGCCCAGAGATGGCGATAAGCTTTAATTAAAATGAGTGACAATAAAGTACAAAATAATAATAATAGCAATATTTTTTGGAGTGAGCAACGCAAATATAAAATAATAAAGAGTTTGTCCAAGATGATTGCCGAAATGTTGAGGTAGCACGACTCACACACACACACATATACATACATGTGTACATCGTATGTACATTAGTCTTCAATTAACATTTCCGAGTGCAAGCGGAGCAAAGACTTTTGCCAGCTTTCGCCGAAAGCTTTTTGCCCGTTTGCCTGTGTGTGTGTGTGTGCGTGTGTGCGTGTGTGTGTGTGTGTGAGCTCTCGCAAATTGAATTCTACTGCGTGTTAAGTGCATTGAACCTATTGTTTATTTAATTTTGGGCAAATCGTTTGTGTGTGCTTTCGATATGAGACGCTAAGCAAAAACTGCTGATATTTTTTAGAAAGAGAGCGAAGGGTGAAAGTGAGAGAGAGAGAGAGAGCGCGAGAGCAAGAGTGAGAGATGGAGATGGGTGAATGAGCGAACCAATGGCAGACCCCAATGTCAATGCCAATGCCAATGGCAACGGCAATGCCAACAACAAATATCCCTAGCACAAAAAACGGGACGAGCGCCATTCTTACAGTGGCGCTCGGGAGGCATATTTAGCCTCGAAAACAAACTTTTGGCTTTCAAGTTCATTGCCGTGCCTTAACCTTACGAGTGCGTTGCCTCTTTCTTGTTATTATTATTGTTGTTGCTGCCGCTGTGTGCTTGAATGCCGGCGCATTTAATGTGCCTGCATTTATGATGATCATGTTGTTGATTATTATTATTATTTCGCCTTGTTCGCCTTGTTTAGATGTATCTGCTACTACTACTAACAATAAAAACAACAATAATAATGCCGTGTTTATACATTTCTCCAGGCGCACTTCGCAAATGCTTAAACAAACAATCATTCAAAGTACATATTCCATTTAAATATTTCTTGTTTTTTTTTTTTTTGTTTCCCCGCGCCATCAGCCAGCTTACGCGATAAGTCAAAAATAAGCCAAGTGATATGTAGAGATTGCCGGGAAATATATGTACGTGTGTACTATACTACAAGTGGCCTTTGTAAGTGATTCACTAATTGTGCTTCACCAGAAATAAATATTATAAACTAATTAAAAGCAAAGCATATCAAGGCAAGCGCAAAAGCGCTGAGCAGACAAGTAGACCGCACCGGGTAGCTCTAATCTATTCTATCAATGCTTATGATGCAATTTCGCACTCTCGTGAAATCCCTATACTGGGAAATACTCAACGAACCTGTGGACTAAACACACGATTGTTTGCTGTTAAACAACTAATTGCTGAGACACATATTTTTGCATGAATTTCGTCATTTTATTATTTTTGTTTTTGATTAGTGAGAAAAAATACCTATATTTTTATACATGTGGCAACAAAACAATTGTTTCGAACAGAATACAAAAATTAAAATATTATTTTTTGATCAATTTATTGACAGATTTATTGAAATGTTCATACTTTTCCTCAATTAGTTCTTGAGCAATTTAATTGTTGTAAATCAAAAAAATTTAATAATTTTTACTAAAAATAAAAAATTAAAATAATTAATTTCTAAGTAATCAGTATTTTGTTAAACCTGAAGAAAATAGCTCAAAAGTGGAAATAAATTAAAATGTCAATAAACTTCTTCCAAATTTAAAATGAGTGTTGCTAAAATAAAACAAAATAAAACATTATCGAGCATTACTTATAATTTATATAATTATTACTGCCTCGCCGAAGAGCAAGCAAACTTTATTTACGATTAAATAAAAACAAATAATTAGCAACAGTCTTCGAGTGTAAATAGTTTTGCATCACGGTGCCTTGGCCGTGCAATTTTGTATGTATTATTAACGTGTAATTAAAAACAAATAAATGTCGTCGAGTGCAAATAGTGTTTGCACCACGGTGCCTTGGCCGTGCAATCAGCTGTTTTCGATGCAGGCGTGCAGCTGTTGGCAGTGTTGTTTTCTTGCCCTTCTTGCTGCTCTCCTTCTGCTTCTTTAACTCGATGTTGTTGCTGCTGTTGCTGTTGTTGTTGCTAGTGCAAAACGTGCAGCGCGATAAACAACAACAACAACAGCAGCAGCGAGAGAATAAGAACAACAGTACAAAACGAAAACAATAACGAAAAGCGACTCACATGTTGCTGCTGCTGCTGTTGCTGACGTTTGCTCGTTGAGAAATGTCGTTGTCGCTGTCGCTGCTGCTGCTGCTGCTGTTGTTGTTGCTGCTGTTGCTGTTGTTATTGTTATTGGAGCCCTGGCCCAAAACTGACGCGCATTTGAATTGTAATACATTTTGGCCTGTTGCTTTTGCTGATTGTAGCCAAAGTTGTAGCTGTAATTCCAGTTGCTGCCGCCGTACATGTTGCTGTTGTACATGTTGCTGTTGCTGCTGCGGTGCTGCTTGCGTCGCAGCTCCTGCTGCTGCTGCTGCTCCTCCGGCTTACGCTTGTGGGTGTGGGTGTGTGTGTTGGTGTGGGTCACGGCTGTGGCATCCACATGAATTGGCGGCGGTGCAGCAACTACCAATTGCATTTTGCTTCAGATCCTCAATCGATATGTTATTTATTTGAATTTAATTTCGATCACTGCGCATAGTTGAAAGTTCAACAGACGACTGCCAAAAAAAAAAAACGCAAAAAAGCCACCAAATTTGCTGCTCACTCCCGCACTGACGTCAAATACATATGTATATAGTACATACAATATAATATCGAATTGTGGCGCGCGACGCGACGCTTTTGTTTTTGTTTTTGCTTTTGCTTTTGTTTTACGCAGCACTCGAACGAAAATGCGTTGTTCTTTGGCCAAACATTAAACACTGTCTTTTAGAGCAATACACAGAAAATAACAAGTATACGACATGTAAATCACAAATGCGTCTCGTAAATTCAATTGAAAAGTAGCGCAAGAAATTGCACGCCCAGCTGCCTAACTTGTTGACCAGCAACAACAAAATAAATGTCTGCGCTCCCCGTGTATGATTAAAGCTCAGAATGGACTGCCAGCAGCAGCAGCAGCAACGCTAGCGGCAGCGGCAGCAGCAGCAGCAGCAGCTTCTCGCTCTTACACATGCACATGCCGCCTGCCTGTCAGTGTGTGCGTGTGTGTTTGTTTGAGCGAATGAACTTGCCAGCTACTGTTGTTCTTGTTGTCGCTGTCGCTGTCGCTGCCACTGCATGTGTAACTGTAACAGCGACGCCGGCGTCGAGGTGCCTGCTTGCAAACAAAGAACAAGTCAGCGCTGCGCAGCTTTGCGCTGATGCTGCTGACGCATGTCTCCAATTGCGCCTAACCCAGTTCAAGTGTCGTCAGTGTTTTGGTTGTGGTTGTGGTTGTGGTCATGGAGCAGCAGCGAAAGCTTTCCCCAAGCTCCTGTGCGCCGAAAGCTTTCGCCCCACTGAATGCAATGATCACTTCTCTCTCTCTCTCTCTCTCTCTCTATTTACATATGTGTAGGTGTCCCGTGTATTTTGCACTTTGAGTTTTGGTTATTTAACTTCCGCGAGCGCGACAGTGGTATCAAAACATATGTCTAGGAAATGCTAATTTTAATTTCTTTCTTCGTCGCTTTTCCTCTGTTCAGCACTTGAGCAAATAATTTGTTGTTGGCCACATAATGATCGTGCGGGGATAATCGCACTGTCGCACATATATATTTGTACTAATTGATGATATTCGGTAGTAATATAGCATATATTTATGTAAGCACCGAGCACTCAACAGAAATAGATGAAATACATTTGACAATTTCCGATAGACTTTACTTTCCTCAAGTGTATATTTATTCACCATATGCAAATTATTCATTACAATACATTGTTTTCAAGAATATATATTTATAATAAATGTTTGCTTACCATAGACATAATGATAATGATAATAGGTTGTCATTTTCCAGACGATTATTGCTTGTAACAATGTTCAGTAAATTTCGCGATGAGAAGAAACGAACCGCACAGGATCAGGACGTAGAGTTAACTACGGTCTGCCCGCCAGTGTGTTGTCACATTTATAGGTCGCCAGGACTACGCGCAGGCGCTGGCAAAACAGCGCTTAGAAAGTGATTAAAAACACATTGTGGCTGATAAGTGAGCGGACAGCCAGGCAGGTAGGCGGGACAGGTAGGCAGACAGGCTGTCAGGACAATGTGCAGAGACTTGGACATGCAGGCGCGTGTCGTAGTTAATTTCGCGGCTGTTTCTTAGCTGCAGTGGATTTGACCAGCGATTTGGCAGACTGTGCGCCACTGTGCAGCGAAGGCTGCCAAAAGCTTTCTAACGCTTTGTAAGCTTTGATTTGAAACTTGGCTGCGCGTGCTTAAAACTCAACGGCTGATAACAACACAGCACTGTTGATTTTTCGTGTTGCTGTTTTGCTTGCCTCTTCTTTTTTGGTTTACGCTTTGTGCTCCCAATTCTAAACAGAATGTGCCTGTGCTTGTGTGCGATTGGAGACGCCAGCGACGCGCTCGAGGCAGCTCCAGGCACGTACGATCTCTTCGACGCCGTCTCGCGTCTTCGCTTTCGCAGATACAATTTGCATGCGCATCCACTGGATACACACAGATACAGATACAGGCAAACGGACGGACGGACGGACGCACCGACGGACGGTGGATGGGATTTGTCAATGCCATTGCCAATTGCGTTTCAATTTCAAGACTTCCCAAGCGACTTTATCACACAGCGCACAACATGAGCCAAACGCATACCCGGCCACTGAGTCACGCTCAACCCGTACCCTTTCCGTCCCTCACTCCTCCGCTCCCCGCCCCTCCCACCACACGCCTTTGTTCTCTCTGCCAAAGTGGAGCGCACACAAGCCCAGTGGAGTGTGGAGTATTCAAAGTACAAAGACGATGCGATGAGCTGCCGCAGATGGCGACGCGTGAGGTGCTGACGACGCTTCGCAGAATGCAGCTAATTGTGTCAGCGTGTCATGTTTGCCTCGACGGGGCGATCGGCAGGGGGTGGGCGAGGGGAGCTGTCGCTTACCGTTTTGGGCTTAAGCAAACGTCGTTCAACCCAATGCAAACATCAAAAGCAAGCCAGGCAAATAAAAAGCAGCGAATAAAAAGCGATAATGCGTAAACAGAACTAATGTTTTTGCGCCTAACGCGTTTTCGGCAGAGTTCATGTCAAGTTGAGGGCGTTAATTTCATTAATCTCATTTTAAAGTCGACTATGAACAGTCGTCTTACAAATATTACTGTTGGGTTATTCAAATAAGGAAGTAATAAACTTATACAGTTCAAATTGAAGACAGCAAATAGGAATAGTTAAAGTTATGAAATGAACAGTTCCCATAAATCATTACTTTTAATATTGTACAAATTAAAAGATAATTTTTTATATTTTTAAGGTTGTTGCTTCAACAATAATTTGAGTAATTCAATATAGTTTTAAAATTCATAAATAATGGTTTTTATCTAAGTTAACACCAAGTGTAAAGAAGTAAATAAATTACGGCTTCTGTTTCAGATTTCTCGCCGATATTATTTTGTGTCATTGTAAAACGATAACGAGCAATTTATATTTACACTTTTAACTATAAAGAGTTATTATTTTGTATCAAAATTATGCTATAGATTTTATTCCAAGTTTGTAAATTTTTTGCTTACAACAATAATAATAATACATTTTTTCTGTCTCTGCAAATGAGGAATTGACAAATATTTGCAAATTTACGCTGACTTCTTTACCTGAACCCATTAAAAATGGACGGAAAGGGTACAGCTGAGAAGGTATTTCCGACCTTCAGCATACTCTTGTCACCCGCGGCAGCTGCGTCGTCTTCCCACCCTCAACCCACCGACCTGCCCGTCTGCCCGTCTGTCTGTCTGTCCGCAGGGAAACGCTCACATGAAAGGCACTCAGAACGGGCAATTTGCATTTGAGCGATGAACCTTCCACGTAACACCTCAAATTCGCGGTACTCGGTTATGGAAACAGCTGCCAAGAAGCAGGTAAAAAAGTACATCGAATTCAATCCGTAGACTCAACTGTACCGCTCTCACTTATTCGAATGTAATAAGAACAAATGTAAAGCTCAATGTAAGTTACAGTATCTTTTTCACTTGTCAGCAATTTTTTGGGAATAGTGAAAGTGTGTAAATAACTCAGGAATCACACACAGACGTGTATACTTGATTACATCTGGTCGTCAAGAGCCGCAGATGTTTTAATTCCAGCATGAAATCATTACTATACATTTGGCAACAGCTTGTAAGCCTTAAGTGTTAATAAAAAAACAGCGTATGATAATTACAGTTGAGACTCGAACTTGTAATGAACTTTGCATGCCTTGTAAGCGGTTCAAGTATTCACGGCTAAAAGCCACACGAATTTATTTACAGAAGGTCTAGCGTTACAAGAAATCATCAAGCGATATTATAAACAAATAGTGTTGTGGCTATTGCATCAGTTTTTCCAAACATTCTTTGATTGCCATTAGCCATAGATATATTTAAATGGTATCTTATGTTAAGTAAAGCGTTTCACTTACCCGTAGTAATCTATGTAGCCTTATCGCGTTTATCCTTGCCTATATTCAATTGCTTCACTTCATCACTTTCCATTCCCGATGCTCCGACGTTTCTCAGCTGCTCTCGAGCGTTGAGCTTTATTGCAATTGTTTCGTTGTTTTGTTGTTTTGTGGCAGGTCCGCTCTCAAGCGCGTTCGTTTATCAACTAAGCGGCGACGTGAGCTTCAATGGTGCAAAAACAAACAAAATAAATAAATAACAATAAAACACAACAGCGAAAAGAAAAGAGGCGAAAGAAAACACACAAATAATAACAATAATAAATGAAAAATGAAAAACATCGTGGTGTGCGCATAAGTAAGTGTATGCAAATAAATAAATCAACTTCACTCTCATTGTTGATTTCGTACTTTTGCATTTTGTGGTAGGTCGTCGATTCGAAATCGATTCGGATTTCTACCCAATTATCGAGATGAAAGTCATGAAAGAGTTTGAAATTTGATCTTAGAACCCATAATTCAATACCTTCCTATGTTCTTATCGTTCGTTTTAAAACAATATACTATTCAGCTCCTAAAAGTATTTGCCATTTCATTTACTTGGACGAGACAAGGTTCTTTATTGTTTTCATCGAGGGTTACTTGTCCTTTGTAATCTATACGACTTGTTGTGCATTTATTTACTGCTGAATAATGTGGAAGTTAAACATAATAATAATAATTTGCAATTTCATTTATGACAAGACTAAAGACACCCATTATAGTTTCTGAGATCTTGTAGATTATGAAAATATATGTATGTATATAATAACCTTTTACATGTAGCATACGTACGTTCAAATAAATGGACGAGATATTAGCTATTTATATTCAACGCAGAGACTTTCTTATGAAAAATGCGCACATTGCAGAAACTGTTCCACAAAACCTCAGTAGGGGAAGAAGGGCAAAGAATATAAAGTCATCTCAACAATCATTGAATACTTGGCACTATCCTCAACCGATGCATCATCTGCAACTATCATTTGAATTTTGTGCTAACGACTTTTAGAAATTTCTGTTGAACCGGTAAAATGCCCATTTGATGCAACGACAGCCCATCACATTACGTCAGCTATATTTGTGATCACCTTTGGTTTCAAATTGTCGGTTTTAGATTGTCTTGGCTTTCAGTGGAAATATTATTGGATCAAAAATCTGTTGGCAAGTCGATTGGAATCCGCACTAAACACTTGGTGCGTCCCAGAAGTAAATAGATGGACCATAAACAGGAGATACTTCTCTATGAGATGGTACTCAGATTTCACTTTAAATATTTCGTTTTGCATTTATATATGTACTTGCAAGTTGATAAATTGATGGATATTTCAAAGATTTGAATTTATATTATGACACAACACAGGCTTAATTTAATTTTAAATACAATTTGACATATTTGCTGCTAGAAACGATTGATTAATATTTATTTTCATAGTCATATTTATCGGCTGTCAGATGACGTTTGTCAGTGTTGAATAATTTGAGAAAGTGTCAAGCTAGTTGACCTGTCACAGGATATAGAACGAGTCGTTCAGTATTTGTCGTGTCATTGCAGAGAAAGCTTCTCAATTGTCAAACAAGCAAATTAAAATGGATTTTACGGGGATTCAAATGACAGAAAAAAAGGTTAAGATTGATGTAGGTGATTTCTGGTTGTCTCTTCTCATCTCAATGTTTGTAATGTGCAACTGATTTGCAGCAGCTGCCACGGCGTGGCAACCACATGGCCGATGATGTGCCCTTCTTTGCCGACAATCTTCCGTACTATCCACGACTGCAGCAGCGCTACAACGCCTGCCATCAGGTGACTTGCACACGTCACTTGCCGCAGCCACAACAGGAGGAGCAGGAGCAGAAGCAGGAGCAGGAGCCGTTGAGCTACGATGCGGAAATCTGGCAGCTGCTGGGCAAAAACATTGCCAACTACATCAAGCAGCCGAGTGGACAGCCGCTGGTGTCGCTGCGCAAACTTGCCGCCATGTCCGCCGTGGACGTGGCCAGCGTGCTGCTGTCCGCCCATCTGCTGCAGCAGCGTCAAGGTGACTCCAAGCTGGACTGCGTGCTCAGCCAGTATCGGGACCACGAGATGCGCAGCTTTATGCTCAAGAGCGACGATGTGCGCGACGTGCTGCATCGCGGCGAGCAGCAAGTGTGGCGCACCCCCATCTTCAATGCGATGCCGCATCGCGATGCGCCGATGGCTCATCATGTCCAGATGCCGCCACGCCAGTGGCTGCAGGGCAGCCAGGAGTCGGCCTGCGAGAACAAGGATTGGCGCAGCAAGCCGTCGACCGGGCCGGAGACGACGCCTCATTTCGACTGGCAGGTGAAGGAGGCGCCACGTCAGCAGCGCGAGTTGCCCTTCAGCTCCAAGCTGCCGCAGTCCCAGTCCAGACAGTGGTCCGAGTTTGAGCCGGAGCCGGAGCCGGAGCCGGAGCCGGAGCCGGAGCCGCAGATTGCGCAGCAGGGTCGGGTGTTTTACAGGCGCAACAAGAAGAGCAAGGCGCAAGCGAATTTCGGGGGACATGCGGACGGCAACGGGAGTCGCATTCTAACGAACAATCCCTACTTGGGGACATGCCGCAAGCAATATTAATAAACTCATTTTCATTTCTTGCTTGTCATTGCATGTTGTAATGTCAGTAAAAACGCATAATCGATATCTGCGTATATCGATAAATCAATCACTGCAGTTGGGATCGAATCTCTGTCAACCAATCAATAATTAAATATTTGTTAATAAAGTATTTAATATTTATAAAACAATGTTTTCTCTTCTTCGACTATTCAATTTAAATTATATGTTTTTTATTTCATATTTTTGTAGCATTCAATTGACTTTCAAACTTGAAGAACTTATCATTTTTTTGCGGGATTTATATAATTTAGTAGTGATTTATTAATATTAAATTACATTCACTGTCAACCAATTATGTGACTTATCCATAAATAAATATTTGTAAATCAAATATTTTAACATAATATTATAATATGTTTTCTCTGCTTCGACTATTCAATATTTATTGATATGTTATTTGATAAATTAGGTATTTAATATTTAATTGATTTCATTTAACTTTCAGACTTGGAAAACTTACAATTTTGTTTGTTTCAGGATTTATATGATATCGTTGTTATTTACTAATATTTAAATAGATTTTATTCTCTTATTTTACATTTATTTAGTTCTTTAATTAACACTGATATAAAATGATTAAATTTGCATTTCAAATTGATCGCATTTAAGTCAGCTGGTAATTAAGTTGTGCTTTTTTATTAGTTAAGTTATTACGAAATAGGTTATTCATAAATTTAATAAAAAAAATGTTAATTTCGAATTTAATAAAAAGCATTGATTGCACATAATGTTCTTGACTTTCAGACTGATTTAATTGGTGATTAAATTGTAACTGTTGCTTAGATCAGGATATATCCGACGTACAATGTATTAATGATTTAGAAATATTCAATTTTGTATTATTAAATATTTTTGTAGTCTTTAATAAAAACCAATGATTTCAAATAATTTAGTTTGAGTTTCAGATAATCAATTTTCTCAATCGCACCTGCTTCATAGATTTAGGATTTGTTAGGTTTAGTAGTAATAATGCTAATAACAAAAGAAGAAATCCTTGATGTTACAGTGCTATCGATATGCAATGTTCATTGGTAAACAATTTCATGATTGTGAACTACAAGTTCTCAAGAGGTGTGCCCAATACTTTATAGTATGCCCTTGTAAAATACTATATACTGATTAAATGGGTTTTGAAACATACGAGTATACGTTATAAAATATACTCTAATATGAAAACTGAAATCTAATCATTGGTAAAAAACACCAAATGTGTAATAAAAAGTTGCATACGACGTGAAATACGAATTAACAATAATTGTCACACATACATATATAAATATATATGTGATTGCAGTGTATTGAATCGTCGTCTAGCGGGCGAAACATTGTTGCAACACCTTCTGGTCTTTCATTCAAGTTTAGTGTGCACTTTCGAAATAATGCGCAACATTTAGTTCAAGTTTAATGCACTTTTGCGCAGCAATTAAATTTATTGTCTATTGATTCCACAGAATAATCAAATAAGTGCCCGTATCAGTATTTTGTTATTTCTATCTGAAAGCTGGCAGCACGCCGCTGCTTCTCCAACACACACAAGACGAGAGTGTGTGTTGTATGTATGTACATGGAGTACTATACGTTATTATTATGAGATTGGCCACAGACAAAGTAAATATGGCGATGCTACTTAGGTTTTGACACAGTTCGAATTCGATTCGAAAATGCTAGAAAATAAGTTAGTCATTGGCATTCGATTAAGTCAACATAGAGGCTTGAAAACTGTTTAACGATTCTCCATTCGATTATCTATGAAGTGAGCAAGCACACTTCCACTTGGACTCATATTGCTGCTGGCTCTCGATCAAATGATCGGTTGCATTGCTTCCAATATTTGCACTCTTCTGCATTGGCATTTATGCCAGTGCAACTCTCGAGTGCCCGAAGGCTGATATATAGTAGTATATATTACGTATACGTCGCGGAGTCTCTAGTGTCTTGTGTTTGTATACATAAACATCTGACACACAAGCCAACCAATATGTAAGTCAACTTAAATGACCTGAGATCTTTATCTTTGTCTTCTACTTGAATGCACACTTAGCTCTAGACTTTGAACTTTGATTTGATTGTTTGCTGTTTGGTTTTTTTCTTTCTATTCTCAATCTCCATTAAGTCAATTTATTGTTCCACATTAAGATGTTATCAGAAACGCTTGCTTCCCTCTAAATAAATCGAGATAGCGACATTTGGTATTCAATCAATCATGTAACTCAATTTAAAATATTTATAATATTGCGAAATGTGAATCTATTAACTTAGCCATATTCAAGGTTCATTTAATGTCCAAATTTTTTAAATTCATAATTAATAAAAATGTCTTACAATCGTGATAGCAACAAATCCACAATGTCACATAATTAGTTATAATTTATATTATTTCAACATGTTAATCAATCATCTTATTAATAAATATTTATATTGTAGCATAATGGAAGTCAATCATTTGGTATTCAATCAATCTTTAAATCAACCACGTAACTCAATTTGAAAGTACTTATAATATTGCAAAATGTTAATCTATCAATTTAGCAATATTCAAGCTTCAATAAATATACAAATTATTCAATTTAATAATTAATAAATATTGGTATCATTGCACACCAACCAAATCAATCATGTCACCTGATTAACGAATGATATTATTATTGTAACATTACAGTTTCATCCAATCAATCGTGTCATCTTATTAATTAATATTAATATTGTTGAAAAGCTTCAATCAACCATGTTACACAATAAAAGAAAATGTTTATACTGCAAAATTGTATATGTGCAAATCAATCGCATTTCAGATTTCAATTACAATCAACCACTCCATCAATCTCATTCTATTTTAATGAAATGCTTCAATCGTTTGTCTATCAAGAACGTCATTGGAATAATTTTCATAATACTGAAACTAATCAATCGATCCAGTAAGCTTGCCGTATTCTAATCCAATTAGTCATTTGATCAGCCTGTTTGCTTTTATTATCTGTCAATCAGTTAATACTAATCAACTAATTGATTGGTGCTTTTATGCTTTAAGCTCATAGTCTGGAATCATTCATTCACAAGCAGATAGCGATTCATTGTTATTTGCTGGGTTCCTTTGTGATCAATCTTACAATGCACGTTTTGCATTCGACGATGACAACGACGACGACGACGACGACGACAACGGAGTTGTTGTTGAGGACCACGCGTCGGGCTGCTTTGATATAGCGTCACCTGAGTGACCGTTGCACATATATATAGTACATATGTAGAATGTATGGCGTATATATAATTGTATGCGAGTTATCAGCATCGTGCAGAGAGCAGTGGGAATGAGCCTCGATTCGCACCTCGCGTTAGTCAAGGCCAGAGTCAGCGCGTCTTGTAGTTTACTGCGCCGTACCCCGTACGTCATGGGTGTCTTATAAATAGGCACTACGAATGGGCGAAGCGACGAGTCTTCGATGAGATGAGCTGCTCTTATCTCTCAGAAGTCGCAGGTTTGCTGTTCCCATGATACATTTAGAAGTAGTTTGACTGAAACTAGACGGCAGCCAGACTCGACCAGACTGATCACGGCTCGGCCAGTCGGATCACAAAGATCACGCAGAGCGCACAGAGCGTGGATCGTTGATCACCGATCGTTGACATTACGTAGCGCCAATCTCTCACTCTGTCTCTGTCTCAGTCGGTGTCGCTGTCGCTGAATGCAAGTGTGACGAGTAGTTGCCTTTGTTGGAACACGTAGTTGTAGATGGCCGGTGAAAAGTTGCTGCTCGACTAAGAACTCAGACTCGAACCGCTGGAAGTCGTCAGAGAAGCATATCTGATCAACATTACGGCACGAACTCGTTTCCCATTGCACTTTGCTCGCAGATGACGTAATTTGCACCCCGTCCCCCCAAATGTTTATGTTTATTGTCTCTGACTTCGGTTTCGATTTCGCAGAAAAGCACAATTCATTGAGTAATTAAAATCACAACCAAAACAAAGCAATTGCTGTAATTGCATTAATCTCTCTTTCCACCCTCTTCCCACCATCTGCCTTGTTATGTGCTTATTGCTCCCACGCTGCAGGACAAGGTCATCAAGTTGATGCCACAATCTCAATCATTGCGACGGCAGCCAAGCACATGGTCGATCTTAGGTTATCTCTGCAGCAGAATCTGCAATGCAATGCCATAAACGTGGTGTAGCTTGAACGACGGCAAGAAAACCCAACGGAAATGTAGCCGAAAAATATGAGTATCTACAGCTTTTCTATATGTATATTACTACCAGATATTGTACACCTGTAACTGTAACTGTAACGGGGCAAACTAGTCTATCAATGGCTCTACTTCGTTTCGAAATCATTGGCTAATTACGTTGTAATACGAGAATAATTTCAGTTGATAGTGTTGCCCATACTTCGTTACGGATTAGATTAAGACTGCAATTTTAATTGTAACTATGCAGAACGGAACTGCAACTTATCGGCCAGGTGTGGTTTAAGGTAAGCCCAAGTTGCTAAGGGTCTTAACTGTTCTGCTGATAAGTATCACAAAGTGTCGCCAGACGCCAGTGATGACCTAATCCAAACCACATCACTATATCTATAATCTATCCAAACCAGATCACTATATCTATAATCTATATATATAAAAATATATCTATATCTATATCTATATCTATATCTATATCTATATCTATATCTATATCTATATCTATATCTATATCTATATCTATATCTATATCTATATCTATATCTATATCTATATCTATATCTATATCTATATCTATATCTATATCTATATCTATATCTATATCTATATCTATATCTATATCTATATCTATATCTATATCTATATCTATATCTATATCTATATCTATATCTATATCTATATCTATATCTATATCTATATCTATATCTATATCTATATCTATATCTATATCTATATCTATATCTATATCTATATCTATATCTATATCTATATCTATATCTATATCTATATCTATATCTATATCTATATCTATATCTATATCTATATCTATATCTATATCTATATCTATATCTATATCTATATCTATATCTATATCTATATCTATATCTATATCTATATCTATATCTATATCTATATCTACATCTAAATCTTTGCATACAGTCTATATTCAGATTCAAGTCGGGATCAATGTGCAAGTGCTTTCACCTCGCTGAGTTCCGGCTAGTTCTACTATAGCAACGGCATCATGTGAATTGGGCAAATCATTATCAGCTGCGCATCCCGTGGACTCTGTTGTTGTGCTCTGTTCTTCTGTCTGTCTGTCTGTCCGCTCATTCGACTGTCATTTCGTCTGCTTGTGCATGTGATGGTGCAAATGTCTAAAATGTTTATCACTCGATTGGATCCATGGCATCGCTTGGCACACGAATACGTGCCTAGCTTCGATCACTGGGATCGTACTGCGGGCGGAGAGGTGTTCGATTGGTCGATGCCTGGGCCGAAGCTCCCTGAATAGTCTTGGTTGTGTGTATGGTTGTATGGTATTGTGTAGCGTGGCGTTGTGAGCACTCGACGGTCTATTAAATAGATTAATTAGCAAATATTATGATTATAACGCAGCTCTGTTCAAGTCAGTTGAGTGCACATACTTTTAAGTGCTGCTGCTATATATACTATATAGAGACTATGTACATGGCATGTAGAATTATATATACACATAGACTATAGGGCGATATCATGTGCATTAGACTTAGCCCGTATCGGATTCACTGATGCCGAACGCGACACTCGTGTCTATGTCGGGCTAACTTTGATAAGAGCAGAAGCAACACAACAAGTCGATAATCAGAAATCAGAAATCAGACTATATTTAGGGGAGTCGCCTGGCGTGGCTACAGTTTTCCAAGCGACGTAGTCCAGTCAGTACACAGTCCACAGTCCTTTAGCGGATACACTAAGCACAGCACAGCACAGCACAGCACAGGACACTCTTCACAGGATCAGCATGAAGCTGGAAAGCGAAAAACGCATTAACCAACCGCCAAAGTATCTCAATGAGGACTTCTTCAAGGCCGCCCTCGAGGATGGGCTACGCGACATGCGCGTCGACATCAAGAAGATCATCTTCGCCGAGTCCAGCGGCGGCGGCGGCGAAAACTATTGCAGCAAAATCTATCGCGCCAGAGCTCTGTACAGGAGCAGCAAACGCCAGCTGGACGAGGAGCTGGCTCTGATTGTGAAGTCAATTGCCATCACGCCGGCCACACAATTCCTCGAGGAGCTCGCCGTCTACTTGCGCGAAAAGATCTTCTACTTCGACGTGCTGGGCAAGCTGGAGGTGCTCATCGGCGATGGCTCCAAGTTTGGCGCTAAATGCTTCTACACAACGCGCGAGCCAATCCAGACGATCGTCTTCGACGATCTCACGCAGTATGGCTACAAGTTGGCCAGTCGCCAGAATGGCCTCAACGAGGAGCACTGCGTGGTCATCCTGCAGAAACTGGGAAAATTCCATGCCAGCTCCATGCTGCTGGCCGAGAAGGTGAGAGCGATGAATGCACAGCTATTGATAACTAACAGAGCTAGATTATTTTTTTTTCATGTTTGCATTTTGTTCACAATTATTTCGTATCAAGTGACATTTTTCGAAAATTGTTTTTCCATTTTTCCATTTTGTTAAAATTAATTGAGCTTAGTTATATTTCTTTTAATTAATCTTAAATTTTGGACAGTAAAACTCTGATCACTTTAAATATTGTTAAGCATATTATCGTTTATAATGTTGTAATCATTTTTTGTTTATTAACTTAAAGCAAACAAACTACAAAATTCCTAATAAGTCGTTTTCCAATGAATTTTTTTTTTATAAAGTCGTTTTAATATGTAGAAAATTTGTTGTTTATGCTTTAAAGTGAAAATTTAAAAAATAATTGCACAATTCAGCTTAACTATTTCTTTTTTTGTTTAAATTAATCAGGTTTTCAATTTAATTACCAAGTGATCAAGTAGTTATCATCTTTTAAAAAGCTCAACAAAAACAAAAAAATGCATACCAAACTAACAAGTTGTTTAACTAAATATATATATTTTTGTGCTATTTTTTTAAATTTATTATTCACTCTGCAGGAGCCCAGCGTTCGGGAGCATTTCACCACAGGCATGCTGGATGAGAACTACATCCGCACCAACGAGAGGTTCATCAACTTCATGACGCTGCAGCTGAAGACGCTGGCCAACGTGGTGGGCAAGTGGGCCGGGTATGAGCAGCTGGCGGAGAAGTTGCATCGCCATTGCGACAACATCAAGGAGAATCTGGTCATTACGGGTCGTCCGGTGCCCGGCGAGATCACAGTGCTCAATCACGGCGACTTGTGGGTCAACAATTTCATGTACAAATACCACGACGAGCTGCCTACGAAGCCCATCGATGCCATCTTTGTAAGCATCTAACTCACGAATTTTATTTGATTTAACGTCATCTAATACGGCATCTCTTTCGCTCTCTCTTTCGCTCTCTCTCTCTCGCGCGCTCTTTCTTTCTGCTGTAGGTGGACTTTCAGAACAGTTTCTTTGGCAGTCCGGGCTGTGACATCAATTTCTTTCTGAACAGCAGCGTGCAGCTCGATGTGCTGATCCATCGACGGGAGTTCCTCATCCAGACATATTACGATTCGCTGCGCGACAGCTTGGAGCGCATGCATTCGGAATTTGTGCCCAGCTTTGAGGATATTCAGCATGAGATATGTTCCCGTGAACTGTATGGCTTCTTCTCCTCGTACGCCTTTCTGCCCATGGTCACCATGAAGAAAGAGGACTCGTATGACATTAGCATCGAGGCGCTGACCGACTCGGATTTCGCCAAGAAGAAGGTTCAACTGATGTTCTCCTCAAATCCCCGCACCACGGACACCCTGCGCTATGCCCTGCGACGATTCGATGAGCTGGGCATCTTCGATTGATACTGATTCGATTCGGCTCCATGGCTGTCATGGCGGATGCTTAATTTATATTTATAACCTGCACTTTGCCTATTCCTATACGCATACTATACAGATGTTTTTTTTTTTCGTCATCCTACACCTAAGTGCCTTGTTGGTTGCCTTCTAATTTTAATGCTTCCTATTAATAACGTTGTTTTTTTTTTGTTTTTTGTGTATTTAATTTAAGCGCATTTGTCTATTTTTTATATACTTATAAAATGCTTATTTCTATGCAAAACAGTTGGCAAACTTTGTTTTTCTTAGAACTCCCAGGTGGACATCCACTTGAGCTTGTGCATCGTCGAGTTGCGCTCGTTGGCAAGGGGGCCACTCATGCCGTAGGCCAGCGGGGAGAAGAGCACAAAGCTGTAGGCGACCACAGAGAGCAGAGTTCCCAGCAGCGCGTGCTGAAGCCATTTGGGCAGCGAGCGTATCAGATAGTTGAACATAATGCCTGAAACAAGTCCAAAGAACGCAGAGTTTATGTGTTAAGATCAACTGTATAGTTTGTATAGTTAGAGAGCATCTAGGTGAGCTGTGAACCGGTTCAACATATGAAACAAATTCAAAACAATTGAATTAAATTCAATTGTTGGGTTCCTGTTAGTTAGAGATCATCTAATGGAGCTGTGAACCGACTCAACATATGAAAAAAATCCACACTCAAAATGCTCAAATATACCTAGGTTAAAAAAAAAATTATTGCAAATACTATTTAAAAAAAAAACGTACTATTCATTTCTTAATATTATAAATTCACAATCGAGGCGGCCATATGACTATATTGTCTAGGCTATTATAGTTGAACAGCATTTGCTAGCTAAACTCTGCACAATATTAATAATGAAACATTATAAGGCGAAATTAAATTCAAAATAATGATGATAATACACTATAGTGTCGGAGTTGGCTCCTTTAAAGCGTTAAAATCAAGTCCAGTTGTTGTAGAAACGAATCCTAATGAATGCCAAGTTCGATTGGAAGTCAAGTATTTTGGATATATATTTTTAGATTCGCGAACCAATTGGCACGTCGTTCACAAGTGGTTGACAAGTTGGTTCGTAAGTGGTTTAAAATTAGTTCGTAGCTTGTTTGGTTGAGGGTCTTTGGAATAACGCAATCATTGCAATTTATATTGATGCATAATACAACTTGCGCATTATTACATGTTCACAAGTGATTTGAAAGTGATTTCCAAACTCTAGATAAACCGGTACTCGAATGGTTCAAGACAAGCTGGAGTAAATGGAAGACACCCGATTCTTGCACTCACCCGTCAGCATGGAGTTGAATATCAGTGCCGGAAAGTAGTGATGGAAGTAGAGCACGCGCCCCATCGCCCAGAAGGGCAAATAGTGCAGCAACCAGCCGACAAAGAGCCAAGCAGCTGCCTGCAGGGACATGGCCGCCTCCGGCTGTGCCTCGCCAGCGTCGGCGCTCGCCTTGACCAGCTCGGCAGACTCGCTGCTCGCCGGACAACAGCTGCAAATATCGGAGGTGGTATCGGCTGAGGACTCCTCGGCAATTGCGGCTGGTTGTTGGACGGCCGCTTGACCGGCACGACGCTGCTGGACGATGGCGTTGTAGAGGAAGACGGCAACGAAGAGCAGCAGGAAGACAAGGTTGCTCCACCAGATGATGGGGTTGCCCAGCAAGTAGATGCGGTAGCTGCTGCCCGAGAAGAATTGACCCTGCAGCAAATCGCAGAGGGTTGAGAAGAGCAATTCTGATACGACGAGAAGTTCGATTCACTTACGCGATAGTTGATGGGCCATTGCCAGGGTTGGCTGGTGATCTCGCCCTCCTTGGGCTTCAAGCCCGCATTGCCCTGCAACATGACGGCATGCGACTCCAGGAAGCGGGAGAAGAAGCCCGGCGCATAGACGCTGAAGTTCACGCTGGGCACTGTAGAATTATAGTTTCATTAGTGACTTCAATTAATTCGTAATTAATTTGCTATTTGTTGATTCTGATTAGGATATCAAAATATGCTTAAAGTTTCATTACATCGCCTAAAAGTCCTAAGCGAAGCATAGTTTTAGTGTATTTTTTAAATGTCAGCTTAGGGCATTTTGTAATTTAATAACGTTAAGTGAAGTCAACAAGTTCATTAACTTTTTAAATGTTTTTTTTGTGTGGCGGTAAGTGACAAACGATAAGTGAATTTTATTGCTTAATTTAGCCTAGCTGTTAAGTGCAATAAGGTTCAGTAAAGTCTGCGAAATGTTTTGCGCTTATAACATTTTGCATTTGTGTGACCGTTAAGTGAAAAACTCTTAACGCTAAATGCATTTTGACTGTATGCAGTGTGGCTGTTAACTGCACTTGTTATTAAGAAAAGTCAAAAAGTTAATTAATTTTATAAATGCTTTTTTTTGTGACCCCGATTAGAATTTTGTTACTTCAAAATTCTGCAAATTTGCTTTTGTGTGATAAATTATTGCTGCTAAGTGCATTTTGTTACTGAATACAGTGTGGCTGTTAAACGCAAGTGAAGTCAAGTGATGTCACTTTCTGCGTTTTCGACAGAGTTGTCCTTAGTTTGTGTAAGTACGATACTTAATGCAGTGTTAAAGTTAAGCTGACAAATGTCGTTATTAAATAATTAATGAGCAACAAATAAAGTGTCTTACGCAGCTTGTGCTGATTGTCCTCGACATTCCACTGGGCGAACTTGTCGCGTATGTTCAGATTGCAGGAGACCTCCTGCTGCTCGAAGCCCCACTTGGGCAGCTGCTTGCCGCTGGACGTGAGCGCGCAGTT
>JAWNOW010000152.1:0-18122 GCA_035045625.1 Drosophila formosana | reverse complement strand
CTGTCTGGTGGGGCTTAGGTGGCTCCGTGACAGTTCGACTGCATCTTTCTGCATGTCGACTGGCCCTCTCTTCACTCGTTGAATATCGCAAGCATTGGTTGCAGAACCAACGCTTTGGATGCTCCCTACCCAATTGTGATGAGAGCAGACTGAAATTATAAAGAATTCCATCTATGTTATTTAAATATTATTTTTATTTTATTACTTGCACTTACGCAGATATATTTTTTATCCACACATAGTGTCCGTGTACATTTGCATTTGGTCCATCCAATAGCAACAGGTTGATGTGCGTTTTCCCTTCAAATCCAGCACAATAAAGTGGTCCAAACACTTTGTTTGCTTCTTCATCAAACCCAAACACATTTATACTGATGTGTGGGTGCCGTATTGTAAACTCATTCATTTTGGAAAGTTCCATTGGAAACGATAATCCTCTTAAGTCCACCTTGCCTGTTGCGTTCGAACGACTGCACGTGTCAAAGGCCCGCCCCTGCCTGTTACGTTCGAATACATGCTGGTGACGAAAATCACCAACCCTGTTGCCAGCTGCGCTCGCGCAACCCATACCTGTCATTACATTCAATCGATTCCGGCTGTTGCAGCTGTCGAAGGTCACCGATCGCCGGTCCTATAGGTCCTACGCAGATCAAGTTTATTTCAAAAGTTGGATGCCACGCCCCTTTCTGCCCCCACAAGTCTGTAAAAGCCGTAATAATACCCTAGAGCATTAAATTTTGGTGTGCATAATAATAATTATATTCTTAATGATTCCTGTGAATTTGGTTGGAATCGAATGAAAAACAAGGAAGAATCAATTTTATATGGAAAATTCACTTGCAGTTGCCCGCGCTTTGTTTGTTTAGTTGACAGTATGACCATAACGGTGTTGTAGATTTTTACCCGCTATTTTCAAATATATACAAAAAACAAGTTTTAGTATATTCGGTATATTTTTTGTTAAAATATCATTTAAGTTTTTTGTTTTCTCTCGAAATGGGTTGCGGGTATCATACGGTCGAGCACTCTCGACTGTAGCTTTCTTACTTGTTTTTAAACTTAACCATTATATTCTTGTTTTTTCATAAATGGTTGACGTAAGTTCCTCAAGTCTCAATATTCTTTCATCAAGTTCTGCAGTTTTAAAATTTATTGATCGATAAACAGCATCTTGATGTTGTGAAATCGTTGACATTAGAGAATCACTCGACTCGTTTATAACCTTATCCACATATTCTTTGATGACAATGTCAGTGTTCTCTTTTGGTACGACACCATTTTTTATACGTTTTCGTTGAATATTGAAGTTCCCATCTGCATCGATATAGTGTCCCGATAAAGTTTTCTCATCTCGTATTAAATGATTAGGGTTCTGCTTCTCATGTATGTGGTGTCCAAACTTGTCAACAGACATGATGATTATAAACTCTCTTGAATATTTACATGTCATATATATATATAGTGTAAATAACTTAGAGCATAATCTGAGCCTCTCTCAATTCTTCAATTATTGATGTAATTTCATTAGTGTGATTAGTATTTCCAGCTGATTGAGAGGCTATTAAGAGCTGCAGTCGTTCAACCAACTCATTTGGATCATCCCAGTATACATTATTGGGTTTATTCATATTAAGGGTCATAAATCCAGACCCAGATACACTTGCTTTAGAGCGTTTGGGTGTAGACTCGGCATTAGGTGTTTTCGCTAAAAGTGGTTTTATAATTTTCGTATATTTATGTGCTATTGTTCCTTTCAACTGTCCACTTGGATGAAAGTTTCATCGACATACATTAGTTTTTATCAAAATTTCTCTGTATATCTGCAAGTTATTTTGACTGTAATTTTGAGGATGACGATGGAATATTAAAGAATATAAACCATTTGTCAGTTCCCAGTTTTTACCATCTTCAAATTCAATTTTATTGCCAGATACATTTATGTAGTTACTTCCCATCATTAATTGACCGGTTGCATTTTTGTACGGTCCAAATGTCACATCCAAAAAATGATTTGAGCTCTCATCATGATGTACAGCTGGATGTGTTAATGAGGATGATGTATGAGGGTACACTTGACTCAATATCGCTCTTGAAGTATGGGGCTCATCTTGATTCGGGAGTACAAATGATGTAACCTCTATTGCTGACTGAGAATAGAATTGATTATCATCATCATCATCATATTTAGTTTTTAGTTTTTTCTTCTTGATCTTCATCTTTTTCACATGTAGTGTGTTATCTCCACTAACGTTTTGTTTAGGTGTCATTTCAGTTTTAACATTTTTATACCCGCTACCCATAGGATAGAAGGGTATTATAACTTAGTGCCAACAGAAAATGTATGTAACAGCCAGAAGGAGGCATCTCCGACCCCATAAAGTATATATATTCTTAATCAGTGTCAACAGCCGAGACGATACAGCCATGTCCGTCTGTCCGTCTGTCCGTCTGTATGAACACCTAGATCTCAGAGACTATAAGAGCTAGAGCTATCAAATTTGGGGACAGTACTCCTATAGGTCCTACGCAGATCAAGTTTATTTCAAAAGTTGGATGCCACGCCCCTTTCTGCTCCCACAAGTCTGTAAAAGCCGTAATAATAGACCTAGAGCATTGAATTTTTGTGTGCATAATAATAATTATATTCTCAATGACTCCTGTGAATTTGGTTGAGAAGTTATTAAAGAATCAATTTTATATGCAAAATTCACTTGCAGCTGCCCGCGCTTTGTTTGTTTAGTTGACAGTGTGACCATATTAGTGTTGTGGATTTTTACCCGCTTTTTTTTAAATATATACAAAAAAACAAGCTTTAGTATATTTGGTATATTTTTTGTTAAAATATCATTTATGTTTTTTCTTTTCTCTCGAAGTGGGTTGCGGGTATCATACGGTCGAGCACTCTCGACTGTAGCTTTCTTACTTGTTTAATAATGGACTAACTGATACCATGGTGGTTTGCAATCTTCATGGGCGGCATTTCACATCTTGTTGTTGGGATAAAGACGATGTGTATTCTGGAGTCAACACATGTGCTTGTCATTTCTTTTCTGTTCGTTCATATAAAACTAAAAAAATAATGAAAATGTATGTAAATTTAGAGCATTGCTTCGAAATATTGTAGTTGATTATAAAATAAAATTACAAAAAAACATAAAACAAATTTGTTATTTTATTGGGAATATGACAAATCATAAGAAATTGTCTTATCTAAAAGAAATTATACACACTACTTGAGAAAAATAAAAAATGTTTACAATAGAATAACTGATAGCATGCTGGTTTCCAATCTTCATGAGCGGCGTTTCACATATGGTTTTTGGGTTAAAGACAATATGTATACTCGAGTTGACACATCTGCTTGTCATTTATTTTCTGTACATTCAAACAAATCTCAAAAATTATGAAAATTAATGTAACTTTAGAGCATTGCTGTTTAACTTTGTACTTGAAAATACAATTACTCTAACTATACACACAAAAGTTGCATACACTACTTGAGAAAATAAAAATGATTATAAATATTTTCAAAAAAACCCGTTATTTTACTGGGAATTGGGATTGGGATATGTAAACGCAAATCGTTCACACGATCGCAGGTGGTGTCAACTTATTGGAGGTCACCCTCCCCAGTTATTCTACATGCTACATGTTTCGTTCGAACGACTAAACGTGTCGAAGGCCCGCTACTTTTTTTAATCCTCATCAAAACTCTTAACTACCACTTGACATATTTGTTGAGAGCTAAACCCATAAATTATCATCTTAATTATTCCATTAATATCAATGTGCTGGTAATCGGATAAACATACTACTTCTGAAAAAAAATTTTATATGGAAACAAAATTTTATGTGTATAAATTTTTAAAAGACAAACCCATATCGTGTGGCTAGAAAATGTCATATGAAGAAACATTTTTATATGCAAAAAAAATTGTATATATAAAAATTTTATATGTGAAAAAGATGTCAGAAGTGAAAAAAATGTAACGTATGAAAAAAATTTCATATGAGAAAAAATTGTGTATAAAAACAAGTAAGAAAGCTGCAGTCGAGAGTGCTCCACCGTATGATACCCGCAACCCATTTCGAGAGAATACAAAAAGCTTAAATGATATTTTAACAAAAAATCCTTCCTTGTATTTCATTCGATCTCAATTAAATTCGCAGGAATTATTGAGAATATAATTATTATTATGCATACCAAAATTCAATGCTCTACGTTCATTATTACGGCTTTTACAGTTTTTGGGGGCGGAAAGGGGCGTGGCAAAAATCTAAAATTAACTTGATCTGCGTAAGACCTACAGGAATACTGTCACCAAATTTGATATCTCTAGGTCATTTACACACTTAAAACGTCCATATGCATTGGTCACAACAATTTTGATAAATAATTTAACGAATAAAATTTTGTTCTACTTATCCGATTTATACCAAAATTACAGAGTATATTAAGAGTGTCAAGTGCAGATACCAAATTACACATCATTACACCAAGAACTTTTGGAGTTATACGCAATTTACATAAAAAAAACTTGACTTTTTCTAGATTAATGCTTATCCAACTTTTGAATTACACTTGATCTGCGTAGGGAAGGAAGGAAGCAACCTTTTGCCAAATTTGGTGTCTCTATGTCTTATAGTCTCTGAGATCCAGGTGTTCATACGGACAAACAGACGGACAGACAGACAGACGGACATGGCTATATCGTATCGGCTGTTGACGCTGATCAAGAATATATATACTTTATGGGGTCGGAGATGCCTCCTTCTGCCTGTTACATACATTTTCTGTTGGCACTAAGTCATAATACCCTTCTACCCTATGGGTAGCGGGTATAAAAAGGTCACCTTTGGGAAAGCGTGTCCCAAAACCTATATAGTGGTGTCGCGCAAGGCGAGTCATAGGAAAAAAATTTTACATGTGAAATTCATTTGACTGTGGAGTGTTGTTGCATAAGTCATATATAACATAAGTGGAAGAAATAATGAAGTAAGGTGTTGTATTATTAAGTTAGTGCAACATAATGCTATATTGAGAGGCTGTACTCAATATAACAATAGTATATAGGAAAGCGTGTTCCAAAGCCTTTACATGGTGAGCAGTGTGTGCTCATCTTTATATGTATTGGATGGATGTAATTCAGCTTGGATATTTTATATTATAAAAAATGAAGATTATTTATACGAGGTGTGTTCAAAAAGTAAGGTGACTTTTCAAATTTCGCGGGCAACATATTTTCAATTATCGATTTTTTTGTTTTGTTATATTGGTACACTCTTCTCTAACATCTGTACCAAGTTTCAATGGAACATCCTCTTTTGTTTGGTTGTGAGAGGCGTAAAGTTACAAGTTATTTTGCGAGCTCAGCGATTTTTTGCTCTCGAAAAATATGGATCAAAGGATTTGCAACAAATTTTGTGTAAAAAATAAAATTAAGTGCTCTGAGACACTTGAAATGTTGACAGTGGCATACGGTGAAACTGTTCTGAGTAAAAACAAGTGAGAAAGCTACAGTCGAGAGTGCTCGACCGTATGATACCCGCAACCCATTTCGAGAGAAAAAAAAAATTTTAATGGTATTTTAACAACAAATATACCAAAAATATACTGAATTTTGTGTTTTGTTTGTATATATTTGAAAATAGCGAATAAAAATCCACAACACCGTTATGGTCACACTGTCAACTAAACAAACAAAGCGCGGGCAGCTGCAAGTGAATTTTACATATAAACTTGATTCTTCAATAACTTCCTTGTTTTTCACTCGATCTCAACCAAATTCACAGGAATTATTGAGAATATAATTGTTATTATGCATACCAAAATTCAATGCTCTAGGTCTATTATTACGGCTTTTACAGTTTCTGGGGGCGGAAAGGGGCGTGGCAAAAATCTAAAACAAACTTGATCTGCGTAAGACCTACACGAATACTGTCACCAAATTTGATATCTCTAGGTCATTCACACACTTAATACGTCCATATGCACTGGGCACAAAAATTTTGATAAATAATTTAATGAATAACTTTTGTTCTACTTATCCGATTTGTAATTACAGGGTATATTAAGAGTGTCAAGCGCAGATGGGCTACCAAATTACACATCATTACACCAAGAACTTTTGGAGTTATACGCGATTTACTAAAAAAAAAACTTGACTTTTTCTAGATTAATGCTTATTGTGGGCGAAGGGGGCGTGGCATCCAACTTTTGAAATAAACTTGATCTGCGTAGGGTATGAAGGAAACTTTTTGCCAAATTTGGTGTCTCTATGTCTTATAGTCTCTGAGATCCAGGTGTTCATACGGACAGACAGACGGACAGACGGACAGTCGGACAGACGGACATGACTATATCGTCTCGGCTGTTGACACTGATCAAGAATATATATACTTTATGGGGTCGGAGATGCCTCCTTCTGCCTGTTACATACATTTTCTGTTGGCACTAAGTCATAATACCCTTCTACCCTATGGGTAGCGGGTATAAAAATGTGTACAAGTGGTACAAACTCTTCCAAGATGGCCGGGAAGATGCCAATGACCAGCCTCGCTCTGGACGCCCAAGCACGTCAACAACTGATGAAAACGTTCAAGCAGTGACGAAAATTGTTTTGGAAAATCGTCGAATCACTATCAGAGAAGTTGCTGAAGATGTCGGTATATCGCTTGGCTCGTGCCATGAAATTTTTTCAAACGTTTTGGGTATGAGTCGTGTGTCAGCGAAGTTTGTTCCGAAATTCCTGAATTTTGACCAAAAGAACCGTCGCATGAGCATCGCTCAAGAGCTGTTGAATGACGTCAACGACGACCCAGATTTACTCAAAAGGGTCATAACTGGTGACGAATCATGGGTATATGGTTATGATATCGAAACCAAAGCCCAATCGTCCCAATGGACGGAGATTTGCAACGATTGAAGAGATAAAGACTGCATCGCTGCAAAAGCTCAAGGCTATACCGAAAAGTGCTTATGGGAAGTGCTTTGATGATTGGAAAAACCGTTGGCATAAGTGTATTGTATCTGAGGGGGATTACTTTGAAGGGGACAACATAAATATTGATAAATAAATTAATAGTTTTTCTTGAAAATACAAAGTCACCTTACTTTTTGAACACACTCGTATACCAGACGTCTATGGGATATGCCACCACACACGGTTCGTAGTGAGACTTTTACAGCAAACTCCTTCTTTTTTCTAGGACCAAAAACGCGGTTCCAGGAACTAAATTGGGAACCACTTAAAAAACACAACTGCACTTGCAAGAAACACACACATATGTATATCAAGCTATATGCAAATGTTGCATATAGAGAAAAAAGATGCATGACATTCCATGGTAGCCAAATGGTACGTCACCGCATTAGGAACGTTATGAATATATATGTGGTTAGGGGTCATCAATGGATTTTCATGGTAGCCAAATGATTCGACGTTGTATTAGTGGCGAATACATATAAGTTGTTAATTTGATCATTTTATGTACTTGGTGTTGGTTGGCATCAAGTGTTAAAATATATGTTCAATATATTTATGCTATGATTGAATTGTGGTAGCAAATTAACTTGGCGTTTCAAAAGTTGCGCAAAAATTATCAATGCAAATTTAATGGTTGAAGGAGGCTGATACACATATTAAATATATTATAGGTACACATATTAAATATTTTATATATTTAATATATACAATATGTGAAAACACAGTATCATATGGATACAAAATATTATATGAATAGAAAATTTCATATTAAGAAACAATTTTATGTGCAAACCAAATTTCATATTGAAAAAATTTTTGCAAGTCAAAACCATACCATATGTGGATTAAATGGATTGAAAATTTCATACGGAAAAACAATATTATGTGCAAACAACATCTTATATGAAAAAAATTCTACACCAAAAACTGGTTCGGCGACCGGCGATCGGCGACCTTCGACAGCTGCAACAGCCGGAATCGATAGAATGTGTTGACAGATCTGGATGCCCGAGGGCAGCTGGCAACAGGGTTGGTGATTTTCACCACCAGCATGCATTCGAACGCAACAGGCAGGGGGGCGGGCCTTTGACACGTGCAGGCGTTCGAACGCAACATGCAGATCATCGAATAATTGGGGACGGTGACTTAGAATAAGTTGACATCACCTGTGATCGTGTGAACAATTTCCGTTTACATATCCCAATCCCAATCCCCAGTAAAATAACGGTTTTTCTTGAATTTGGCTTGTAATCGATAGCGACAGTTAGCTCACTGAAAGAGTAGAGAACGATAAACATATTGTAATGTTGGTGTTATGTATCGCAACAGGGACGCAAGGAAAATTAAGTAAGCGAGAGGGAAGATAATTCCACGATCGTCCGAATGCGTATAAGCGCCCAACATTGAAAGGTCACATGCCTCGAAAAATAATAAATAAACAAAATGTTATGTATGTTAAATTGTGATGCTGGTCCACATGACCATGAAAGAGTGAAAACAATTTCTGAAAAGTTCAGATGTAAGCTGTTAGTTTTTTAGAAATCACTTCTCATTCGAAGCAAACAGTCCTATTTTTCCAAGATTTCAACAATTTTTAAACAAATTTAAAAATTTTAAAAATATTTTGTGTAAAAATTTTGTGTAAAACAAACAACGACATCAACAATAACATCGACAACAAAATCATCAACAACAACAACATCAACAACAAAACCATCAACATCAGCACCAACAACACCCACATCATTAGCAACGTCGTCAACAACAACACACAACATCATGAATTCAAACAACATTACCAACTTCAACAAAACCCACAACATCAATGTAGTGTTTTGTCACCCATGCCAACAGTATTTGCCTGCAAATATGCAATGGCACCACCATGTTCGCACCAAGTTGCATATATACAAAACAATCCGACCGTTGGATCGGCACGGTAAGCAATTGTTGATGGATACAAGGGACGCATCCTTTATTAATGAGGGAGCTGCTGTAAGGATTCCGGATGAATTCATTAATGAAGCTGGAGTAGCACTGATTAGAAAGGGTAATGAGCTCACATACAATATCAAAAGTTAATTTCGAGCTGTTTGCTGAGTACATGCTACTGAAAGAACATGATTCTCAAATAGAGGTGAAATCGTTCCAGAGCAAAATGTCACTGGTTTCGATGTATACCAATTTCATGGAACTCTATGAAATGCATGCAGATGCAATGAAAACTAAGATGAGTGAGTTCCAGGAAAATGATAATGGATGGACGATGACTCGTTTCATCAGAGTGGAGTTAAATATGCTTCAATGTGATCCCATTAGAGGATCACAACATTTTAAAATTCCGTTGAAGCTTCGTCACAAACAAGCTATCATCAACCTGCAGAACAATGATGTGTTCTGCTTCAAGGGGGAAATTATATCAGTCCTTAAGCCAATGAGAAATGCATAGCGATGCTCTAGCTATAATATCAACATAGCTTCGCCAATCATTCAACACAAGGTCGACTTCAGAGGATTATCGTTTCCAAAATGAATGAGTTTACAAGACGGAACCCACACATCAGTATAAATGTGTTTGGTTATGATGAGGAAGCAAAAAAAGTGTTTGGACCACTTTATTTTGCTGGATTTGAAGGGAAAACTCACATCAACCTGTTGCTATTGGATGGATCAAATGGAAATGTACACGGACACTATGTGTGGATAAAAAATATATCTGCGTAAGTACAAGTAATAAAATAAAAATAATATTTAAATAACATAGATCGAATTCTTTATAATTTCAGTCTGCTCTCTTCTTTAATAAGCAAGTGCTTGTAGCATTTGCATACTATATAAAGTTTGCATTTGATACAACAATAGATAAGTTTGGTTTAAAAATGGGCGGGGATGTAAGCCGCACTTTCATTGAAAGTCTAACATCCGATTTGTCCGAATTATATCAGAGCTACATGAAGAATGTGGTACCCATCCCAATGAGTGCACAGGATTCATACAATTTCGATGAGGTCATTAATTGCCATATTTGCAAGGGTAGCTTAGGTAATGACAGAGTGAGAGATCATTGTCATTTAACTGGCACATACCGAGGTGCAGTACATAATTCGTGCAACCTCAACCATAGGAAGGGAAATTTTATCCACGTCTTCTTTCACAATTTGTCAAAATATGATGCACATTTGTTTGTGAAAGAGCTCGGGGAGATTAAGGGAGATATTAAAGTAATTCCTTTGAACAAGGAATTATATATTAGTATTTCAAAATTTGTACCCTGGAAATTAGTTTTTTAGACTCTTTAATATTTATGCCCCCTAGTCTAAGCACACGTGCAGGAAATTTAAGTGAGAACAATTGTAATGTTCTTAAAGTACAATACCCAAACAAATCCGATTTTGCCCTACTTCGTAGGAAAGGAGTATTCCCTTATGAATATTTAGATTCATCTCAAAAGTTGGAAGAAACTTGTCTCCCACCAAGGAGTAAGTTCTACAGCAATTTGGCAGAGTCAGAATGTTCTGAGGTAGATTTCAATCATGCATTCTCAGTGTGGAAAAACTTCAAGTGTCAAACTCTTAAAGACTACTCGATACTGTTCACTATTAAGCAACTCCAGGGTTGTCATGGGATGCGATGTTGAAAACAACAGAGATCCGCTTTAATTACTCACTGATATTGATATGATAAGATATATTCAGTGTGGAATTCGAGGTGGATTAGTTCAATGTAGTCATAGACACACCAAAGCAAACCACAAATACCTTAAAGATTTTGATTCTACAATAGAATCGGAATATTTAATGTATGTGGATGCAAATAACCTTTATGTTTGGGCCATGTCTAAACCTCTGCCTTACGGTGAATTTAAATGGTTAGAGCGGAGGGAAGTTCAATCATTTGACATTGATAATATATCTGATAACAGCGAGTATGGATATATTCTTGAGGTTGATTTGGAATATCCATACTCACTCCACGATATGCACAATGATTTGCCCTTCTGCCCGTCCAATAAACTACCATCAAGAACATCCAAAATAGCTGATCTCCGCGATAAGGAGAAAGCAGTGTATTAAGCATGGGTTGAGGATAAAAAAGATTCACACCGTCTTAGAGTTTAAGCAGAAGGCCTGGCTTAAAAGCATATTGAAATAAACACTAAGCATAGAACTTGGGAAAAAAATAATTTTGAAAAAGATTTTTTCAAATGGTTAAATAATGCTGTCTATGGTAAGAGCATGGAAAACAGCGAATAAAGGGTAGACAACCGTATTGTTACGGAATGGAATACTCCAGACGTAGGTCCACAATGTGGGCGCCCTAGATGGTGTGCCAGAGACTTGATATTCAAGTCAAATTTTCGTAGTGCAACAAAGTTGAGTGAAACTATGTCTGCAATTCAGATGAAAAGATTACACAACATTTGTGATAAGCCAATATATTTAGGCTTTGCAGTGTTGGAGTTATCTAAATTCAAAATGTATGAAACCCAAATTTAACAAAGCACTTAAGTTAATTCGTTTATATACTCTATAAAAACTAACGACTTCTATGAAGAAATTCGTGATGATGTCGAATTGAAATTTGATACATCAGAGTATTCAAATAAATTGGCTACGTTATACAATTTTAAACAGTGCAACAAGAAGCGTTTAGGTTTCTTTAAAGATGAGATGAATGGTAAACCAATGAGTGAGTTTGTTGGGTTACGTTCAAAAATGTATGCATATAGGTGTGAAAATTCTGGTACTGCTAAGGAGATATGCGTAAAAAAGAATAAGGGGTAAAGCGCAGTTGTCTGGAGAAGGTCACATTTGAGGGATAAAAAATTGCTTGTACGCAGGACAGCAAACACGTGATATCATGTAGAGGGCATGAAATTAGTACACTAAAAATAACAAAAACTATTTTAGACACCAAAATGATAAGAGAATAATTTGTGCAGATGGGGTTTCAACTCTAGCAATAGGGCATTACTCTACAATTCCCAATGAAATTGAGGGTTGTATATCTACTCTAGAAGCACAGTCCAGTGTTTGGCGCAGCCAAATACGAGGTGTGTTTAAAAAGTAAGGTGACTTTTCAAATTTCGCGGGCAACATATTTTCGATTATCGATTTTTTTGTTTTGTTATATTGGTACACTCTTCCCTAACATCTGTACCAAGTTTCAATGGAACATCCTCTTTTGTTTGGTTGTGAGAGGCGTAAAGTTACAAGTTATTTTGCGAGCTCGGCGATTTTTTGTTATCGAAAAATATGGATCAAAGGATTTGCATCAAATTTTGTGTAAAAAATAAAATTAAGTGCTCTGAAACACTTGAAATGTTGACAGTGGCATACGGTGAAACTGTTCTGAGTAAAAAAAATGTGTACAAGTGGTACAAACTCTTCCAAGATGGCCGGGAAGATGCTAATGACCAGCCTCGCTCTGGACGCCCAAGCACGTCAACAACTGATGAAAACGTTCAAGCAGTGACGAAAGTTGTTTTGGAAAATCGTCGAATCACTATCAGAGAAGTTGCTGAAGATGTCGGTATATCGCTTGGCTCGTGCCATGAAATTTTTTCAAACGTTTTGGGTATGAGTCGTGTGTCAGCGAAGTTTGTTCCGAAATTGCTGAATTTTGACCAAAAGAACCGTCGCATGAGCATCGCTCAAGAGCTGTTGAATGACGTCAACGACGACCCAGATTTACTCAAAAGGGTCATAACTGGTGACGAATCATGGGTATATGGTTATGATATCGAAACCAAAGCCCAATCGTCCCAATGGACGGAGATTTGCAACGATTGAAGAGATAAAGACTGCATCGCTGCAAGAGCTCAAGGCTATACCGAAAAGTGCTTATGGGAAGTGCTTTGAGGATTGGAAAAACCGTTGGCATAAGTGTATTGTATCTGAGGGGGATTACTTTGAAGGGGACAACATAAATATTGATAAATAATTTAATAGTTTTACTTGAAAATACAAAGTCACCTTACTTTTTGAACAAACCTCGTATGTGCGCTGGAGGAGAACTCACAAAGCACTCAAAGTAAAGTGATGAAGGTAAATGCTTTAAAAAGAAAAGTTGAAATAAATGAAAGTGCGGTAGACATCCAAGAGGCTCATATGATAATGCATTTTATGTTATCAGATGGCATTAAAAAATAAAACGATAGTTTTAAATTTATAATGTGATAGTTTATTTAAACAAAACAAATGTATACTTATAAGATATTTAGATAATAATTTAATTTTAATAAACTTAAAAAAAGTTATTATATAAATAAATGATAGAGATTGAAAATGACAAGAACAAAATCTTTTACTTAAACATTACAAAATGTCAGTTTTATGAATCCAGCTGTTTTTGGATTTGGGGAAACCCAGCCAGCGGACCAGAGCGGACTGAATTCGCGTCACATGACTTCTTTTAATGACCTGTTGAATCTCTCAACAATTGAGGCCTTTAGACTACTATATGTTGAATAGTGATTGATTTCATATTGTTTGATCAGAGCTGTAAATTGAGTGTTAAAGAACTCTTTACCATCGTCTGATTGTAGATTCTTGAGTACTCCTCGTCTTGATTTAAATATTTTCTCTATTGCCTGAGCAACGTCCTTCGCATGTTTCGACTTTATTGCTTCACCCCAGGCAAATTTTGAGAATGTGTCTATTACTGTTAGCAAGTATCGATAACCATTATTTGATTTTGCCTACTTTCCCATTTCAACCTCGTCTGCTCATATTTAGATGGTTTGTAATCAGAATAAGAGAAATTTACTTGAGCCGATAACTATATTTAATTATACCCGCTACCCATAGGGTAGAAGGGTATTATAACTTAGTGCCAGCAGAAAATGTATGTAACAGGCAGAAGGAGGCATCTCCGACCCCATAAAGTATATATATTCTAGATCAGTGTCAACAGCCGAGACGATATAGCCATGTCCGTCTGTCCGTCTGTCCGTCTGTATGAACACATAGATCTCAGAGACTATAAAAGCTAGAGCTACCATATTTGGGGACAGTACTCCTATAGATGCTACGCAGATCAAGTTTATTTCAAAAGTTGGATGCCACGCCCCTTTCCGCCCCCACAAGTCTGTAAAAGCCGTAATAATAGACCTAGAGCATTGAATTTTGGTGTGCATAATAATAATTATATTCTTTATGATTCCTGTGAATTTGGTTGGAATCGAATGAAAAACAAGGAAGTTATTAAAGAATCAATTTTATATGGAAAATTCACTTGCAGTTGCCCGCGCTTTGTTTGTTTAGTTGACAGTATGACCATAACGGTGTTGTAGATTTTTACCCGCTATTTTCAAATATATACAAAAAACAAGTTTTAGTATATTCGGTATATTTTTTGTTAAAATATCATTTAAGTTTTTTGTTTTCTCTCGGAATGGGTTGCGGGTATCATACGGTCGAGCACTCTCGACTGTAGCTTTCTTACTTGTTATAGTCTGTGGGTAACATATTCTGTAATTTTTTAGTGTTATTAACAAGTTCATGTAAAGGTTCTGTTATGGGTTTGAATGTTTCCTTCAAACCATCAGTATTCTGAGTTTTGAGTTGTTTTAATTCAGAAAATTTTTTTTTTTTAGAGCTTTTCGACTTTTGGTTAATTGAGCTAAAATATTTTGATTCAATGTAATGCACTCAAGCTGTTAGAACTGAAACGGTTATTTCACTCTAGTGGTTGTGAATGAACTGTGAACTAATTGACAATTCATAAGCATATATAGATGTAATAATTTTAATTAAAAAACAAAATTTTTTTTTTTTTTGGTTTATACTTCATATGCATTTTATTAAAAACAATTTGTAATATAAAAATTATAAATTTGTTCTAAGATCAAAGTCTATGTTGTAATCTTCTCTTCTGGTAAGTATATATTTTTTCTCCTTGACCAGCTCCAGGATGCTCTCTTCAATCGCCTTAAACCGAGGAGGAAGGAAAACGAAATGGTTCTCCAGCTCAACCATCACGTTGGTGCCAAATTTTCCTTTTACCTTTTTCGCTTTCATGATATTGTATGGTGTGTTGATGAGCAGCTTCTTGATGTGAAGTTTATTCTTCACTTTAAGCGAGTTAAAGGCGCTCTTTACTCGGTCCTCATTGTCCTTTAAGAGATCTTCATTGAGCTTTAAGAGATTATCATTGATTTTCAAAAGGTCATCAAAGTCCTCTCGGTTGTGTTCATAAAATGTTTGTTGGGATTCCATTTCCGTGAGATCAATCATGTTGGATGCGGTGTTCTCGTTGTTGGATATTTTTGATGATGCTGTGGGTGTTGGTTGCTGGTTGCTGAGGTCGTGGACGTTGATTGCTGATGCTGTCGAGATTGTTGCTGCTCACTGAATGATATTTTCCTTCGAGGAGCTGGTTGATTTTATATCCACTAGCGACATACACCACCGATTGTGGTGTGGGGAACATGGGGATTTTTCAAAAGGAATATGTCCCATGGAGTCTTCAAAGAAAACACACACACACACACGCTCACAAATACACACAGGATCCACCCTTCACATATCGAGTTGGATTGTATACAAACTGAATCTAAAACTGATCTCTTGCCAATTTATATTAGATGTTTGTGTTAACCAGGTCTGATATCAATGGCTGTTTTTTGTAAACCAGGTCTGATACCATTAGCTGTTTGAACCGACCAGGTCTGATACCAATAGCTGTTTGAACAGAACAGGTGTGTTGGTAATAGCTGTTTGAATAGAACAGGTCTGTTGGTAATAGCTGTTTGAACAGAACAGGTCTGTTTGTAATAGCTGTTTTTAGACCAGTTATATCCTGTAAATAAAAAGCTGAAAATGAAATGTATGGAAATAAAACTTTTAAATTTTTATTTTTATATATATTTTTATTTTAAAATTTGTGCTTGTTTAAATATATATTTTGTTTAAAAAATAAACATTTTTTAAATTTATTTTTAAAATAAAAAATGGTGAAAATAAAAGCTAAAATAAAAGCTAAAAAAAAAGCTGAAATAAAAGCTAAAACACGTCCCCAATTAAAAAATTTTGTATTGTTTGTATATATATTTATAAATTTATTTAAAATTTATTTTATATTATAAAACTGTCCCACGCATATCTGGGTCCTCCTCAATGTCTTTCAAGAGGGCATCTAAGTCCTCTTGGGTTATCATATTGTTACATGTCAACGGGTTGAGGAGGTTGAAGACACTTGTGTCTATGAACTCCTCCTCTGTCACCTGAGATTCAGTTGAATCTTCGTCCGTTAGAATCGTTAATGGTAGGTTGTCTATCAACCTCCACAAAATGTTGAAATTTTGTATATTTTCGAAGTTGTTGCATTCCATATTGTTGTTGTTGCTGTGATAGTTTGATGTTGTTGCTGTGATGGTTTCATGTTGTTGTTGCTGCTGATACTGCTGATGCTGTTGATGCTGCTGATGCTGGTGATGCTGGTGTTGCTGGTCACTGAATGATATTTTCCTTCGAGGAGCCGGTTGATTTTATATCCTCCAACGATGAACAAAGGAGCATATTCTCGAGCATTTCTCGAGTGAGGTTCACAAAGGCCAACCGATTTTCAAATGGTTCTGTAACGGGACACACAGTCCAGACATGTGCGTTCTTACAAAGAACACACACACACACACACATATCATAAACACATTCCACCCATCTTTAGTGCAATGAGTTGGATTGCAACAAAAATTGTAGACACAAATGTCCACAGTTAACTGTACCGAATTGTTGCAAACGTTGATAATTATACTTAATGCTTTCTCACAAATATTTAATTACTTCTAATGGTGGTTGTAAGTTCCCAAAACTGTCAAAGTAATATGAAACAGAACCTCTCTTAAAATAAGCTACCCAATGCATTCCTTTTGATGACGAGTCTGTTAAATTTATTATTCCACACTCACGATATAGTGGGATTTTTGGTAATTCATCTTTCATATAAACACCCCGAAAATGTTGAATATTTTTAAAGGCAAACCGCATGATATCATAGTTAGATAATGCCCTTTTGGGTAGCTCGCTTAGTAATTTTTTTGGTTGCGATTTTGTTTTCGATTATTATACCCGCTACCCATAGGGTAGAAGGGTATTATGACTTAGTGCCAACAGAAAATGTATGTAACAGGCAGAAGGAGGCATCTCCGACCCCATAAAGTATATATATTCTTGATCAGCGTCAACAGCCGAGATGATATAGCCATGTCCGTCTGTCCGTCTGTCAGTCTGTCCGTCTGTCCGTCTGTCTGTCCGTATGAACACCTGGATCTCAGAGACTATAAAACATAGAGACACCAAATTTGGCAAAAAGTTTCCTTCATACCCTACGCAGATCAAGTTTATTTCAAAAGTTGGATGCCACGCCCCCTTCGCCCACAATAAGCATTAATCTAGAAAAAGTCAAGTTTTTTTTTAGTAAATCGCGTATAACTCCAAAAGTTCTTGGTGTAATGATGTGTAATTTGGTAGCCCATCTGCGCTTGACACTCTTAATATACCCTGTAATTTTGGTACAAATCGGATAAGTAGAACAAAAGTTATTCGATAAACAATTTATCAAAATTTTAGTGCCCAGTGCATATGGACGTATTAAGTGTGTGAATGACCTAGAGATATCAAATTTGGTGACAGTATTCGTGTAGGTCTTACGCAGATCAAGTTTGTTTTAGATTTTTGCCACGCCCCTTTCCGCCCCTAGAAACTGTAAAAGCCGTAATAATAGACCTAGAGCATTGAATTTTGGTATGCATAATAACAATTATATTCTCAATAATTCCTGTGAATTTGGTTGAGATCGAGTGAAAAACAAGGAAGTTATTAATGAATCAATTTTATATGCAAAATTCACTTGCAGCTGCTCGCGCTTTGTTTGTTTAGTTGACAGTGTGACCATAACGGTGTTTAGTGGATTTTTAAACGCTATTTTCAAATATATACAAAAAAACAAAATTTTAGTATATTCGGTGGTATATTTTTTGTTAAAATATCATTCAAGCTTTTTGTTTTCTCTCGAAATGGGTTGCGGGTATCATACGGTCGAGAACTCTCGACTGTAGCTTTCTTACTTGTTTATTATGTCTCTTGTTCTCCTCTAGTTGCTGTTTTGCTATCTTTGCATTGTTAATAGACTTTA